>CM042330.1:25641012-25978512 GCA_023566125.1 Zingel zingel
GGTCACCTCTCTCACTCACTCTAGTCTATATCCACAACATTCCACTTATACTTAGGGACTATTCATTGTTTATTTCAGGGGCCACCGGAGGAGTTTTGGGACCTTTACGCTAAAAAGACTTGACCCTCCTCTCGCCAGTAATAATTTTTCTATGACTCTCCAAAATTATTTGAAAAAGAGGCATGACCCTCCCCTTATGTGCTAGTTTGTGTTTAGCAAAGATATACAGATTCCCATTGCTTTTTTACAGCCATGACATACATGCCTAAACCTCTGCTTTCTCATCTTACACATCCCACTCCTCTGTTATGGTGTGGTGGCCATTTCAGTAGATTTACTCACTAACATTGTTGTGGAAACACAATAAGCATGGAAACTAAATGCACACTTCCTGCATTACTGCATTACTTCAAATACTAAGTTACTCCTCTAGTAAACTAGTATTTATATGAAATAAAACAATAAAACATTGAGACCATTCAGCAAAGGACACTGGGAAATAACCAATTCAACACTGGTTGCTATGGACTGGTCTTCTAGGTTTCCTCAGTCATTGTATATTTTAGCACATAGGTAAAGGTGCCGAGCTGAACATTATATTCCAAAACATATGTTTATTTTTAAAGCAGACAGACGTGGTGGAATGCCCCGACACTTAAATTCAACTAAAATGGAACAGTGAACAATCAGTGTTGGACCTCCAGTCTGTTGAGAGTCTCTCCAGAAACGCAGAAACGAAGCGCAGTCACACCATAAAATGTTAAGACACGTTGAGAAAAAAGATCCGTATTTTGCCGTAATCCAATGACACAAAAAAAAAGTAATCCACAGCGATCAGTAGATCTACAAACAGAGTCACGGTGTATCCAGAAAGGCCAATACGAGCGTCACATTCACCAGCCAGCTCCAAACAGGTGAACAAGGCCTCTCCACCTCGCCGTTTAAACAAAGTGGAATAAACGTATAAAAATCCAAATATACACAAAACCCGCAATCAATTAGTAAGCTGACATCACATTTATATACATGGCATTTAGGAAACCTTTACTGCAAGGTTGGCACAGCAAGATGTCCAGACTAGTGCAACAGTCATTTTTGTTTTTTACGTCCTGCTGCTCCCATCTTCAGCCAGGTAATATTTTTTTTACTAAAGCAGTATATGAAATCAGATGTATTACCTACCACCATTTAGTTGTTTTGTGTTATTTAAGATATTTATAAAATGTCTGGTCATGCCAGATATAATTAATTATTAATAAAATATAATTAATATTAATCATTTTTAAAATAATGCAATTACCCATTTCAGCCACCAGGGGTGCAGTGCTCCCCCTGCCCCCCAGCAAACTCATGGGTCAGACCCATCTGGTAGCGAAGGAGGGCCGAGACTAAGAGCTACATGGAAAAATATGCACCAAACAAGCCACTTTGAAATATTGCTGTTTTCATGAATACAAAAGTTGGGTGACCCCCTCCACCCAGACTAAAAAATGTTGGGTGACCCTCCCCTCAACAAAGAATAAAAAGACATGACCCTACCCTATTTTCCTCCGGTGGTCCATTCCATAAATACCGAACGGTTCCTTATGCTGCGGATCCACTTTTTAAATATTATTTTTTGGGCTTTTCCGCCTTTATTTGACAGGACAGCTAGGTGAGAAAGGGGAAAGAGAGAGGGAAGACATGCAGGAAATCATCACAGGTCGGATTCAAACCCTGGACCTCTGCGTCGAGGCACCTGTGGATCCACTTTTGCAACACAACTGAAGCATGGTGTCGCCTCCCCTCATTAGGACTTCAATAGGATGTCTAGAACAAAGGAGCCACGAGAGACTTCCCCCAGTCTCCCCTGTGCTCTACTTCTATTGGATAGTCGCATCACGTTCAACGGATTCATTTGCATAAAGATGGGTATCGGCCAGCTTTTTGACGTGCAGCATATTTTCAAATGCAGCCCCGCCTCCCCGGGATGCTTTGCGGGCGCGTTAAAGTCGCTTGACGTCACCCATAGGAATAAAGTGGAGCACGGCGCGACAGAAATGTCGCACGGCCAGGTGGATTGCACGTTTAGAGCCGCGTGGTTATTTCTTCTGGATTTTTTAGCATTAAAGTTCTGCTGATACAGGTGAGCGGGACCGTGCAGCCGGCGAGTGGTTCACGCCCTGCTTTAATCTTCTTCAACTTCATCCGACTCCAACAGTTTCTTCTTGTTTTTAGACAGCCCGCTCCCACGCAGCAAAGTTCAAACCACAGAAGGCAGACAGGTGGAGACGTGATCAAAGACAGTCCACGGAGCCCTGAAGTCCCGCCCCCACTGCTGCACAGAGCACACCCTCTGCTTTATTCAAAGTTGATTAAAGGTCCTATGACATGCTGCTTTTTGGATGCTTTTATATAGACCTTAGTGGTCCCCTAATACTGTATCTGAAGTCTCTTTAATATAGGCCTTAGTGGTCCCCTAATACTGTATCTGAAGTCTCTTTTATATAGACCTTAGTGGTCCCCTAATACTGTATCTGAAGTCTCTTTTATATAGGCCTTAGTGGTCCCCTAATACTGTATCTGAAGTCTCTTTTATATAGACCTTAGTGGTCTCCTAATACTGTATCTGAAGTCTATTTTATATAGACCTTAGTGGTCCCCCAATACTGTATCTGAAGTCTCTTTTATATAGGCCTTAGTGGTCTCCTAATACTGTATCTGAAGTCTCTTTTATATAGACCTTAGTGGTCTCCTAATACTGTATCTGAAGTCTATTTTATATAGACCTTAGTGGTCCCCTAATACTGTATCTGAAGTCTCTTTTATATAGGCCTTAGTGGTCCCCTAATACTGTATCTGAAGTCTCTTTTATATAGGCCTTAGTGGTCCCCTAATACTGTATCTGAAGTCTCTTTTATATAGAACTTAGTGGTCCTCTAATACTGTATCTGAAGTCTCTTTTATATAGGCCTTAATGGTCCCCTAATACTGTATCTGAAGTCTCTTTCCCGAAATTCAGCCCTGGTGCAGAATTACAGCCACTAGAGCCAGTCCCACAATGAGCTTTCCTTAGGATGTGCCATTTCTGTGTCTGTAGCGTCTGTTAGCATCTGTAGCTGTCTGTTCCCTGGGCAGGCAAAGCAGAGAAAGGCGTGGTAACCTTGCTCCTTATGATGTCATAAAGGGAAAATTCCAGATCGGCCCATCTGAGCTTTCATTTTCTCAAAGGCAGAGCAGGATTCCCAGGGCTCGGTTTACACCTATCACCATTTCTAGCTACTGGGGGACCATAGGCAGGCTGGGGGAATGCATATTAACGTTGAAAAACCTCATAAAGTGACATTTTCATGCCATGGGACCTTTAATATTGAATGTGTCACGTGTACAAACTGCATCTAATTCAACACGCCACGTCATTGGGTACCCAGCAATACAGCCGCCAAATGTGAAGTAGATCGGATGAATGGTTCTCGAGATACACACAAACACACACACACACACACACACACACACATACACACAAAGGCGACAAAATTGTCCAAAATAACCATTGAAAAAAAGTGAGAAAAAATGGTCTAAAAAAACTCTAACAAAGTGACAAATACCTCGAAATAAAATGTCCAAAAAAACTCTAGAAATATATAGGTAGGAAGTTCCGTTACAGTCATTCCCCGACTGCAATGACGGTGTAGAGACTCAGCGCATATGTGGAAGACCAAGAAATGCAGACCAATCAGAGCAGACTGTGCTTTTTAGGGAGGGGGGGGCTTAAAGAGACATGCGCTTAAACGGAGGGTTTCACACAGAGGGGGAATACAGGTATGTTCAGACAGATGGTATGAAAAAAGAATGTGTTTTCTGAACAATAAAGCATGTCAATATGTTGTAGTAGAAACCCAAAATACAAGTATGAACCTGGAATTGAGAATAATACAGGACCTTTAATCAGTGATTCCTAAATTTCCCACAATGCCCTTTGACAGCACACAGAGAAGAAGAATGAACATGCTGGCTAACTGGTAGGCGGACAGTGGGGTGTGTCAGCGATTGCAGCATTTCCGTGTGCTGAAAACAGAATGCACCGCCGAACTAACTAACACTTGTTGATGGCCCTCTTTGCAGCGACTGCGTCTGCCCCGTTCTGTGCACGAGACAATGCTCTGCTGTGGTTTTTCAGTCTCTGACTGCGTTGCAAAACCAGCAAAGTGGAGCAACAGTGGCAGGGTTAATTATGGCTGACACGTCGTGAGGGGAAGGGGGAGTCATCATCCTCACCCACCCTCCCTCCCTCCCTTCCTCCTTCACACACTGCAGGAGGGAGAGTCTGACAGAAAAGGAGAAGTCACTGATGCATGGATAATAGTGAAACAGTTGCAATGAGAGAGGTACGTGATCAATAGGAGTGAAAAAGGCCGACGTTGATCTGTGAAACCAAAGTAAAGAATCAGAATCAGAAAGGGCTTTATTGTATTATTTTTTATTATTATTATTTTTATTTTAATGTATATGCAGGTATAATGTGTTGGCGTGGAGACGGTCTATGTTTGCAGTACATGCTCTCATTACTGCTGCCAGAATGCCAGGTTATTATGTCACACAACAGTTTGTCAAGCAGCATGTGGCTGATGACTCCCTTTTTTTCTTCTTCTTTTTTTTTTTTTAAATCTATCATGCTTTTTATATTTTAGTTTTGCACATATGTTTTCATGTGACAGACCCCTGGTATACAGTAATGACAATACACATGTTTCAATTCAATTTCAATAAAATTTTAGTTCAGTTAGTTATAGTCTCAAATAACAACAGGAGTTATTTCAGGACACTTTACAGATAGAGTAGGTCTAGTCTATAATTTACAAAGACCCAACAATTTACCACAATTTACCCCCAAAGAGCAAGCATTTGGCGAGACAGTGGCGATGAAAAACGTCTTTTAAACAGGCAGAAACCTCGGACAGACCCTGGCTCTTTGTGGGCGGCCATCTGCCTCTGCCGGTTGGTACACACAGACAGATATACAGATATAGAGATATATGTTTTTGGCCTTTGGTCTTCACCCGACAGCAACGATATTTCATGTATTCAACTGTTACAGTGAGTTCAATTTTCCAGCATGAAGGTCTAAGTGCTGTTTCAAAGACCAGAGTTAGATTCTGGTGGGTAAATAGCAAAGCTGGATTTCCAACTGGGAAAATCTGGTAATTGTGGTGTTTGTCATCATTTGATCAATTGCTGTTTTGAGTTAACACTGTATGCACCACAGAAAACACAATATAAATGGAAATTGCAGGCATTATGTTGCATATTCCTAAATAAACCTGTGTGCTTAATCAATCTACCACAAACTAATTACTAACTAATGCATACAGAATGCACAGAGTGGAGGAAATAATGGGACAGTAGGGCTCCATAGCTCATTTTTATCCCTTAGGATAAATCCAGCCCTGGACAATTAGTGAACTGTACTTATTATGTTGTTGGTTTAAAAGTAGTCAAATTTAAATATGAAGGGTTCATTTGCAAAATGACATATATCTGTTTTTATGTATTTCCTTAAAATATGTATTTTGTGTGTGTATACAATCCAAGGCATATCAAACTGTTGTTAGATATCTCAACTCTTTCACATTTTCATAAATCATGTTTTTGTGCGCTCAAGGAAATATCAATTTATTAATTTCTTCATTTAGCAGGGGCAATGCACAATACATATATTGTAGCCTACCATATGTCTGTAGGGAGTTGAGTTAGGAACTAGAGGGTTGCTGGTTCAAGTCCCCGTATGGACCAAAGTATGGTGGGGGACTGAGAGCCCAGCGGGCACCATGACGTCAATTTGACATCAACAAATAGTCAAGATTTTGACCACCATGTATGATATGCATGAATATCCATAATTTCATTATATTTGTAATTATTTCCTTGTGGTTGTGAAGAGGCCCAACAAAGGTATCAGTCTGACTCAGGTCAATATCATTGACATTAAACCAACATTGATTTGACGTCAGGAAATAAGATGTCAAATTGATGTGCAATTAATGTCAAAACAATGTCTGAAAAAAGTATATTTATTACTCATTGTAAATCAACGCAACTTATTTTCAACATCTAAAACCTAGCCTGAATGATCTTGAAAGTCGTAGGCCTAGGCCTATGTTTTTTGCATGTATGTTTTTATTTATTTAAATCCTAGCATGCATGCATACATTTAGTTCACGTTTTAAATGACAGCAGATACTATAATTGCATATACTATAAAAGGTAAATTTAATCTGATATTGAAGCTGATTTTTAAAATAATAAAGACTACAAAAAGACACACACATCCTGCCCATATCATCCAGGAAAGTAGCAGATCTGCATAACCGCTCTCACACACTACTGTATGCTTTACTGCGAGAGATCTTCAATTTCAAAACTTTCAGTCAAAATCCTTTACACACACACAGACACACACACACACACACACACACACACACACACACACACACACACACACACACACACGTCATGGAAAGAGTAAAAAACGTGTCATAAAATACGTATAAAATGTGTATAAGTTTAGCTTAGTTTAAAAACAGTCTTACAATTTTATAATAGTGATTTAGGTTCGTTTTACTCAAGTAACGTTATAACATATAAATCCAACACGATATACGTTGCAAATAGATACCAGTAAAGGACTATGGCGGGCGGAGACAGAAACACATTGAGGAGTGCGCTCTATCTGGCACCCCGCCCACTGGATCTTCACATATGAATAAAAAAGAGTGCACCTCTTCAACTGTCGTAACACAGTCACCCCCACATCGTCTCTCGGTGAGTTGTCTTGACATCGGACCAGCTTATTTTCTCCTGAGCGACACTTTGGTTCCTGGGGCAGGGAGGCGAGGTAAGCATTTCCATTTTACCGGTAGTTTGTTGCAGAAAATGTGCTTGTTTAAACAGTGCTTCTAGAATAAACTCTCTAACGTTCCTTTAGCTAAAGGAACGTTTTTTTTTTTTTTTTAATTCACGTTATTCCAAAGGAGTCGTTAATGGAGACATTTCAAGGCTGTATCGTTGTTACCTATCTATGTCTGTTTGCAAATTCAAATTTACGTTATCTAGGAAGTTATCGGTTTTCTTTTGTATTAAGCTAGCTAGCTAGCTAGCTAGCTAGGTTAATGCTACGACAAATGTTAGCACGCTAAAACGTAGCTAGCTAACATTGATTTAGCTCGGTTTAAGGAGATGTTTATGAATAAAACGTTGCTAACGATAGCTAATCCACCAACCGTTAGAAATGTACGGATATTATTATTAGTATTGGATATTTTAATTTAGAAGTGTAAAACTGGGCGGCAATATTTTTTTTTTTTACCGGCAACTGTCACCGTCCTCCTAACGGTATGTTACGTCTGTATTAAAAGACGAACGCTGCCATCTTGCTTGCTGAAAAGTGAACGTGCAGAAAAAGGAGGAAAGTTTGTATTCAGCTATCATATAGCTAGCCCTTTTGAATGCTCACGTTTCCATATTGCATGTGATTTTAATTGTTTGTGTAACGTTACTAAAAGTTATGTATTAAGTATTTTTTGTAGTTCCTTTTAAATAAAAAATGCAAAATGTAATGCTGACGAATCGGCGGTTCCGCCCGGGGCTGTGGTGTACGCTCTGATTTATACACAACTCCCTGGAAGTTATCTCTGTACCTTTATTTTTAACGATGAATATAGCTACAGAACAAATTTATAGAGTAGATTACACACATTTTTAAAACAGGGAATTTTGGACAACCAAGAAAAAAAATCTATTGTGTGCTGTTTT
The DNA here is from genome assembly GCA_023566125.1 of Zingel zingel. NCBI lineage: Eukaryota > Metazoa > Chordata > Actinopteri > Perciformes > Percidae > Zingel > Zingel zingel. The sequence goes on from CM042330.1 coordinate 25,648,804, forward strand.
TAGGTATAACCTTCTACATAAATCAGGCTTTTGAATGATATATTAACTAATCCCTAATGTAAAAACCTTCAGAATATAGAGAGGAAGGAAACTGGAAAGTTTGGTGTAACGTTATGTAAGTTACATACATTACAAGTGAATAGAGTAATGCATTTTAACAACATGCAACTTCTTCCCTTTTACTGACAATTATTTTCCTGTATTATAATTTTAGTTTAAATGCAAACAAGGCTTTATCTAATGCTAACTTTTGGGCAAATAGACAGGGTAAAATATACATGTAAATGTGTATCTGTTTTTTTTGTAATAGTCTGAAAGAAGACATGCTATGGAAGAAAAATAGCTCTCAGCCTCCTCAGCTGCACACCCCTCAGCCTCAGCAGCATCAGCCTCCTCCACAACACATACAGGAGCAGATAGACCCTATTGGGGAGCAGCCTCCTTTCCTGCTGCTGGACCAGCAGGAAAGGGCGGAAGAGTCAGGAACAAACCTGAAGCCCTGGAATAAGGAACCTGAAATTCCCTCCTTCAATTGGTAAGAAAGAAAAGTAGGACAAATATGTGTGTTCTACCTCAATGTTAAATGTTACTCAGACCATTTAAAATGTGTGTTCACAGAAGACCTCCAGGACTACCAGCGGTACCATGAGGGCAGCTGCCCCACTGCCAAGCAGCTGTAAAATGCACAGTCCAAGGTGTCGAGGGTCAGGTCTTTTATATTTTACCTGGCAAAGGGACAGACTGAATTGTTCAGTTGGCTGTTTTTAAGGAACGTTGATTGCATCCAAAAGTAAGTGTGACTTTCCAAATGAATTATTGTGAAGTGGTTATGACACACACCTGTTGTGAACAGTGACTCAATCAAAGCATATGTTTCTGCAGATACACAGCCCACCTCCAGTCCGTAGGCAAGACCATTACAACGGCAAATTTCTACCTGAGGAACATACAGCAGTTCCTCAAATACTTTCGGAAACCCTGCCTGCCCAGTCTCACCTGACTGCGATGGACGTGGTGAGCGTGCTGCGCACAGTCACAAAGTGCCTCACAGACACAACCAGGAACGTTGTCCTGCACCAACTGGCAGTGAAAAGCCACAAGATGGCCAGGATAATATCCTGCGAGGACCTGAAGCGGTGCCAGGAGGGGGCCACACTGAGGATGCCAGAGCTGGTGGGTAAGTGTGCATGCCTCTTTCCAAAATAGCAAAAATAGTCCATCTCCAACAGAAGCCTGCCGTGCAAAGTGATGTGTGTTTGTGTGTTTATCTTCCCCTCCATGTGCTGAAATACTTTTTTCTTCTCTCCTTTCAGACGCTCTGGAGGAGAACCACACGCCGTCGCTGCAGTACCGTTTTTAACAGCTACTTTGCAGCCTTCACAGCCTCCATTTACGGCCATCGCCCGGGGTTACACAGAGGCACACAAGCTTGGCAAGGAGGGTTTTGTGATCTCTGTAAGTATAAAAATCTTGACTTGTGTCCTGTTGTCATCACTGCTTATGAGTCTGTTTTTGTTCATGAAAGAGTCTGTCCGTTTTCTGTGTATTGCAGATCAGGGAATGCAAGACTAACAAGTAATTTGGGGTGGCCCAAATGTTCTTGGAGACTGACAAGTCTCGCTGGCTGGAGAGGTGGCTGCAGCTGCGGGCGGCCAGCAAGCCACCGAACCAGCTGTTTGTTTTTTTCACGGCTGGGAAGGGCCCATGCTAAAACTTCTTGCACCACCTGCAGGTAGCGTAGGCCGAGATGGGCCTTAAAAGGTCCCCCAACTTCACGGACCTGAGGACCGCCGTGTCTGCTCATGTGAGTTCTTCTCAGTCACTCATCTGTTAATGCTGGATTTCATTAAAACTCTGCTGGTTTAACTAACAGCAGCAATCTTTTTTTCTTCTACTGTTTTTAAGGTCAAAAACAACCTTCTGTCGAGCAGCGGAAGATGGTGGCCACCTTTTTATGTGCCACAACATGCCCACAGCTGACTGCTTCTACGCCCTAAGCCTGAACATGGCCCAGTCAAAGAGGATGAGGGAGCATTTCCGCTAGGCCCTCACCCACACCGTGCCATCACCGGAGTCACCAGAAGCCTCCTCCTCCACCACCAGGAAGAGGTCCCACAAGCCTGAGTCCTCCTCCAGTTCCGAGGACAAAACCCCTGTCCCCTACCAGGACTCAGGGACCTCGGGACTGGAAGAGGAACTCCAGGACATGGAGGAGGAGAGGGAGTTTATGGCGAGGCTGCAAAATGTAAGTAAAACTCTTAGATATGTACTTTAAAGACTCAGTCCATTTTATGTATGTTACACCAGACCTCACTGTGTTTTGTGTTTGTGTTTCCTCAACAGACACCACAGAAGGCCCGACAAGTCTCGTGAACACGCCAGTGTGCGTCAACCTGACTTGTGTGGTGGGAAACGTCTTCAGGCACACAAGAATCACCGGAAAATAAGTTTTCAATTCTTTGCTTTTGTATGAGCTGGATTATACAGTACATCTACCAAACGTATTATGAATAAAACAACATGGATATTCCGTTACTATGGGTTCGTACCAACATTTCAAGACCATTTATGACGGGTCGGGATATTGCCATCCTTGTGTAAACCAGACTAAAAGGTACGGATTCACGAGGGAGTGGAGGGGGGCAATTTATAGCATTTTGATAAGATGTATAGTGATATTAATCAAATACAGTAATGCAGAAAAAAAAATTTTTGGATGGTTTCTATGGGAGAAAAACAAACAACTTACATATGTACATTAGTCATGCCCTTCAGGAATTGGGATTTTGTGCGTTGATACATTTTGAAACCACTGCAATACCTCAATACATGATGTATGTTCAAATGTCTAAGTTTTACATAAATTAAATAATTTGCACATATGCATGTGTATGTTGTCAGTCATTGTACATTTACGTTGAAATTGAGTGATGCCTGACATTGAAATTATATCAAAATATGTCAAATGTTGATGTGATTTTGACATCAATGTTTGATGTCACATTTATGTTGAATTGACATTGAAGCTTGATATTAAATGATATCAAAATGACATCAACATCATGACATCTTGACATCAAATAAATGTTGAATTGACATCAAATGCCAACGAAGCATGACATCAAAATAACATCAAATGACATCAACAGATGTCAAAATCTTGACATCAAATTGATGTCAACACTTTGACGTCAATATGACTTTCATTTTTGACCTATTTTGTGATGTAATTTTGACGTCAATGTTTGATGTCATATTGATGTTAAATTGACATCAAATGCCCACCGGGAGGTGTCAGTTCAAGGAACCGAATCCCCAACTGCTCGTTCTATCAAATCAAATAAACTTGTTGATTTAGTCAGTTTAAGAATGGCTTTTTTATCTATTTTTGCAAATAAACTTTTTTATATATTGAGTATGTAAATGGGGAACTCAGCTAATACAATATCCTGTAAAGTTCAGAGTACAGAAAGCTGCACTCAACCCCACGAGAGTTATAGCTATAGTTAGCTATGTGCTATGAAAAGTGCCACTTTATACCTGTAGCATAAACCTTTCATGGCAACCACTTTGTTTAATGTGTATTTAACCTGCAACACATTTCACATGTCACACACTGTATCAGGCGGTATAATGGCCTTTTAAATGGCCTTTTAAAACTGTCACGCAACTCTTGGTCGCTCTGTTTTAGTGTTGGGTAGTAACTCAGGCTAATGGCTAACAGTAACCGGTTTTATTAGGCAGTGAGTAGGCTTAGTCAATTAAACAAGGTTGTGTATTGTTTTTGTTGTCTCGTCACACCCTAAATATCTTACAGAAATGACTGTAGGCCTACAAACGGATTTTATATCTACATTTTTTTCCCTTACTTAGCTGGCTGATAAATGGTGTGGTAAATGTTCTTTTTTACTTTGAGCTAAAGGATGAAACATTGCTTCTATTAGCAGTACTTGCCAAACATATGAGAGAATGGAGAAGCTAACCGTCGACACCTGCTGTAAGAGGCAGAGTGTTAAGTAACAGGTAGTTATTGGATGTAAATGAAGTATTCACCATTCTTGAGAAAAGTCCGAGGACCGGGTAAGTTAATTGCTTTCTTTTCTAATAATTGGTCTTTAACAACTGCTCCTGCCATGTTTCCACTGAATGTAATCGAGCCCTTTTGTTTAATTTCCTATTACATCTCAATTTCCCTTTGACACTGACGCTGTGTGATACTGCTAGGCAATGATAATGAATGTACAGTAGATGACCGTCAGGACGTCTGTCTGCTGCTGGACCAACACTTCCGGCGAGAAGAGGCACGCGTCCAGCGGCAGCGTCAAATTCTTGTAATTGTTCAAGATAATCCCGGAAAGTAGACGATTGAGCCTTGCAAAATAAAAGCGCCAAACCTTAACTCACGCTCACCACTCAAACTATCATGTAACAACATGGATATTTTATTGAACATAGACGTTTCAAGGAACATGGCAATCATTTTAGACTTGATAAATATAATAATTTTTATTTTAAAGTAGGCTATTTTCAAAATTTACAAAGTTTTCTACAAGTTTCAAGCAATATTTCAACGTACAGAACAGTGTGCTCCATCACTGATAATAGCTAAAGATAATAATACAAATATTTAATGATAATTAATTTTAAAGTCAAGATCGATCCTACAGATTGTTAGTGATGTGGTGTTGTACTATTGGTGAAGTAGCCTATTTAGTACCTTTCATTTATGTTTTTCAATAATTGTGTAGCCTATAGTAGATGCTGTTTTTTACGGTTACATATCCTAAGCTGGTCTTGCACTTACTTTTGCTACTCTTACGCGTAAGTGCTCCTGCATGCAACCAATACAGTTCAGCTTGTCTTAATAATATATTATTGCCGCCTGCCTTCTCTGTGCTTTTATTTTTAAAATGATGACCGGAAGTATAATTTTTCTTCATCGTAGGTGCATTGACATTGGTGCGTCCAGGCGGCGGAGGCACACACACATAGGCTGTGCACACACACAAAGAAAGGTATCAAATACTAAATATTTGTATCACAGCTCATAATATTGTAGCAGCTTATTGTCATTTAGAGGGTGTTAGCACTGTAAATGTATCCGTGTTACCGTTAAAGAAGAATGTAGGAGTCGGATGCATCCTGTGACTGGCTGCACTGAGATCAGCTGCATGTCGACGGATATAGCTTTAAAAATGCGAGGAAAGCCTTTAAGTGAACGGCGTGGTGTCTTTGTTTTGAACATCGTATTTTTGGGTTTAACGCGTTAGAAACGGCTCGACAGCGCTGTAGCACCTCGCTGACTTCTTGGGGTGAAAGTTTGATTCGCCTGGAAATTGTTGAGGTGTAGTGTTGGGGTTCCCTGCCGACTGCGACATCGCCCCGTCGGGTGCATTTCTGCTTTTCCATCCCCGACCTTTTCGACTCAACCGAGAGCAGAGGTCTCGTGTGTGCTCGCTCTGTGGTGTCAGGCACAAGTAGGCCTTTAGCCCAACTATTTAATTAAATTATTTCCTTTGTCGCAGCCCCGACAAGGCTAAAAATAACAGCCGACTGCAAACATTAGCTGAGGCCAGAATTCAGCGTTGTGAAAGAAGAAAATGCTCCGCCGAGAAGTGCGAATAAGTTCCTCAATAACATCCACACAGTGGCGGTTTAAACTGATGGGTCCAGTTAAACTCGGGTCAACGTCTCGTCCGTCCAGGCCTGGTAGTTTAAAAACGACAGAAGCGTTTATGGAGTCAGTGACTGCACCGTGGGATTCATAGTTGCAGTCTATAGCCACGATATGTACCGTTTACACATAGTAGAAAACGGTCTGCATTATTCCATTTAAAATAAAAATCTGAAGATGTAAAGTTTCCGCGCTTATTGGTGACAGTTGACACTTCCTAAAACATGGCGAGGGTTGGAGAGGAATTGTAAGCATCCTCTTTTTAATTGGGAATACAGGTGTACCACCAGATGGCTGTACATTTCAATCAAATCCTAATTTAGTTCACACTTCACTTCTGCCCACGGGCATTTGAAGTAGAAAAGACAGTAGTAACTGAAACGTTATTGAAATGTTATTGTATTAAACGCATGCCGAATTCTGGATTCTAAGTCTTGCACAAGCTGGAATTGTTTACCCTTAAGCCTTAAAATATCTGCAGTTAGATGTCAGATTTTTTAAAATGGGGTTAGATGTGTATTAAAGATTGAGGGCAAATATGGTTTGGCTTGTGTAACTTTTCTAAATCTTGTTTTCCAAGGCTCGGTATGTCGGATGAAGATTCCCGTGCCAGCACCAGCTCTTCCTCTTCTTCATCGTCAACTCATCATCAGCAGCAGCAGCAGCAGCAGCAGCAGGACACAAACACCCCGAAGAAACGAGAAAGCAAAGCCAGCATGAGCAAGACTTCCAAACTCCTCTCCACTAGTGCTAAAAGGTGGGCTTGCATATAGCTGCAGTCAGGAGTGTGGTGCAGGAGGAGCCCACCTGTATTTTACACCGGCTACCGTGAGCAGTTTACCTGCAGCTACAGTTTACCCTGGATATTCTGCCGCTCATTCCCAGGACTGATGTTCAGTCTCTTTAGGGCACATGTGTCAAACTCAAGGCCGGCGGGCCAAATCCGGCCCCTTGCAAATTTTGACCTGGCCCGCAAATCAATTTAGGTTCAGAATAAACTTTGGCCTGCCTAGGTGCGTGTGCGCCAAACCAAAAAGATGGGAAAATGTTTGCAAACTGCAATTACGCGCCACTCAAAGCTAGGGTTGGGCATCGTTGTGATATGAACCATTCTGATTCCATTTCCAATTCTTCCTTTCGATTCCGAGTCTTAATAGATGGAGTTTAAATGGGCCACATGCTTATTTCACAGAGAAGAGGAACATTTTATTTGGATTCAATGGTGATTTACAGTTTTACCGGGCTTTTCAACGTAAAATAAAGCCACACAACAAGCGCCTGAAAGTACGTAGTGGCCGCTACGGAAGCCAAAACTTGCGCAAGGTAAATTTGGAACAGATGATTGGATTTGAACCCAATTTTCCAAACGGTTCCAATAAAAAAACAATTCCATTGGAATCGTAATTTTTTTAAACTGTTGGAACTGGCTCTCGATGCCTAATCCTACTCAAAGCCGAATTTGGCAGATTTGCCGACTTCCCGCACAACCAGCGAGTTTGCATATTCAGGCCTACTTTTGAAAATCTAATCAGAATGCATTGTTTTGCTAAATTCTTTGATGACTAAGGAAAGAATTTTTTTTAAATATAAAATAAATATTTTTTAAAATAGCACCACACTTCCACAGTACCATAACAGTCATGACCAATCTTGTCGTTTCCCCAAGAGTCTTTCTAAACTATCTTTTTCATAAACTGTACACTTACAAAGTTCTCAATGCTTCAGTTTACATGTAGGGACCCCCATTATGCTACCGTGGAAGTGTGGTGATATTTTGAGCCTTGTCAGTGGTATAGAAATAGAGATTTCTTTTTACTTTACCCGTGCCCCTTCAATTCAAGAAGCAAGTTGCTGTATTTTAGCAGAATACTGAAAGCAGCAGAACTGAGTACACTTTAATATCTGTTTACTGTATGTATCGTAATATCGTTATTGCGATGGTCAACGTTATCACACATGATCCTGATATCGTGCAGCCCTATTGTTGAGTGGCATGTTCAAAGTATGCCATTTCCACAATTGACGTGGGTTGTCTTTTGTGAAATTTCTGCCAAAAAATAAATATTTCCCCATATCCACCAGGCCTGCTCTGCCTTCCATCCAGGCTTGTGAGTTTTGATTTTACAGTATTTGATCAGAGCTTAGCGTCTGATGCATACATTTTCTTTGCTTTTGCAGAATTCAGAAGGAATTGGCAGACATAACATTGGATCCACCACCAAACTGCAGGTGAGTGAATTATGAGAATGATTATTGTGTAATTAGAAACGTGAATCATTGATGGTGTGCGTTTCAGTAGTCTTCTTTTAAAGGGACCATTAAGTCTATTATGAGAAATTAATGCAAGTAGTCCTTCATGTCGCCGTCTCGAATGCAAAGGTGGAAAAGCCCGTCTCCGTCTGTATGCCAGAATGGGAAAATATATTTTTGCTTCACTGCCTTGCATGCAGGTTTTTTTCACTGCCTGCCTCTGCGACAGGCAAGTATTTATTTTGTCTGCCACTCAAAATGTTATCTGCCACTTTTGAAATTGATGCGCTTAATGAAGAATGGCATTGAGATAATTTAGACATTTAATGTAAAGGAAGATGTCATTCAGTGTTTGATATATTTACACAAAAAAACATTACACGCGTGAAAAATTCCTGTGTTAAAATTACACCGTAGCTTTTGGGGAGCCCTATTTTTCAGGGATGCAAGGGTACTGTACACATGCACGCGCTTACATGAATGCGCCCACCCGAGGGTGTAATTTCCAATCCTGTTTGTGTGTCCCCCCCTCCACACTTTCAAATTGTTAACATTTTTGACTCTATAAAATGATTCTCGCAAGTCTTGGCGATCACCCCTATAATAAACAAAGACCGTAAGACATCTTTTTCTTATACGTAGTTTAGTACTTTTCTTCCTGGCAGAATTTATCATTATGATCAACATAATTATTTCCTGGATTGTGTATCATCATAGTCCCTAAATGTCCGAAGAAGACAGACCACCCTGTTTAACGTTGATGTTTACAAAAAGAAATAGACAAAGGGCCGTGTGTTTTTGCTGTTCAAAACCAAACTGACAATCAATCAGAGTGATCTCCTCGGGTCAAGCTTTCTATCTTTGTATTAAGCTTATCTCCCTAAAAACTCTGAATGTGGACCTCCAGGTTTCAGAGCTGTGAAGCATTCTGTCCTGTTAAATCAGTCAAGCTAACTGTTAGCTTTAGCTCTGCACGTTGGCTAAAAATGTTAACTCATCATTAGGGGTCAACAGCCTGATGTCAAATGATTTAGCTGTTCTGTTATGAATAAAGATAATGGCACTTTTAAATGGCATGATTATATTTGAACAGTATTGAGTAATGTGAAGTATTGTACAAATGTAATATCGAATAATAAATTAGTCACATTTACTTAAAAGCTGACTTATCTCTGGCTGACTGGCGTGAACTCTACATGGACCTCAACAACAAGCAGCTGCCTCCCTTATCTGATTCTAGTCATGTACTTGGTACAGAAAAAGAATGTAGACCACAAAAGCAGGCCTGGAGTAAATGCAATATTAACCCAAAAAAAAGGCAATTAGATTTTAAACTGAAGTAGTTCAGACCTAGTTGTTTGTTGCAATGTTTCTGCAACTCGACCTGTGCCCAAAGGGATCCGTGACACATTCAGGTCCCGGTTAGCGTGCCTAGAAAACAGATCTCCTACCTAACCAAACAGCATTTTTTTTTTGTTTGCCAAATTGTTCCAGTTTGACCCGTCTTTCAAACAACAAGCTTGGCAGGTTTGGACACGTGTCATGCAAATTAATTATCACCACGTGCTACCCATGTTAGAGCTACTGTTGGGCTTGTGCCATAACTTAACATGCTGAATGCCACACAGTTGTTTTGCATGACACGCTGATGCACATACTGGATTCTGGCGAGAATTCATAAATCTGTTTGGTATGCATATCAGGGTTGGATGAATTGTATTGTGTCATTGAAGTGAAGCTGTTGCAGTCTTGTGTTGACACACCCTTGCTACAATAAGGATACTGTGGCCTTGTGCAGGTGTAAGGTGTTCAGAAGAAGGAAATAAAAGCGCTCAGGAAGACTTGATGTGTCAAACTGGTGTTAGATGTGTGAACAGTTCAGGTATCTTGAAGTGATACGTGACAACAGGTCTGTTGGGATTGTTGGCAGTAAAATAAAGCTAGTGCAGGGTTTTTCCTGGCTCAGAGAGGGCCTTTGGTAACCTGACTCCGCCAGATGGATTGCTTCACATTTGCTCGGCATATCCATCTGGGAACTTTCCGTTGGAGAACTTTTGGGAAGGGGCGAAAATACTGGTTAGCTGATTGGATAAACCATCTGTCTATCACCACCTATGTTGGTGATGGACGGGCCAAATCGACCAATCAGATCAACGATATATCAAATCGGGAGAAGAGCAAAAACATCTTTTCCTCCGTGAAAAGCCTCCAGTGCCGTTTTTTGCTCTTCTTTCAATGAAGGAATACTTTCTAATTCGGATAAATCTTGCGCGATAGCTACGCTCATCTCATCCATGGAAGCCTGCAGAACTGCACACGGCAGTAAGAATAATCAGTCCGCGTACAGTAAAGGCAATGAGTCTGTTACCTTATTTGGCAGAAATCTATGCATTTACCTGTTATTTCTGACAATTAGATTAACAAAAATGTATATTATGCTTGAGAAAATAAGACCCCAGTTAACATAACAGGTTATAAAAAAACAATATAAATATTTGAATAAATCACGGAGAGAGTCCGGTACAGCCTGACTCTGGATAGATTAACTTATATTCAAGTTCATGTTCTGCTTGTTCAACGGTTGTTTGGTAAATTACTCTTAAACACATTCAGAGAGGATTTGAATTCCTATTTTTATTCTCAATTCTTATTATTTTGGTGCTGGTGATTTTCCTGGCTGGCTAAAACCTCTTTGGGGGGTGCCAACAATTCCTCTATGCAGGAAAAACCCTGAAGTGAGGTGTGTGTCTGAACTGCATGTCATTATGAGCTGATTGCATAACGGCGAGCTTAAAACCACAAGTTGCGCAGCCGAAACCAAAACAAGTATTTAGAGGATGAACGCTGGCCACAGAGGAGCATTAGGCTTCACCGGGAGCCGTTTGGTTCAACACGCCTCAGTCTGTATGTTGTGTGAGTCATACATTTCAACAATGTGCACTGTAGCTGTATACCCTCCAACCCCCCTGTGGCATCATGGATTAACTCCTTACACTGAGGCCAGCTGAAAGCTCTGATCGCTCAGTGAGAATTTTTTTGAAGAATGCAGGATTGTTGACGATTTTATTTTGAAGTTCTTATTTTACAAGTGAAACCGTTTAATCTGATAAGATTATAAAGTCAAAATGAGAGAGAGAGATGTTCATGGGGCGCACGCTCAACCAGCTGAGCTGCCAGGGTGCCTCTAACTGTATTTTTATTATCGAATGAAGAATAGAATTCTATCATTAACCTGTTGTCCCTCATTTTAATTTATGGGCATAAGGGACAGTCCCAATACAAGACAGTGGCGGTCAGAGCTGTGTTTAGGTCTTTCTTAGTCTCGCATGGCCAGACCTTCCTCCACAGCGCTGCGGAGGGGGGTCTGGCTAATCCACAGAGCATTCCGGGATGGGAGAAAGACGTGCTCTGGTTTATTGGCATTTCTTTAAACCAATCACAATCGTCTTGGGTGGCGCTAAGCGTCGGACAGAGCCTCTGTGCCGCGGCAAAATAGCCTCAGGAAGGAACTTGTTTTGGTGGAACGTGTACGTTCACAAGTTGTTGTAGTCGTGCAACAGAAAACTCCGATTGGACAGATAGTCTAGCTAGCTGTCTGGATTTACCCTGCAGAGATCTGAGGAGCTGTTAACCATAGTCCTCACAAATCCACCAGAGGTTAGAACATTAACGCAAAGGAAGGGGACGGACATCCGGCCGAAAAGAGGGACATCCGATGGAATTTCCGGCGGCACCAGAGCAATTCCGGAAGTGGAACGTTGTGGATATAGACTAGGTCTTTCTGGGCAAGTGCGAAAAAGTCAAATTTCAAATCAGTCGATGGTCAAAATGCCTTAAACTTTGACTTGGACTAATCTCAACTGACTTGTGACTTGAAATTTGAGGCACATGACTTCAAGGGGTGATAGAATGATTATATAGGGTAATTCACACTGTTCCTTAAGGTCTCCTAATAGGGTATGTAACATTGGTTAGGCTGAAAATGTCCCAGGTGCTATTTTTTAATATTTTTTTTGGCCCTTATGCATCCCTGTATAATGGCTCTATTTGGAACGACAGTTTTTCTTCCAAATATGGTATGCTCATGAATATTTAGATGAGCTGCGCGCTGACTGGGTTGAGGAACCACATACACAAACATTGGAGACGATATAGCAGGTCTCTCACACACACACACACACACACACACACACCCACACACAGAGCTGCGCACACACACAAACGGACACACTGTCTGTTACATGCCCAGACATGCCCGGGCACGAGCCGTGGCGGCTAAAACAGCCGATACAAAATGCAGTTTCGACACTTTCATTACAACTAGTGTTGTTGTAACGTTACCCTTAGGACATAAAAAAACCTCCACCAAAGAATCACAACACACCTCGTAGCTACTAAGTGCGGAGAGTCAACCCCTGCAAACATGTCCTCTGCGGCGCTGCGTTAGATCCACAACTCCTTCTCGTCCGATATATACTCGTTCTAAACACCTTTCTCTGGGCCAGTAGGCTATTCTGTTGTACAGTATGAAAAACTGCATTTACGACCGTGGTTCATTTTCAATATCCTTGAAAAACTTCCAAACTTTCTTCTTTCTAAAGTACACCGTGCAGCTCGTGTGTGAGATCCTCCAGCTCAGCGGGTCTCTGAAGGGGGAGAGGCCGACAGGGAAGGCAGCAAACCCGGCAAACAGCCGCCACCTTTCCCGGCAGATTGTGGAGCTTGTGAAGTCCGACACGGTCTTACCAAATTTGCAATTAGCCATCAATTTTGGTAAAATGGCCCATATTTGAGCTTGACTTCTCGCATAAAAAATGTCTCAGAAGTGAATTTAGTAATGGAATATCGGAGATCTGCGCGACCTAGATTCAGAAGACTCGCTGACCTCAGATCAGTGGTGTAGCCTATGTAAATGTTGGGGCGTGACAAAGACTAGAGACTAGAGCCAAATGAGGAGGAGCAACCGTGTTGACGTCAACTCGGCGGCTCGTTGGGATTTGCCCGTTTTCAGAGGCAGTTTCAAATTGTGAGATCTGCAGAGGATAGAGGTGTCAATGTGATTTTGAGGTTCTATGTATGTCCTAGTTACCCTCCAAACTGTCATTTTTCAACTATGACAAGGTAAAGTCGGTTTTGCATTCTATCACCCCTTTAACGCATTTCCATTGCATGGTACGGCTCGGCTTGGCTCGACTCGCTTTCCATACAAGATTCTTTTTCTCTATTCCGTTTTGTTAGCTGATCGAAATGAATCGCGTACTTTTAATTAATTAACGGTGCCTGAGAAAAAAAGGGTACTAAACAGTCGGTGACATTAAAGACCAGCTTGTTTATTGCTAAGGCCATATGGTCAAAATTAAATGATTTAACAATAATGTATAACAATAACTTATTTCACTAGTAAATTGCTGTTGAACGACAAAAACAACCACCAGATGTGAAAAGGACATTTACAATAACTTCAAATGCACCATGAGGCTGTAGTTTACCAGTTTCATTGAACGCACCGTCTGTGTTGTTTCTCCGATGGCAGCTGCAGATTGTTACATACGGTGTTGAATCCTCCAGTCAAACACGGTTTAGCGTTAGCTGTCAACATTTTAACCGTTTTTAATCCAGCTACTAGCTAGCGGTAGGCTAACGTTAGCTGCTGTTGAGTATAGTGTTAACTAGCGTCACGTGCAGCGGTGTTTGTGTTGCCTGTATCGTCTTCAGAGCACCAGAGAGCGGCGCAGCCACTAGATTTCGTAAGTAAATGTTCCAATTAATGATCCAGGCAGCACATTCGCGTCTCCCTCCTTCATTTTACAGTCCAATGGTGGCTAGAACGGTTGCGGGTCAAACGTCAACATGGAATAGACTAATCTGCGTTATTTTCTTTAACGCGTTATTTTTTTTCTCAGATTAATTAATCAAAATTAACGCGTTATTTTGACAGCCCTAATATTTAATTGTTGTGTGTGGCTATGCAAGGCTTGTCTTTCACTGTTATTGTCCTGGGATTTTGCCAGGCCAAAACAGATTTTTGATTAATCTGTAGCCAAAAATAGTTCCCAACAAATACACTCCTCCTTTTTTAAGTAATGTATGCAAAAAATTACAATGCCTAGCTGTTATAGGAAATTAAGGAGACTTTTTTTTTTTTTAAACTTTTAAAAAAAGTGAAACTACATATTTGTAGGAACCCGTAGGCTTGTGGCTGAGCGCCACAGACAGAATGGAGAAAAATTTACATGATGGTTTTGGTCAAATGTGTTGACAATTAGTAGAAAAAAAAATACAGAAGAATGGCGCCCCGTCTTAATTTATAATTCAAATCTCAGTCAAGTCCCAAGTCTTCAGCTCTAGTGAGTATGTTGTCTTTTGTTTAATAAATTCACTGTCGATGGTGGAACAGTTGGTGTCATATTCTGTACCTTTAATTTTCAGATCATTTTTCTATTTGGCACAAAGTCATGTTCGTTCTTAATGAGCTGTGCTGTAGTTCTCTCGGACACTGACAAAGATCTGTGTTTTCAGGCATCTCTCCTTGTTTATTCGCTCACGCCTAGGTTTAAGAGACATTGTCCTCACCTGGCCAAATGAACCAAAAGGAGGAAATTCCTCTGTGTTGAGATAAACGGCTCCAAACGCGCGTGATGAGCGATTTATCTCTCCGTCTTCCCAGCAGCGTGGCGAAAGGCCCCATCTCTTCATTTAGTCCTGTTCCACTTGGTGAAAATCCCTTTATTCAGCACCACGTTCAGAAATGGGATTTTTTTAGGGGATTTAGCTTCTTTCTGCTTCCCTTAGCACAGAATCTGCTCATTAGGCTACGAAGGGAGCCGGCCAGCTACGCCTCGCAAATGCTGTTTAATGGATTACACATCAATGAGTCAGTCGGTTGTCGTCTCACTTCTCTCGAGGTTGTTTCAGGCCTCCTCGCTCTTTTAAACGGACGCTGATGGATGAAGAAAAGACTTATCCTGACCTCTTTCCATTATCACTAGCGCCTCCCGCGTAGCAAATTTTTGTTTTATGTGCACTATGAGGCTTTCATCTGTCATTTCACAAAATCTAATTACACTCCACACAGGGAATGCCGTTGCAGAGCCTTTTTTTATTTATCTGCTGCCTCGTTTCCACTGAAGTGTGAACTGCAGACATAACATGCCTGCCTCGCCCCCTCACTCCCTGCCCCCTCCCCCCCACCCCCCCTTGTGTAGCTTTCATTCACCATGTTTTATTCCTTTAGCTACTTTATTTATGGCTCCCTTCCTGACACTCACACTCTATCTTTTACTCCGCCTTGTCGTTCGCTGTCGTTCACCATGTCTCCTCTAAAGATGTAGTCCCTGGGTGTCAGACGAATTCCTGACATTCCTGGGGTCGGGGGCTCATGACTGCCAAGCTAAGTTAGACGCTGTCTACAGCAGGGTGATTAGTGCTAAGTAGGGTTGGACAGATATGGTGTTTATAGAGAGTTACTGATATCTTTAGCCTGGAGGTGTGACATGTGTGTCAGATAGGAGATTTGTTTGTATTGTTGTAGCTTTAGCAAGTGTGTGTGTGTGTGTGTGTGTGTGTGTGTGCTCGTACATCTCTATAAACAGCCTCCTCTGGAGAGGAAGTGGCTGGCCTGTACACCGTTGTTACCTCACAAAGCCCTGAAAGGTGTGCTCTAAACTGCTGCACTGAGGACAAATCTGAAGACGTTTCCCCTCTGCATGCCAGGCTTTAGTTGGACAAAAAGGGGAAGTAGATTTTTCATTTCATCTCACCACAATACTTGTGTGGTACCGACCGGAATGTGTGCGTAGAACTGATGATCTGTTTGTCTCGAGACTGTCCTGAAAGTTAACAGCTGGTAACCAGCTGTAGTCAGGCCGATAGTGCTGTGGTCTTTTCCGTTACATCCTGCAGCGCCAAAACTTCCAGTTTCACACAAGAAATTAGGACATGGCTGTGAAACGTGCTGTGCACATTCATGCCGGCAAGGGGATAAATTATTTATGGCACATGTGTCAAACTCAAAGCCCGCGGGCCGAATCCGGCCCCCTCGCAAATTTTGATCCTGCCCGCATATCGCCTAAAGATAAATTTTGGCCCGCCTAGTTGTGCGCCAAACGAAAAAGACCGGAACTACGCAACACTGAAGCAGAATTTGGTAGATTCACTGTCTTTGAGACTCAGACATTCCCACAGAAGCAGAGAGTTTGCATATTCAGGCCTGAAACAGGATGCTGTGAGTCGGCCGTGTGGTAGTTTCTAAAAATGTAATCTTTGTTTTAAATTATTTGCTAAACTCTATGATGGCTAAGGAACTTTTTGGGAGCTTTATGTCGACCAAACTAAGTGAGAGGACTATATGAGACATGCAATAATACAGTCAAAAATATTTGACATGTCAATAAACTACTTGATATGATGCTTATTTTCCAGTGAAATTGAGGTTGTTTTTTTTCTGATTTGTCGTCTGGTGACCCCATGACTCATCCTCCAGTGCCACCCTCAGGACAGGACTAAGAATAGCAAATCAGTATGGAGTGTATTCTCTCTTTCTTACAGCACGTTACAGTGAACACTGCATCCTCTGGGTGTTGTTGCTGATGGGACTTTCAACATTAAAGGCATACTATGCAGTTTCCGTTTTTGTCAAACCGCTACCCCTAGAGTCGCTGCGGAGTACTTGTATTTAACGTAACTGTCGTAAATACCACTCAAGCAGAGCCGTCTCTGCACTCCCGGCCTGATCCCCTCCCCCCTGTAGGACTGGTCTTACTATCAACAATGGATGAATCAACAACTTCGTAAAAACTGACATACAACAAGCAAGCGCAACAACATACAGCATAGAACGCGAGCAAGTTTACTTGGCGTGTTGATAAGATGTTGGGAGTACAGTCTTCTTATTGAAGTGTCCTGTGATTATGTGAACACCATCGGGATGGGCCCGCTGCTGTTCATTTACGGTGTTCAGCAGGAGAGAGAGCGCCATGTTTACATTGGCGTCGGGTGGAATATACACAGCCGTGACGATCACTACGGTTAGCTCTCTCGGTAGAAAAAAAGGCCGGCATCTTCTAGACATGTACTCAAGGTCAGGGGAACAGTGTTTATCTAGAATTGTCCTGTTATTACACCAGTTCTAATGCACGTACATACAGAGCGCCCCTCCTCTGCTCTTACTGGAGTCCTCAGTCCTGTCCCAGCGGAGCAGAGTGCGACCTGCTAGCTGCATGCTAGCATCCAGTATCCCCGGGTGAAGCCAGGTTTCAGTGATAATCAAAACGCAGCAGTCACGAACATAGCGATTTCCAGCGAGTTGTAATTCCAAGTCGTCCGTTTTATGCACCAGGGATCTGGCATTGGAGAGATACAGGCTCGGTAGAGGTGGCTTGCATGCTATGCTAGCTTAGCCTGCCAAACTTGCATTGCTGGTTTTCTCAGCGACAAGTTGTTTACCATCGAAATGACTTCGAAGCTGTTATATTAAGGTACAAATCTTTGCATTGTGTGCCTTTTTAAATAAAGTTGAACACTTGGCATCTTTTTTGACAAGAAAAAGTGGACTAGGGCGCTTTTGTAGTTTTAAAAAAAAAAAAAGAAAAAAAGCTGGCAGCGTTTTAGTTCCAAGAAGCAGCCGAGGGCATCTTTTTGTTGCTATAACAACAGCTACTGCTACAGTATCCAAGAGTGCTATGTGGACGGGTGCGAGATAAGACAAAGCAGTTGAGCGAGCTAGAGAAGGAACAGAGAGAGGGAGCGGTGCTGCTAACGTTAGATAAAACAAAGCGAGTCAATATAACTTGCTGTGCTCTGACACACAGCACAGGTCTATCCATTTGCAATTTCTCCTTTTTTATTTTTATTTTTTACTTGTCGTCTTGACAGGTCTCACTACTCCTTGTCACTGGTCAGCTGTCAAGTGCTTGACGTAGGGCTGGGTTTTTTTCCAGAAAAGTTAAACTTCAAAAAGACGCTCTGTACTGCAGAAAAAAGGTCGGCGGTGTTTACTCCATGGGATTATAATGTAAAACAGACGCTGGCAGCTACTATTATTATTATTATTAGAATAAGTCTAACGTCATGATAATGATTTTATCCTTTTCACTCAGCCCTGATAATAAATCCAGTCTTTTTTAAGACATAATGCATCAATCTGAAATCCAAACGCTACCCTATGATGTTAATCCTCCAATCCATAAAACTCTGAGAGAAGATTTGCAGCCTGAATGTATAATTGTAAATTGGGGTGTGGAGTCTCCTATCCGCGGCACTCAAGTGAAGTCTCAGTCAGGCAGCTCATTACAGTGTTTTTCCCTGTCATCTCTATACCATTGAAAGCAGGTGATTGAAAATGAAGCCCAGTGTCTATAGTAAGGTTTACACAGAAGACATGAGACTGTCAGAGCTGTGGTTGGGAAGCAGAAAGGCATCGTGAAACAACACAAAGAGATGAATTTAAACATGAGGAGTGATGAATACAGGGGGAAGAACATTGAGAGAAAGAAGAGCTGCATTATAATCTTTCATGTCATATCATTTGTGAAGCTTTTACACTGCAAGTCAAACTGAAAATCAAATATGTTTTGCCAAGAAAGCAATATACAGTAGATTTCCTTAGTGTTTGGATTTATGTACTTATTTGGTCAAAACTGGATTACCAAAAAGACAAAATTCAGCCAGTGGTTTGTGGACAATTTTGTAGTTCTTTTTGATTAGTGGGAGATATCGTGGCTGTCAAAAGCCCCCTTTTTATCTCCATCTCAGGATTACAAGGCTGACGCGAACGGGTTTCCCATTCAGCTGTCCATAATTACGGTCTGAATGATGACGAGGCATTTTGCCAGCCACCGTGACTTCATATGTGACTCAGTAATGTTGTGATTCCAGTCACAGAACTACCCGTTGCTGTGAGTTTTTAATTTTGACAGTCCACAGGTGTTGGAATTGCATGCACATAACTTTATAGACCAAACAGCTAATCAGTTAATTGGGAAAATAATGACAATGAAGATAATGGTTAGTTGCAGCCCTACTTTTAGGATCCTCATGCTGGAACTCGCTGTGGCCGCTGCAGCTGAACTGTGTCTGCTAACTGAACGTATTCGTCTCCTCTGCTGCGCTGCAGGAGTCAGTGCCGTGTGCCAGTTTTATAGGTTAAAGGCTTAGAAAGAATGAAACGGCTGAAATGTCAGCTCTCTTCTTGCAGTGCGCGTGTACACAGAGGGGGCAGAAGAAGCCGCCCCCCCCGATATAGAAATAAATGACAACAGTGATAGCATGGCATATTATTGGCTCACACACACAGCACTGGGTAGCCTTTGTGTGCGATGGAGGCAGGCGGGGAGGAAGTCCCTGGCTCTCTCGGCGACTCGTCTGTAAATGTGAGACGCCTCTGTTGTCGGGCGAAAGAAGCCTCAGTCTGGTTGGTTCACTGATGCAAAATCTATAGAGCTCAACAGGGACCGCAAACCTTTTTAACGGCTCTGGTTCCAGAAGTGATTTTCCCCGTTCAATTGTTCTATTGACGTCTTAAAAAATTGCTTATACAAAGCGTTTTAAGTCTGGGACCAAGCCAACCAGCAGTCATGAGCATAACACATTTGATTTGCTGCAAAAAAAAAAACAATTTGAAAACGGCAAAAAAGGCAAAGGTACGAGACTGTGTACAGAAACAATCAGGCTACAATGGAAGCAGCTCGCTCTAGCTGTTGGCGGTTTCGCGGGTACGGTAAACATTTTTAGAGTAACAGTGAGTTGGACCAATCAGAGACGTGGCTGTTACACTTAGGATAATGGGTAGTGTAGTATTTATCCATAAGATCGCGAACAATAACAAACAAGGTTGATTTCATACCGACATGTGGAGCAGAAGCTTTTGTTTCACAACCCCGTAGCTCGTGGTCAGTCTACCTCGGATGGTTTAGACATCATGGCTGATAATCAGAATCCTTATGGAGTAAATTAATGGGATTTTTACTTCTGGAACCACACTGTTGAGCTCTATTCGGTCGTGTGGTGTTTTGCAGTTTATCAGCAGTCCCATCCCAGGTCAGGGCTTCCCTGCAGGAAGGCTGGTAACCCAGTGTAAATGAACATGTGGTATGTTTTATACCGGGGGGGGGGAGTTGTTTCTCCTCACATCTGGATAGCACACTGCGGCTATTACATTAAATCTGAATGTTATGAGCTTGTTCTGGGCACTCTTTAAAAAGAAATATATAGGCTACATCTCAGGTTGTTAAATTGCATCCAGGTTTCCTCCATTTTCTTCCCTTCTGCGCGTCTTAGTCGGTCCCTCCGAGGAAGTATGGGAGAGGAAATCATTAGAGGAGAGAGGAAACGAGGAAATGTGCTTTAGAGGGATGAGACGTCCTTTCCTCTGAAGCGTCGCACGAATCCGCCAGCTGTAGGGGTGGAGTTAGCCACGGCCTCCAGCTGCTCTCGTGTATAGCTCATAGGTCCTCAGAGATCCCTCCTCCATCCTCGCTCCACAGGGCAAGAATAAGAGCTTTGACACGGCTTTCACGAACGAGCACCTATTAAATGAGGAGTCTATATTGACGACAATATATTTCTAGGGTTGGATACTGAGGCTCATCTACTGTAATATGAAGCAGAGAATCTTCACATTTGAGAAGCTGGAAACCCCAAATTGATGGCGTTTTGTTTTTGAATTATGTATGTATGTATGTCTGTAGGGCCCGGAGTTGGTTATTCAGGCCATGTATCCAATTTAAATAGCTCACATTACTGCATTGTGTGAACAGTTAACTTCATTTAATATTGTACGTGGCATTTTCTTTTGCAGGTTGCAAACCAAAACAAGTTCCTTCCCGAGACTATTTAGCAGAGCTACCGTCGCTGGGTCCGGAGCTTAGTGCCGCCCAAGACGATTGTGATTGGTTAAAAGAAATGCCAACAGCCCAGAGCGTTTTTTTCTCCTATCCCATAATGTGTCCGTGGTGTAGCCAGACGCTGTGGAGATAGGTCTGGCAATGCGAGACTAGGACTGTAATCTCTTGGCCCTGTGCCACTTTTTTACTTCTGAAGTTCTTATGGCAGTAACAATAAATGGTTTCCATTTAGCGGTGCTGCTAAGTAGGGCTGAAACGATTCCTCGAATAACTCGAATAATTTGATTACAAAAAAATCCTCGATGCAAAATGACTTGCCTCGAAGCTTCGTTAAATCAATGTTACTAACGTTGTATCGCTGACGGACGGTGTTTCCGCTACTGTCGCACACCAGACGGCTCAGTCTGCTGCTGGCGACACATGCCAGAGCGTAAATAGTGAGGGGCTGAGAGAAGAGACAGGCTGGAGGAAACGACAGAAAGTGTCCAAAGTTTGGAATCAGTTCAAACGTAATTAAATCTAAAACTCTGTACAGTGTGCCTACTGCAAAATCAAACTAGCTTACCACAATAATAGCACAACATCAGTGCTTTAGCATCTCAACATTGAGTCTACCTTAATCATCCATTCCACGAAGAGGACCGACAAAAGTCAATCACAGAGTCGTATGGACGATGATACTACATCAAACACAACAACTACCAAAATCAAAGACAAGAAAATACGTAGTGGTGACCACGATCTGAGCTGACACGCTGACTATCCCTTCAGAAAAACAGCTGATTGTTCTCTCTCTCTCTCTCTCTCTCTCTCTCTCTCTCTCTCTCTCTCTCTCTCTCTCTCTCTCCACGGAGAAACAGCTGATCAACGATCTAATAGCATAAGTGTAACAGAGCTGTGTGACATTATAATCAAATATATAAATGAAAATAGGTTAAGTATAACTAATATTTACATATAGGTTTTGGTTGTTTAAAAACGTAAAAAAAAAAAAAAATGTAAATTTTAAAAAATATCCGATTTAATCGATCGATTAAGTGCTAGATTAATTGATTACAAAAAGAATCGATAGCTGCAGCCCTACTGCTAAGCTATGAGAGCAGTCAGCCACCTGGGCTAATGTACATAGGTTTAGATTCCTGACCGTGTGTCTGCATGTTTGCCTCTTTTTGTGTGTGACTTGTCTCTGCTCTCCCTCTGTGGCGTGATAAAGAGCGGGCAGAGTGGGGCTTCTGCCTCAGAAAGTGAGATTATTGCCTGACATTTACCTCTTCTGTTGTTACTCCGAACAGACAGCATGCAGAGGCTGCTGATTATCCCACAGCAGTGTGCGGAGTACCTGGATTTGTGCACTGAATTATCCTTGGAAGTGCGGCGTCTAAATAATAGATGCATAGAAATGTAGTGTTTGTTTATTCAAAGTGTGTTCATCTTATGTCTATGTGTAAATACAGTATATTGCTGTACATGGTGTTTTGCATGTCTTATTTTTTTATCTGACAAACATGCTTTAAGAGCCCTACTTATCATTTCAAAATGAAATGGCAAACTGGAAAAATGTTGTTTGGAGCGCTTCATCGAGCACTCAATTGCGTGAGAACATCTCCAGCATTAAAAACGCTATCGGAAGCTGCTGTTGACTCGCTATGTTGCTGCTGTTGAATCAAGGCTCCTGTGAAGCGGCTGTAGTCGTCAGCCCCAGCTTTATCTGCACAGGCAAATGATCTTTTCTTTTTATCATTTCCCACTGTGTTGGCATAATGACTCGCACGGCTGATTGCACTTTATTGTTGTAATGAATTACCAATAAGATGACATGGAATAGAGTTCTGGCTGCAAACCATTAGAAAGAAGGTACTTGTTTAGTCATTTTAGTCGTTTAGCAGATGTTGAGTGCAACAGCAGAAAAAAAGCCTCAGTACATTTAAGATTAACTGTAAAAGAAAGTCAGAAAACAGACTAGATGTTAAACTAATGCCTACCATACACTAGGCTCGATGGTGTTTTAAGCCCCCACCATCGACTTCAAGGCACCTAACCCTAACCCTTGCCTGACCAAGGGGGTAAGCCAGCCTCCACAAAGCCTACCTCCTATGGAACCATTTTGTTGCTAACAAGCCATCACCCGCCGTTAGCATTCCATTGACTGCCATTCATTTTGACGTCACTTTGACAGCAAATAACTTTACATCTGAAGCGTTTAAAGACTATTTGTCCATTGTTTATTTCTAAAGAAACACGACAATGTATAAAAGGCTCCATTACCTCGTACCTCACATTATGGCTCCGTAGTAGACGTTTTTGTAAAAATAGGCTAATGATTGTGTCATAACCACACGACTTACTGTCGCATAGTAGACACATTACCATATAGTACAGGAGAAGCTCGCAGGCTGTTTGGACTTACATTAGCTGTTTAAGTTTTTTAGTGATCAATAATTAGCCTGTGCCTATGTTATCTCCTTACATATATCTACGCTCTTCGTCTCTTTCCGAATATAGCATTTTCTGATGTGGGAT
The DNA here is from genome assembly GCA_023566125.1 of Zingel zingel. Classification (NCBI taxonomy): domain Eukaryota; kingdom Metazoa; phylum Chordata; class Actinopteri; order Perciformes; family Percidae; genus Zingel; species Zingel zingel. The sequence goes on from CM042330.1 coordinate 25,672,090, forward strand.
CTGAGGGTATTATTCAGGTTTTAGACGCATTCTTTTGACATGTATACAGAGCATTTGGAATATGCGTCTCAATCGGGGGATTTACCACAGTTTGGGACAGTTTCTGGCCTCATGCCTGTTTACGGCTTACAGTCAGCTCTGTGTGTTGCTATGGTTACTGTACACAAACCAACCAGCCAACAGTTTGCAGGGCTGCAGTAGAGATGCATGCCCAAAAGAGAAGGAGAAACACCGCTACTTTCAAACTGTATGAAAGACTTTGATATCGACAGGTTTTTGGATATGCACAAACATCGCAATGCCGACATATTCAAAAAGATGGTCAAAGGAATGAAAGCATGGGTGTAAATCGCACCTAACGGTTCCCCCAACTGTTACATGTGACAATAAACAAAATTTCTGAAGAGCAATTTTTGAAGGGGACACAAATAATACAGTCACAATTATACTTGTAGAGGACATGTGTACACAGAGGAAAGCCTTAATACTGTCATTAGTGCAGCACAGAGACTGTACCATTATCCTTCTTTTCAGTGTTTCTCTTAATTCAATGAAAAAGCTGACCAAAATATTCTTCTTTAAAACCATTTATTTATTTTTAAGTTTACAATCAAGCCACAAACATACCTTAACACATAATGACTTATTTTGAAAAAGTGTCCCCATATAAAAGAAATACAATACTTTTGTACACTTGTTAAATTAGCTGATCATAATGTCAATTAGTGAGCCACTAGTAAAGCTCATCTGCTCACCCTGACAGCCACACACCTCCAAAAATATGAACTAAGCTCAACACACTTACCTGAGACTCTCCACCTGACTGGCCCTGGTCTCCCTGAGACTCTCCACCTGACTGGCCCTGGTCTCCTTGAGACTCTCCACCTGACTGTCCCTTCCTGGTCTCCCTGAGACTCTCCACCTGACTGGCCCTGGTCTCCCTGAGACTCTCCACCTGACTGGCCCTGGTCTCCCTGAGACTCTCCACCTGACTGTCCCTTCCTGGTCTCCCTGAGACTCTCCACCTGACTGTCCCTGGTCTCCTTGAGACTTCACCTGACTGTCCCTTCCTGGTCTCCCTGAGACTCTCCACCTGACTGGCCCTGGTCTCCCTGAGACTCTACACCTGACTGTCCTCCTTAGGTATTGAAATTAGGTATTGAATGACGAGACATTTTTCAATACTCGATACTAAGGAGGCAATTCGGTCCGTGCCTAAAAAGTATTGAAGTGAGTACCCAGCCCTAGAAACACTACATTGTTTCAAACGGACAGAAACTCGTGAGCTTTTTGCACAATTATTTGTTTTGAGTGTTTTAATTGAACTTTTTGACACAGACAGATTGGATTCTGTTGGATTCATTACTTGCAACTGGATGTAAAATGGCCACTTTTGCATTAAAAAAGAAGTGCAGTATTTGGTGTATTTTGGCCATTGTGTTATTGTTATTTTCATACTAAGCATTGAGCTTTTTGACTTGCAAGTCATGTCTCAAAGACTTGAGAGTTGACTTGGACTCGATCCAAAAGAAACAGAGCTCAGTGGAGTTGCTGCTGAAAGAGTTTTTAGAAAATTAGAATCCTAGTCACATAACCAGTGTAATTAAAATGTTGTGGGTAAGTCTGGCAACTAAAGATGTTTTCATCTGTGACAAGATCTGTCTGGTTTTGTAGCCTCCAAATGTTTAAAAATGTAATGTTCCCTTGTCTGTGTACCGACAGCGCCGGTCCCAAAGGTGACAACATCTATGAGTGGAGGTCGACCATCCTGGGCCCCCCAGGCTCTGTGTACGAGGGGGGAGTGTTTTTCCTGGACATCGCCTTCACACCAGACTACCCCTTCAAACCACCCAAGGTGAACTGTGAATGATTGTTGGCAACCAGCAAAGCCTCTTTTTTTTTTTTTTTTTTTTTTTCTGTCAACGATGGCACAGATGGCTCTATTTCAAAGAGGTATCATTCTCATAATGTTCCACTAGAGGGCCCCCTTGCACTTGCAGCTCCTACTTCCAGTCAGAATTCCCCAGGCTTCTCTAATATATGGGATCATTTTCTCATTTTAAGGGAGGATCTGTCCCAACCAAACTGCATTTAAAAAATGTAGGAATGGACTCTGACCTCGCATGTTTCCAAACATAGACACCTCCATAAAATGTGACCTGATAGCTTTTTTTCCTTTTCTTTTTTTATGATTAATCATTTTTATTTTAAACACAACACACAAAACGACACACACAAATCAAGAAAAGATGACACAGTAGCCACAATATTCAAAACCATACAAAAAAATAGACAAATAAACCAAATGAATTAGGGCTGCACGATATGAGGAAAATGTGCCATATTCGGTAACGTAGTTGAATATCGCGGTAACGATATGACATTATTAGCTGTCTACAGTTCTGTCTTTCTGCTGCTTTCAGTATTCTGTTAAAATACAACAAACTGCTTGTTGAATTTAAAACAAATGAAAGGAAATCATTTCCAACATTTTGAACATTGAATGTAAAAGGAGGCACTGAAAAAAGAATAAATTGCATTTTAAAGTGCACTACTGATATTTTCTTTCAACTAACAAAAAAATCCCTGAATGTATTTAAATTCAGGGATGTTAAATTTGGAACCGATGATCGGATTCCAAATGGTTCCAATAAAGAAACTATTCCATTGGAACAACGGAGTCCCACTCCACCCGTCCGAGAGGCTTGCACATACTTTCCACGGCTGCGGACAGCTTCGGACTTGTACCGGTCGCGCGGCCACGACGTCTCTTGCATTGTGGACACATACAGCCACTTTCCTGGAATCGCTTGCAGTGCAAAGTTTGCACTAGCAGTTAAGAAATAGATTGTGTAGACATCTTTTCTTTTATCATGCATGTTTCTTTTTGTTGTTGTAATGTGTTATCTGTATACACGCAGTGCTTCTAATACTCCCTGCACTCCTTATGACAAAATAAGTTATGGCTACATTCAGTTATTAGTGTAAAAAACATTGTGTCAGTTTGTCCCGGCCCGAGCCGAGGTAGATAAAGTCCACTGCTCAGATGCCAAGGTACACGCAATAATTTTTCACTCATTCCCTTTGTACTGCTTTTTAAAAAAAAAATGCATTTCTATTGAATAACAGTTTTCATGGACAGAATAAGTCGGTATACCATTAACTGGAGACAAGACGCGACTTTTGCATAAAACAACCTGTGGCCTATCAGTCACGGGCCAGTCCGCGGACCTGCCTGCCCCCCAGCACGGAGGAACGGGAAATTATAGATGGCTCCATCTGTAGTAGTAGTAATCGGTCAAAATTCTAATCGTTGGTTAACAGTTAAACGGTTCATCATTAACATCCCTAGTCTGGAGTATAAAGTTCATCTGAGAAGAGTCATTTCATTTGAAAGAGTATTTATTTTATTTTTTTCTATGGCGGTTTAGCATACGTGAGAAAAGACAATGTGTATAAAGGTGTGGAACACAGACTCATCTTTTCTCCTGTCCGTGTCCAGGTGACGTTCCGTACGAGGATCTACCACTGCAACATCAACAGCCAGGGGGTGATCTGTCTGGACATCCTGAAGGACAACTGGAGTCCTGCCCTCACCATCTCCAAGGTGCTGCTGTCCATCTGCTCCCTGCTCACTGACTGCAACCCTGGTGAGAGCTGCAACACACACACACACACACACACACACATATATATATATATATATGCACACACATGCATGCATTTCAGTGTTTCATAAAGTGCCATATAAAGGTGGCACAACACTTGTGCGTTTTGTGGCACAGTTGATTTAAAAAGAAGAAAAAACGGCAATCACTTCCACACGCACTTACACAGAAAAGCTTTGTTTAGACTAGCTGTTGTGGTTTTTATCTTTTTATAGATTTACATTTTTGTGTGGCCCTGCTTATAAGGCCACATAAGGTCTGAATGATCCATTTAAATACAGGGCACTATTACTCAAAGTAATAAAACGATGAATGCGTAATATGGAGTCAGAACAACTTTTGGTTGCAGTGTTTGTTTTAGCTCATCTTGTTAACTGTGCAGTATTCTTCCTTAAAGGTGCTATCAGCAGGAACTAGTCTCCATCCAGGAATCCTGGATGTTTGAAACCATAAAACTCTGTCATAGGCAGCCGTGCATGGTTTACAGGACTTCACTCTAAGGATTTTAAGATTCAAGTCATGAAATCTCTGACTCCAGCTGATGTTACAGTGCACTAAAGTCTTATATCTGCAGATTAAGCTCCTCTCACTCTTTCTAAATCCAGATTGAAGACAGAAGGTGGTGTGGTATTTGTGCTCAGACTGCCTGGGAAAAAAAAGCCTTTAGTGAATATATGTTTTCATTCTTTTAAAGATATAGTGTGTGACTATTTTATATTAATGGACGTCCGTGACATTCAAGCCATTGCTAAATGAGTTGCTACAAAGCTAATGTTTACAAAATGGTGTAGTCTGGCGACTTTCGCGTGCAGCAGCTGGAGTGATGCGTTTTACGTCACCGCTGACCCCGATTTTCCACCCGCTGCGTTCCAGATTTGTTCCGTCCGGCGTCACGCCACCATACCACACCGGGAGTGTCTCAGAAGCAGAGCGTCTTGCTGCCAGACTCGCAGATTATATTGTCTCTACAAGTACTTCACAGAACAATCCCATGTTTATTAAACTAGTATCTACCTTCCACTCCAAGCACTCCTACAGTGAAACTCCATGCCTTCTCTTTTCTGGTGTTGTCCTGATAAAAGGATCTGTGATGTCTTATAATTAGGGTTGGGTACCAAATTTGATTTGAGGTATTGGTATCGAACATTTTTTACCATATCCAGCACTACTTATTATGTTTTTCCACCTCCAAGATGAATCTCTCGTCGTCCGTGGTGTTGTAGAGGAGACGTATACGATATTTGGGGGATGCCCTCGCTGTACCTGGCGCGTATCTTTAGCGGAGCGGAGAGCCGCTTCACGCACACTTCTGGGACGTGGCGCGGCTGGTGGAATATCAAACATTGACGTGAATGGCCGCGATAGCTTGCGGTGGCCGCGGCGCGCACAGTGGAAAGTAAGGGGTTGCGAAAGAACAACGGCAGCATTCAGCTTTGGAGATAAGGACATAAAAATGACAAGATAACGACCTCTTCTGAAGAGTCCATTGTGTTTTTAAAAAAAATCCTGTCTGCTCTTTGATTTGACGGGATGAAGTACTAGCAACTGCGTAGAGGAGGGGTGGGGGTGAAGGCTTGTATCATGTGGATGTGCCGACAGTGTTGTTGTCATTACTTGGAATTCCTCATGGGGGAGACAGAAACTACGCACTATAGCTTTAAGACAGGCAGCATTTCCAGCCACTTTTGACATGTAAGCTGTAGATTGAGGTTTGTGAGGTAACAGCAGAAGCCATCCTCTCATTTTGCAGTATATATGAGTTTGTAACTTCAACACAAATGCTGTATAAGTACACAGTTCCTGTTATGTGATCAATTAACCATTATGACCCCTGTGGTGTATGTATAGCTGGGCAATGATTATCTACTTTTGTCAATCGTCAGGGACTGTGCCATAGTTTTAATCCAGTGGTAGCCATCCCTTCAATTCAATTTTATTTATAGTATCAAATCATAACAAGAGTTATCTCGAGACACTTTACAGATAGAGTAGGTCTAGACCACACTATAATTTACAGAGACCCAACAATTCCAGAAATTCCCCCAAGAGCGATCATTTAGTGGCGGGAAAAACTCCCTTTTAGGGAGAAACCTGGGACAGACCCAGGCTCTTGGTAGGCGGTGTCTGGCGGTGCCGGTTGGGGGTGTGAGTACTGTATGTTGTAGTCGCCTTGTGACAATGTGATAAATACCTTAATTTTTCACGTAAAAAAAAAAAACCTGCTTACTCGTCACATACACACAGTACAATGTAGTGAAATTCATAATTAGAGGGGGAAACAAACCCACATTGCCGCCCCCAACGTACCCAGACACCACACAAACTATACATGGCAGCCTCTGGATCTGCCCAGAGACCATAAAACAGTGAACCTATCCTATTATTTAGGAATATGGACCCAGAATATAAACTAAACAATGTGGAAAACTATTTCATATCTATGAAAAAGTATTGTCAGCCATAACAAAGAACCTCTGATTGGAGGCCCTGTGTGTTAAGTCATTTAAAATGTGAGCGATTCATTTCCCTGAACAAAGAAATGTATTGAAATCTCTACTCCAATAATCCAGGAACCGATGTGAGAGTGGAACATTGACGCCGTGCTTTGTTTGTGTGTTCACAGCCGACCCTCTGGTTGGAAGCATCGCCACACAGTACACAACAAACAGACCCGAACACGACAGGATAGCCAAACAGTGGACCAAACGCTACGCCACATAATCGGCAGAGGAGCTGCTGATTGGACGACTTGGGGGGGGGGGGGAGATGCGGGGGCGTTGACTTTACGGGCCGCTCGGCTCCCAGCAGAGGAGGGAGGCGGGATTAGACAGAAGGGCGGGTGGATTTTTATCTCAGAATTGAAGTCTTAACTCCTGAACGTTTTTGTTGGTTGTTGTGTTTTTTTAAGTTATCTCCGGCACAATAACTATAACCCGAATCTGGCAATAATGCATTCAGTGTTTTCTCTTTTGAATTTTTAGCTTGTGCTTGAAGATGGACATTAATACTAATCTGCTAGATGAAATGTGTCACAGCATGATTCCCCGTCAATTACGTCAGTGTAAATTTTCTCACATGTATTAAGTTCCAGTTGGTGTTTGCTTGCCCCTCCAATCTCCTGGTCTTTGCAGAGGTGTTACGCACATGTAGACATGTTTAGATAGGGATGGATATTGGTTGTGATTTGTGTTCTTTCATGATAAAAAGCTGTTCTGTTTCTCCCTTAAGAATTAAAACATGACCAACTGAAGCATCTGACTTTGTTTGATCATTAACATTTGTATGAACTTCAGGAAATGCCACTCAAAATAAAAACATCAGAGGATAAAATATGAAGAAGCTACACTTTATTCAGTGCATCTTAAGACAGTTATAGAGCAGAGAATAATTTACAGTTTGCAGAATTTCAGAGTCTTACTAACTGTTCCACTAGCAGCACATTAAATGTTATTACTTTGAGACATTAAGGACACAGAAAACAGCGCCAGGAGGCCATCCTTTAGATTTTCAATAGACAAGGAATGTGGCTCATTAAAGTGACAAAAATAAATTAGTTAAAAAATAAATATTTCCTCTCAGCACTGACATTTCTACTGTTAGACCTACTTATTATTTAACTAGTAGCCCTATTGGATTATACAGGCTGGACAACACAGGAGTGCAACTAACACCAGACAGTCATTACACCTTACAGCTTAAGTAAAGGCAGCGCCAGGGTTCAAAATCAACTTTTTCATCCACCAGCCAAATGGCTAGTAAATGTTAGAATTTAACCAGCCATTCAATGGACTACCATTGTTTTTTTTTTGGCAGGTGAGTGAAGCAACTCTACTGAGCAATTGCATATTTTCCCTAGCCTAGTAATCTAGACGCACCCTAGCAGCAGCAAATTTCATTTGCAGCCAGGGGGGTCTAGGCACTCTCCGTTGGCTTGCGAGCTGGGAACAGCGGTCTTCTGGAAGACTTTGAGTTAAGCTTTTCTTTGAGAAAAGAACAAAGAACGGCACTGAAGTCATTCTTAAAAAAGGAAGATGTGTTCAGAGTTTTGCCGACCGGATACGGCAAAAGTTTAATCTATCAGCTAGCTCCTCTACCTTCTTCGTTGCTCTGGTTGGTTGTAGCTCTATCCTATTGCGTGCAGAGGGAATTTGAAAGACAACCGTTTATCCCGCCCCTCGGATTGAGCCCTGCCAATGGTGAGTTCCCAGACCCAACATCTGGATGTGGGTCTGGCTTGTCAGGCTATATTTTCCCAGCATTTGGCTGGTAAATGGCGCTTGTTTTGAACCCTGTGCGTGGCCAAGACTATTTTTGCTGCCAGGCCATACGTAATATATGAGATGGACTGGATGAAGACTAGCCGAGTCCTGCCAATGGACAAGTATTCATAATGCATTCACATAAGGTGGAAAATAGTCTATATCCACTACGTTCCACTTCTGCGATTGTTCAGGTGTCGCCAGAAATTCTGCCAAATGTCAAACTTTTAGGCCGGATGTCCGTTACCTTCCTCTTTCTTTGTGTAGGCGTTCTAAACTCCGGTGGATTTGTGAGGACTATGGTTCACTGCTCCTCAGATCTCTGCAGGGTAAATCCAGACAGCTAGCTAGACTATCTGTCCAATCTGAGTTTTCTGTTACACGACCAAAACTACTTTTGAACGTACACGTCCCGCCAAAACAAGTTCCTTCCAGAGGCTATTTAGCAGAGGCACCATGGCTCCGTCTGGCGCACTGCGCCGCCCAAGATGATTGTGATTGGTTTAAAGAAACACCAATAAACCAGAGCATGTTTTTCTCCCATCCCGGACTGCTGTGTGGATTAGTCAGACCCTGCTCCGCAGCGCTGTGGAGGAAGGTCTGGCCATGCAAGAATGGTGGCAAATAACATAAGATTCTTGAGTGGAAATACTGTGTGACTGCAGCATCTATGAGCTAATTGAGAAGAGTGTGGTGCCACAGCTTTGAGGACCGTTTCTGATTTCTCAAGTCTACGACTATGTACAACAAGCCCGCATATATGTTGAAAGAGGGACAGGTTGCTGGAATCATCCATACTGGTCATGAGGACATCTCTTCCTAGGGCAAATCCAATGTAAGATGTGGAGAAAATCAAATATCATGATATTTTTGACCGAATGCCTCGATGTCGATACTGCGACAGATATTTTAGATAAATAATGTGGATATATTGATGAAGTGGATAAAGACAAATATTAGAACAGATAGATAGGGCTTCGTACCAAGATCTATGCTACGTTTACACGTGGCCGGCTATTTTCATAAACGACATTTCGACATCTCCGTTTTCAAAAATAGCTTTATAGTTTTCAGAAAAGTGTTTGATTACATGTACCTGTGTATATATGCCGTCAAGAGCACGCCAGACCTGTAGGTGGCAGTGTAACGAGAAGCTCAAGCTCACGTTAGCCAATCAGAATCCCGAAAATAGCAACAACAGCAACCAATCCTCTCGCTTCTCTTCCTCACTTCCTCGGCTGCCTAAACCTCCGTTTGTCTCAGTTTACATGCAAACGTGCATGTCTGCAAATGTCTCTGTTTTTCTAAATAACCATGTAGGTGTAAACGGGGTATTAATAATGCTGCTGATTGGCTGTTTAATTACACGTCGAGGAGGCAGGCATGAAAATAGGCTCACCTGAGTGTTCTTGTATTCTGAGAGGCTTGACTACGGTGGGCGTCACATCCTTGTAAAGGAACGTAATGTAAAATGTAGTCATTTATTGTATTTTATTTTTTTTTTAAAGTAGCGTTCAGAAACCGTTATCGAATTCCAGGTATCGGTACCGGTAAACTTTTGAACGATACTCAGCCCTACAGCTAGAACAGTCAGAAAATGACATTACTTTACTGTAATGCAGCTTTTAAAACCAGGAAAAGACACCATCTATGACATTTTAGGATATCTAAAATCTAACAAGATATCCAGTCTCATATCAGGTTTTAATATCAATATATTGCCCAGCCCTAAATAGGGGTCAAAACCCAGAAGCAAAATTGCATTCAAAGCGAATATAAGGCTTCAGCAGTCTGCATTCGACAAAAGAAGTGGACTATGGATTTTGTCCACTTTCATTGTATTAGCTCTAGATTGGGATCTCTTGGGAAAGAGAGGAGGAATGATTAAAGCGACCGATGACTCAATGTACGTATGGGCATAACGTTTTAACGTAAGATGGACTTGAACAAAATCTAAATGTATTCAAAAGTGTAAACCCACAAGATCTGTGATGGGTTGTGTCAAATCTTTGGTACTAAAGTGCTAAGTTTTTTTTTTTTTTTTTTAATAAAACAGATTGACTCCACACTGTACAGAAAAGAGGTGTTCCAGATGTGGATTTGGTTTGTGGTTGACGCCTATGTTTGGTTTGCGGGGAAAGTAATGAAATGCGTCATGTATCCTTGTTGGATTAGTAAACACATCGGGACATATGCTCGGTTGCTTTCTTTCTGTAAGGGAGATGGAGAAGATCAAGATCATGTCTGTGTGTTAAAGTGCTGCAGTCAGAATGGGGTTAGCCTAGCTTAGCATAAAGACTGAAAGCAGAGAAACAGCTGGCCTGGCCCTGGCCCTTCTGCGTCGAGGAGTAAACCTCTGCATATGTGCCAACCGGCCACAGAACTATTTCTAGATTAACAGTTTATCCATCTGCCCAGCACTTCTGTGCAGCTATAGCACAGGTTGCCGAAGATAACAGTTGGTGTCACGGGTTTATGTTCCGTAAAGGCACCATGGTACCAAACGTCAAGACTTTAAGGAGCTGCAAACAGTCCCTGCTGTGGGTACGCGATCTGTGCTGCCTGCACGATCCGCCATGCGCATATCGGATCGTGCAGGCAGCACAGATCGCGTACCGACACCTGCGCTAGGAAATAGTTACGCCACGTTACACACTAACCCCACCACCACCACTCATCTTTATTTCTCAGCAAAAAAAAGTCTGGCTGACAAGGAACCAAACACCAAAAGCTGGGCTCAACGACCATATCTGGCAACCCGCGCTACAGCTGGACACACGGTACTGAGGTGCTGAGCGGATGGATAACCTGTTGTTTGTCAAGAAGTAGTTCCAGCACATCGCTACCCCCTCAAATAAAAAAAAAAAACGATTTTACATTTCTGTTTGTGTACAGATTAAGCAAACGAGATATAACATACTGATTAATGAGAGGTGTTGATAGGCATAGTTTTAGAACTTTGATAGTACCAGGCTAGCTGTTTCCCCACTGCTTTCAATCTTTATGCTAAGCTAGGCTCTCCACGTTCTGACCCCAGCTATGATCTTGTAGGGATAGTTTGGATCTTTTGAAGTGGGTTTAATGAGCTAGTTCTCCAGAGTCAGTGTATTGGCTACAGTAGAGGACAGTTTGGAGAAGCAGACCGGATTCCTGACACGGAAACTAAGCAATGTGTTGCTGGGGGGGGGGGGGGACGCTACATTTAAGATATTCTCACTGCTTTACCTTGCTGTCAGACAGCCCTTTACGACAGGGAAGTGAAGTTGTTAACTCTGCTCTCTTCAAAGCCACCACACTCCTTTGTCATTTTACCTCGCAGGACACAGGAGTTGCTGCTCTACCGCTGCCTCGTTAGTTGTATTTTTGTTATAGTGTGGACTTTGGTGTTTTAAAAATGAATTAACAATTAACAGAATTAACAAACAAACAGATGGAGGCAGCGGTAGACCAGCAACTCCAGTGTTCTGCGAGGTAAAATGACCAATTCTGTTAGGAGTCTGGTTGCTTTGTAGAGGGCTGAATATAACGGCTTCACTTGTCAGATGGCAAGGGTAAAGCCTTGAAAATATTCTTAATATAGCGTCCACTTAAACTGATATTGATTTTTTTTTTTTTTTTAGGTGGGCCACAGCAGCACATTGCTTAGTTTCTGTGTCGGTACTCCTGCTTGTTTCTCCAAACTGTCCTCTACTGTAGCTCATACACTGACTATGGAGAAGTAGCTCATCCAACCCCACTTCAAAAGATCCAAACTATCCCTACAGACATGAGTTAGATATCAACAACTCTGAGAAAGAAAATAAGTAAGCATATTTTCTCAAAAGGTTGAACTTGTCTAACTAAAATAATGTTATTTATTATGTAATCTTATTCTTTTTATTGTATGTTATGTTGTTTTATTACTTGTTGTAAAGCACTCTGCATACCTGTTGGATGCTGTAAAGCGCTAGAAATAAATAAATGATTGATTGATTGATGTTAACACTGCATATATAACTGAATGAATGTGTGTAAAATGGTCAAATCTACACAGAAGCAACTCAAAGTCTTGTTGCTAACCCAAAGGCTGGTCCGTGTCGTCCGACTCGTTGTTCCCGAGTCGAGCCCGGAATGGTCAGAGCTTCAGATGTCGTTGGACGGCGTGCCTTTGCTCTTGCGTCCGGGCAGAGGGAAGGCCGACTTGCTCTGGGGCTGCGTGAGGCGGCTGGTCAGCTGGGTGAAGGGCTCGATGAGCGAGTTGCGCTCGGCGACGCTCACCTCCCACAGCTTCACCTTCTCGCCCCGCGCCCACTGCTGCGCCGCCTCCTGGTCCACCTGGCGCCGCTCCCGCAGGTCCGTCTTGTTCCCCAGCACGATCACCGTCACCTGACAGACAGGTCCCTTTAGTTTACTTTGAACATGTTCAAAAACTAAACAAATAAAAGATAAGCTCCTAAGAAGCTTTGTGCTGGGGAGAGACGTGTATGATGAGCTTATGGTGTTGTCATTTATACATATGGTTATTAGGTTTATGGTCTATTGTCTATTTTGTCACTGTGTTGTTGAATAATCTGGAATATTGTAGTTACTCTATCATCTTTTCTTGATTTTTTTTCAGGGTGAGTGGTGATGACGGAAGGGGGGGGGGGAAGGGTGTTGATGTTGCGAGCTGTATGTTTTGTATGTTTAAAATTTTTATTTGAATTGTTAATCGCAACAAAAAAAAAAAGAAGATAAATAAGGTGGGGGGGGGGGGGGGCGGCGGCTACATGCAAAGGCAGTTGACCCATCTGAATAAAAGCTAATTTTATTTTCTCAAAAAGGGAACCATAGCGTTCTCATATATTTAGTGTTTCCGTGCCCCTTTACGTCCGAATTCTACTTGTTCACTACCTTTCATTACCTACACCATGATGTGTTCAGGTAACAGAACAACGTACAGCTGCACAACACGGACTGAAACTACAGAAAGAGGTGTTGGTTACAATGGATATTTAAAATATCATAAATTATGTTCTACACGGTGTGGGTGTTTGCCAATATATAAAAAAGGCAGCAATGCATTTTGGGACGGAGCTGATATTCTCTGCACAGAGGCGACAGAGAACAGCACATATTATATGTAGGCATGGGCCGGATGCTGGATTCAAGGTATACCGCGGTTTCCTGCATTTCTTTTATGAGTCACGGACAGAAAGTGCAGTTTAGAAACCCCTCTCCCTTAGCCTGGCGTGGTCAGACTCAGATTCTAGTCAGAATCTGAGTCTGATGGCGTGTTTCAACCGAACCAGGAAAGAAAATCCCTCTGCACTCAATTGGATAGACCTACAACCAATCAGAGCAACGGATAGACCTACAACCCATCAGAGCAACGGAGTATGTGACGTGTCGTAGGAAGGACGGCAAAAACATCTTTCCGATCGACAAATGTCTTGATCGCCGTTCCTCCTTTTAAAATGAACGCCCTGTCGATATCTTCTATAACAGACGCGATGGCTGAATCTACACATCTCAATTCTCCAGTGGCAGCCATCTTTGTTGTGAACAAATTCAACCCAAGCGCTCTTTGGTGACGTGGTTGACTATGTTACTGTTGATCATCTGTCCATCATCGTATAAAGCCCGCCCTGACAGTTTGATTGGTCCGAACAGCTCTGGTTGGAGCATAGTTGCTCCACAACGGATCAAGTCCAGACCGACCTTCCCGACCTCAAACGTTGTGGGCGGGGCTAAGTTCGGCTGGCATCCAGGCTACCTCTCCCTGCCAGTGTGCTTCAAAATAAAATACAGTGTGTTCAATAGAGAAAAACTAAGTTTTTTAATCAGACATTTCAAAATAATACATTCAAAGCTGTAATGGCAATACCGTGAAACCGTGAGATTTTTGCTGAAAGGTATCATACCGTCAGAATCTCATACCGGCCCATGACTAATTACTGTATATGAATGGTGGTTAAAGCATACTTTGTCTCAGCCACACCTCTTTCTTATCTCTGGACTTGTCTATTTCCTTCTTCAGGACGTCCACCTTCTTGAAAGACTCCAAGCTGTCGACGCTGTAGACGAGCACGAAGCCGTCGGCCACCGAGTAGTAGTGTTTGGGGAGGTCCTGTCCATCGTGGAGGCCTTTGGTGTCATAAAGCCTCAGCTGTTCCTTCACACCGCGGTCCGTTTCCACGGAGGCCACATACACATCCTCCTGGGTCTCACTGGACTCAGAGCCTGGAAAATACACAACACAACACCTTCAGGAAACCAGGGACGGTACACTTCCATCGGCTTGGTCCAACGTTCAAAGGTACAAAATTCTACTGCCTCAAAGTCAATTTCCACCAAAGAAAAAAACCTGCCAAAAAGAGTCAAAAGCGTAAAAACAAAATATCGGAAAAAAGTTAAATCGTTAACATTGTTAAAAGCATCATAAAGCATAAAAAGAAATTAATAAATAAACAGTCAAAGGCGTCAAGCACCAACTAATTTCATTAGGTAAATCATCGATATATATATATATATATATATATATATATATATATTTAGATTCTAGGGAAAACAATTGATTTTAAAAATCGTCGCAAAAAAATCAGGATACATACGATTTTTGATTTTATTTTTCCCACCCCTAGAAACTGTTATAAATTTCACTGAGACATTGAGAAAAACTGTCGTCAACCACATCAAGGTGATCTAAGTTAGAGCCACAAAATGCCCCATACACTGAACCCATATGAATCCACGCTTGACCTGTCTGTATAAACAATCAATCAAAACATTCATATTGATCCCTGAGGGGAAATTTCAGTTCATTACATATGCTCTATGAGAAATTATAAGGACAAATAGAAATAAGAATTCAATTAGAATGAGAAATAATGAGAAAAACAGCATAGGAGTAAGAAATATGTATGTTGTTACAACCCAGCTTGTAAGGGGAAAGGGAAGGCGTTTTCGGTAAAGTTCTTTATTGGTGAGAGAGTTTAGGTGATTTAACTAAATCGGGTACACAAACTACAAAAAGGAAAAAGGGCCTGTGGGTGCTGCCTAAAACAAACAAACATACATATATAACTGAAAGAGGACTCTTTGAAATAAGAGCAAAATGACTAAACTACATAAACATAGAAATAAAACCTCCCTAATCCAGTGTTTCCCCCAGTGTCTTGCAAGTCTGGTGGACCACCGGGCCTAAGTTGCCCCCGACCAGGCCTAAGTTGCCCCCGACCAGACCTAAGTTGCCCCCGACCAGGCCTAAGTTGCCCCCGACCAGGCCTAAGTTGCCCCCGACCAGGCCTAAGTTGCCCCCGACCAGGTCTAAGCCACTGGTGGAAAAATGTGAATGTATTTTTAAGACGTTTTTTTAACCCTTGTGTTGACTTCGGGTCACATTGGCCCGTTTTAAATTTTTGTTTTATATCAGAAAATATTGGACGTAGAAATAAGTGCTGAAAATGTGTAGAAGAAAAATTTTAAAATTTAAAACGTTGGAAAAAACAAATTGTGAAAAAAGGCGTCACAAATACTATATATCCACAAGTGCTCCATAAACACACGTCACTGTCTAATGCAGTTTAAAATCCTACACAGGCTACATTATTCCAAAGAAAGACTTGATAGGATCTTCCCTAAGCTGTCTCCTCTGTGTGAAAAATGTGACACTCATGTTGGTGATTTACTTCATAGTTATGTTCTCTGTTGCAAAATACAAGGTTACTGGAGTGATATCTTTAGTTTTATGTCCAAGGTGTTAAATATTCAAATTGTCCCAGATGAAG
Organism: Zingel zingel; assembly: GCA_023566125.1. NCBI lineage: Eukaryota > Metazoa > Chordata > Actinopteri > Perciformes > Percidae > Zingel > Zingel zingel. The sequence continues at coordinate 25,687,765 of CM042330.1, forward strand.
CAAAGAGACTGACACTGGCGCAACAACGCTTCCTGGCATATGGAATTCTCACTGCAAAGAAGTGTATCCTCTTATAATGGAAAAAGAAAGAGAGACCAACACTGAAGATATGGCTCACGGAGATGATGGACACACTCCACCTTGAGAGGATCCGGTTCATCCTTAAGGACAAACTAAAAGACTTTGAGAACATTTGGCGACCTTTGGAATCTTATATTACAGGACAAGTAGTTTCCTGATTGCAGTCCGGGGTGGGTTATTGCGGGATTAGGGCCTCTCATTTGTTAGTTGTTTTTTTTTTGTTTTTTTTAATTTATCCTTATTTCCATTCCTTATTTTTGTTTGTATACTGTAAAAAAATAAGTGCTGTAATAACAATGTTGTAACTTCATTTTTGAAATTGAGCTTCATAATGAAAATATTTGAAACAATCTCAGCACACAAGTACTTGACATTCAATTAGAAAATGAATGAATGAAAATTAAAATATGTGCATTATACGAAAAATGTATAGCATCAACATAAGATGTATTAAGTAAAAAAATATAACATGTTAAAAAAATATGAATACTATAATATATAAAACAGTGTAAACAATAAAAATAGTGCAGCTATGTTATTTTTCTCATGACTCATGTCGTTCTCAGTGCAGTACTTTACATACCTACAGAGTGATTTCCGTACAGCAACTGTTCCAGTATGGCAGTTTTTCCAACAGCTGCCTGGCCACACACCACAACTTTACAGCCTTTTCCCATTTCGAGCCTAAAATGTATGAACACAAAACGCCATATTAATTGTATTGTCTCATATGGCATATGTTAGACGTGCTAAAATAACATTATCATCTACAAGAGCTCCTCTAGAACCGCCCAAAACAACAGTGATTCTATCGTGAGCGTTGGCTCGCTATGACAGCGTTTTGTTGTTTAGCCTAGCTAGCTAACAGGCTAGACGGAGCAACTCATACTGCGCCATGTAAACACACCAGTAAACGACCCAGCTGCGAGCCCTACTCTGTTCATTAACGTTACTGGTACATTCTGCTAAAGCTTCTTACTTAAATCAGGACGATAACTAGCCTCTATCAAGTCTTTAAACGTAGCATCACAGCCAGTGCATCCATTCTGCTCTGCTAGCGATAAGATTTATTTTGTCACTGCGCATGCGTGACTGAGTTAATTCACACCCCTATGATTCAAACCAGAGTCAAACTACGTTCACACCACAAAAAATAAAAGAAAGTATTTATTATTATTGATAATAATAATAATAATAATAATAATAATAATGGTCATCATTATCATCATAACAACACCACTACTACTACTACTACTACTACTACTACTACTACTACTACTACTACTAATAATAATAATAATAATAATGTAACTGCATAAGTTGTGTATTATAAAAATGTATTGGCTGAATAGTTGTTCACGTGCTTACACTGATCCACTGTTGTTATATTGTGTAAACTATACTATCACAATTACAATTACAGAAATCAACAATAATAGTAAGAGTCAACATAATTAAAAATATGCACAGTGCATGTAAATATTATGTCGTAAATGTAATATTACACAATAAATGATATAGCATAAGATTATTAACTCAAAAATTGTCTTCATAAGTTGATTATTATTATTATTTGGATATATATATATATATATAGGGTTTGGATTATTAGATCAATATACACACCAAATGTCTGTGTCTTTTGTCTAGACTCTACTGTGATTACCTCGTAGACTGTATATAAAACTGGGTGATTACATTATATTGTAAAATTACTTTTGAATTGAAAATTAATTGAAATTTTAAAATAGAGCACGTGTTTGATTCTCATAATTACCGCAAAAGTATCATTACGTGTAGAAAAAAATTAAGAAACAAAAGAAGACTACATTACCCATGTGCACAACAGAGGAAATGCGTCGCAGTCGTTTTCATAAGGCATGCTGGGTACGTACCCTCTCTCTTTCCGGCTGGTACGCCATCATGTAAGCGAGTTTTTCTATGATTTCTACACAACGTAATCCATTAAAATCATTATGAATATGCTTTCATCGGTCTGTTTGGCTTATGACATAGTTTAACGAATTAACAACGATCCCATACGCTTTGATTATTTTTTGAGAAACATTGTTAGAAACACTTATTATTGCCCTGTTTTAATGGTGCTGAGATGCAGTCGGATGTAGTAGCCATTGCCACAGCCGGCCGCAGTAGTAAAGCTAATGTGTTGGTACCATGCTGTCTTGTTATTTGTGTAATAAAGTTGCTAGAGTCTTCGCTTTTTAACCCATTTAAAAACGACATGCAATTTGTTATTTCAGGGGTAACGTTAATGCTAGCACCATTCTGGTGAAGCCAGAGTGAGATGCTACGCGGCCAACATTAGCATGCTAACGTTTGCTGTATTTCTAGCCAGCTTTCCAACAAGCATGGAAATTCTGTACTATTACCACTTGTACATGTTTACCGTATGCTTTAACATGTAGACACATGGGTCGTCTTGTGTATTAACGTCGCTTTAGAGGTTATGGAGACAATGGGAAATCATGGCTGGCTGGAAACTGTTAACGTTAGAATGGTCTCACTATATATGAATGTATGGAGTCTCAGTGGTCTTGCACCGTGTTATATTAAGACTTATATTACTAATAAGACTTAAGAGTCACAGGTTTAAAATTGACTTATCTAGAAGACAGCTCATTCACTTTTTAACCTAAAAAGGTAGTAGCTAGCCAAATTATTGGCTTGCTGGCACTCACATGGCACATGATTGCAACTGTCTAATTTGTTTTCTATGAACGTTGCTCAGCTTGAACGTCTCATGTTGTTATAGGGTATACGTGCAGATTAGTGTCCAAAATTCCCCATACAATGTCCTTAATTATGAACCTGCTTAACCACCTGTGCTACCCCTAACCTGTCTCAGATAAGACCCTCATCATTTGGGGACACAAAGTTTTTTTGGAAAATAATTTGGGACACTAAACTGCATGTAAGCCTATTACAAATTGAACTGCAGATGCTGGCTTCATGTTATCCAATATGACTCCTGTATTGTGGAATCCTTATATGCGTCATGTTTTAAAACAATCTATGAGTTGATACCAAATGTTTAACTTGCACACTGGTGTTTTTTCTTCAGATAAGTCAACATGGGAGCATATAAGTATATGCAGGAGTTGTGGCGCAAGAAGCAGTCCGATGTGATGCGCTTCCTGCTCCGTGTCCGCTGCTGGCAGTACCGTCAGCTGTCCAACCTCCACCGCGCTCCTAGACCCACCAGACCTGACAAGGCTCGTAGACTGGGCTACAAGGCCAAGCAGGGTGAGTGCTGAGCCCAGAGTTTGTGCTCCTGCACATGTGTGACGGGTCATCTTTTCCTTTCCTTGCTAATCATGCCTTTTTGTTGTATTCAAACAGGTTACGTTGTGTACCGCGTCCGTGTGCGCCGTGGAGGCCGTAAACGCCCTGTGCCCAAGGGTGCTACCTATGGCAAGCCAGTGCACCATGGCGTCAACCAGATCAAGTTTGCCCGCAGTTTGCAGTCAACTGCTGAGGTATGTTAATGATGGACTTTGGCTCTAAGGCCAACAATCAGACATGTTAGTGTACACTGTAAGTGTATTTATTTTATTCTGTGGTTAATGCGCCATGTACAGCACTTCGGTCAGTGAAAGCTGTTTTTAAGTGTGCTATAAAAATAAATTTTACTTATGTTTTTGCTGGTTTGGCGATTCTTCTGATGAGCTTTAGTTGACTGTGTACTGAAATAGATTTATTCATGTGTTACCCATTCTGACTGCAAATGCTAACACAATGAATGGGTGGCAACATGTTCCCATGTGCCCTGTCAAACTCAAAAATACATTGGGTGGCTGAAGTTAGAGGATCTGCTCCTCCGTGGGTCAGAACTGATAAGTATAGTGCACTCAATTTTGTAGCAGGCAATGCTTTGTGATTTTGCATATAGGAAGTGCAGCGCACTTATTTGAACATCATTGGAATATTATTTGAAATAATCCCTATGCGTGGAGAGTGCTGTCTAAGCCGACCCTCCCAAGGGCAACGTTGTCACTAAAGTCTCTCCTCACAATTCACAAGTGAAAAGAGTTGGGAAATGTAATTCCTAATTTGATTTAGTAATGGGTTGCTGACACCAAAACAAAGTTGTAAAGCCTCTGAACCCCCCCACACAGGTGATTTCAGTTGTTCTGGCTGATTAGACCTCTGCTCAGGGTGAAGGTGGGCCGGAGCTTAGATGGGAATTTATTCAGTCACAAATCTTTCCTACCAATAAGAATGATAGAAGTGTAATTGTTCCTGCCCTTAACCCTTGTGTTGACTTCAGGTCACATTGGCCTGTTTTTAAATTTTTGTTTTATATCAGAAAATATTGGACGTAGAAATAAGCGCTGAAAATGTGGAGAAGAAAAATTTAAAACGTTGAAAAAACAAATTGTGAAAAAAGGCGTCACAAATGTCAGGAAAATTTTTTTTTTTTTTTTTTTTTTTCCCCAAGGTTGAAACGAAGACAACACAAGGGTTAAATGTACAGCAAAGCTAACAAGACTCAAGAAGATGTCAATTAATCAGTCTAAACACACCCGCACAGTTGTAAGAAGAGGTCTAATCAGCCAGGTTAAATGAAAACGCTCTTCATGGTGTTCAGGGCCTTTTAATATATAATGTGACTGCCTGACAAACTCACAACTTGCATATGGATCTGATGTTGACATTTTCTGCACAGTTCATACTCAAAAGGAATGGTGTTGACAGGTGTTTTTCAAAAAAAATATTTTGACTTGTCACTGTAGGAAAGGCACAGGTGGCTGAAATCCATGTTGTATCAGTTTAAGGGTCCTGGTCCAGAATTACTGTGACACTTAATTAGAAATGGGCCTTTGTTAATATTACACTGGTTTGGGGTTTACTGTGTCATAGCCACATTGTTTATCAACACGGCAGTCTAATGCTTAGCAATATCTGGGCGATCTGGGTTGTATGTATCTACAATCCCAATTTTCTTGCGTGGCACTAAGCCCTGGATGCAGCGGTGTCCTTGTAAATAGATGGCGAAAAGGGAGAGTCAGGCTTTATCCCAGCACTGTGCATCTGGTAAACCAGACTGTCACTACTGATGGAAAGTTGTTTCATATTTGTCTAAATGGAACTTGCTGGTGTGAATTGTAATGTATACATATTGTAGATAATTTTCACGTAAGAAGATGGAATTGAAGGTCTCCTACTCTGGTAAACAGGGATTTTCTGTTGTCAGTTTGCCCTTTTTTTTGTAATCCCATACCAGCAGGGTTGGTAAATGTGTGCATGTTGTCTCCAGTTTACTGTTGGCATCTTTTTATAGGGTTTTGGGGGGTTCAAATCGCATTTCTTGCTGGCGCTGGGAGCTGCCAAAGCAGAGTTGCTTTTGCAGCTTTAAGTCGGTGCCGTATATTACCCTGTTAGATTGTGTTTTCAATTATTACAGACTTGATTGTCCAGTCAGAAACATTCATTTAATATATATTTATATTTTTTTTTTCTTCCTAGGAGCGTGCTGGCCGTCACTGTGGAGGCCTGCGAGTGCTGAGCTCCTACTGGGTGGGTGAGGACTCCACCTACAAGTTCTTTGAGGTGATTCTGATCGACACCTTCCACAAGGCCATCAGACGCAACCCAGACACCCAATGGATCACAAAGGCTGTGCACAAGCACAGAGAGATGCGTGGCCTGACATCTGCAGGAAAGAAGAGCCGTGGCCTGGGCAAGGGCCACAAGTTCCACCTGACCATCGGAGGCTCCCGCCGTGCTGCCTGGAAGAGGCGCAACACCATGCAGCTGCACCGCTATCGTTAGAGCCCGCCTGTACATTTAAACGAATAAAAGTCCTTTTTATGGTGACAATCCTGTCTGCGGTCTGGTTCATTCAGCTGTTAGAATATTAAATAGAGCTCCACTGGGGGTTTGACAGATCATACCATCAGATCAGTGTGAATAAATATCTTTAATAAGCTTCGGTAAAGGACTATGTAGTAATGGATGCTATAATGCTCACCTACACATCCCTTCAGGTGACTTCACTGACTGGAGCTCTAGAAGGACTTTGCAGGTACGGACTGAGTACACTCCCTCACTGTCCTGCTTGTATTTGCCAGGGCAGGAAAAATTATACATTTAAAATGTACTAGTATATAGACAAATGACCTCAGAATTCCTATTAAAGCTCCACCTGACTGGAGATCTAATCGGCCTCAAGTGGAACCACCTGTGTGGGTGTGCACTGTGCAGGGCCTGTAAGTACTATGAAGTATTGAAAGAATTAGTGCTGGGCAATATATCAATATCGTGATGAGACTCGATATAGTCTTAGATTTTGGATATTGTAATATCGTGATGCGACGTGAGTGTTGTCTTTTACTGGTTTTAAAGGCTGCATTACAGTAAAGTTATGTTGTTTTCACCAGACTGTTCTATTATCTGCCTTTACCCACTTAGTCATTATATCCACATTACTGATGATTATTTATCAAAACTCTCATTGTGTGACTATTTTGTGAAAGCACCATAGTCAACACTACAATATCGTTGCGGTATCGAGGTATTTGGTCAAAAATATCGTGATATTTGATTTTCTCCATATCACCCAGCCCTAGAATGAATGAATGACAAGGTGCTCTTCCAGTTTGAATAATACAGAATTGTGTACCAGTTATTTCGATGTAAACGAAGTCACCTGTGTGCTTTTTGTGTAACTTTATACTTTTACTCCACTGAGTCTCTGGTACTTGTATATATTTTTTGTCTATTGTGATGCTAATACTTTTGCACTTTTACTTGAGTAGGATTTTAAATGCAGGACTTGTAACAGGTTATTTTTACAACGGTAGTATTAAGTAAAATATCCAAGTACTTCCACAAATAATTGGCATACAAGCTAATGCATATTCTCTCAAAACATATCAATGTACAGCTGAATCAAAATTTTATCTTTCCAGTAATTTTTATTCTAAAATGTTAATGCCAGTCAAAATGTAACTTGGTATATGTATTCTCAAAAGATTTTATAATGGGGCTCAACTGCATTACTGTTCTGGGTTATACTGTATGTAGTCTTGCGTTGCATTAACTCCACAGCGCTGTGGAAGGTCTGGCTACACCACACATTCTGGGATAGGAGAAAAAATACAGCTCTGGGTTGTTTGCATTTCTTTAAACCAATCGCAGTCGTCTTGAGCGGCGCTAAGCACCAGACGTAGCGACGGTGACTGCTAAATATTCTCGGGCCATTTAAATTAGCTGAATACATGGCCTGATTATCTAACTCCCGGCCCTACAGACAATCATCTGTCATTATTCAAAAACAAAACGCCATAAATTTGGTGTTTTCAGCTTCTCAAATGTGAGGATTCTCTGCTGTTGTTTAATATTAATATAACTATTAACACAATACTGTAACATGAGCTATTTAACATGAGCTTTAAAAATGAGCTGGAGACATGGTTAAACGTAATTTATTCTTACCGGTTTTGTGGGTACTTCGTCCACAGTAATCCCACCAATTGGTCCCAAAGTGTCCCAGTTAGAGAGGAAATGGTGTAAACCTATTCCTTGTTAAAGGTCCCATGACATGGTGCTCTTTGGGTGCTTTTACAGTGAGGAAAATAAGTATATGAACACCCTGCTATTTTGCAAGTTCTCCCACTTGGAAATCATGGAGGGGTCTGAAATTGTCATCGTAGGTGCATGTCCACTGTGAGAGACATTCACAATGTATGATTTTTTAACTATTTATTTGTATGATACAGCTGCAAATAAGTATTTGAACACCTGTCTATCAGCTAGAATTCTGACCCTTAAAGACCTGTTAGTCTGCCTTTAAAATGTCCACCTCCACTCCATTTATTATCCTAAATTAGATGCACTTGTTTGAGGTCGTTAGCTGCATAAAGACACATGTCCAGCCCAGAAACCTGACTGATCTAGAGAAGATCTGTGTGGAGGAGTGGGCCAAACTCCCTCCTGCAGTGTGTGCAAACCTGGTGAAAAACTATAGGAAATGTTTGACCTCTGTAATTGCAAATAAAGGCTACTATATCAAATATTAACATTGATTTTCTCAGGTGTTCAAATACTTATTTGCAGCTGTATCATACAAATAATTAGTTAAAAAATCATACATTGTGATTTCTGGATTTTTTTTTTTAGATTATGTCTCTCACAGTGGACATGCACCTACGATGACAATTTCAGACCCCTCCATGATTTCCAAGTGGGAGAACCTGCAAAATAGCAGGGTGTTCAAATACTTATTTTCCTCACTGTATATTATAGACCTTAGTGGTCTCCTAATACTGTATCTGAAGTCTCTTTTATATAGGCCTCAGTGGTCCCCTAATACTGTATCTGAAGTCTCTTTTATATAGACCTCAGTGGTCCCCTAATACTGTATCTGAAGTCTCTTTTATATAGGCCTTAGTGGTCCCCTAATACTGTATCTGAAGTCTCTTTTATATAGGCCTTAGTGGTCCTCTAATACTGTATCTGAAGTCTCTTTCCTGAAATTCAGCCTTGGTGCAGAATTACAGCCACTAGAGCCAGTCCCACAATGAGCTTTCCTTAGGATGTGCCATTTCTGTGTTTGTAGCTGTTGAGCTTTCATTTTCTCAAAGGCAGAGCAGGATACCCGGGGCTCAGTTTACACCTATCGCCATTTCCACCCGTCCACCAAATGGCCAAATATTGCTCCCCGTTGAATTTTAAAGCTGATTCACATACTACAGATACTACATTTCCCATTGATGCCCAGCCTGTCCATATCTACCCTGGAGTTCTGGAGAAACCCCAGCTCCAACCAAATCATGATGTTTATTGGGTCCATTTGGCGTTTTTTCCCAGAAGACTTTATTGCACCGAAAAAAAAGTTGAGGACTGCAGGATGGATCAATGTCGAGAAATCCTCGGTAGCTGTGATACAACTGCGGGCACACTCATAGGTTGGTATATTCCCCCACACTCACACGACCAGTTTGGGTCGGCGCTCATCCTCACGTCCTCAGGCTGTTGAGCGATCGCAACCTCCTCCTCCTGTCGTTCTATTTCCAAAGCACGCAGCTCCTCTTCTGAAAACTCTGGTTCGTAGAGGTATGGTTCTGGATCTTGACTGTCTGAGAAGTCAACCTCTTCGTCTCTCACAAAACCCACCATGTTCATCGCTATTCACTGTCTACTGTAGGAAAAATAGCCTGCTCTTCACGCCGTTATTTTGACGGAAGTTGGGGTGTTTCAGGTGCTGCGTGATATCTCTGCGCCCAAGTAGCAGTGCTTCGCCTGTGCTTTGCCCCAATATAGTCCCAAGTCAGTATCTGCCTAGGAAATCGTCTAGTCTTAATCTGCATTGTTATTTGTACTCGTTGTGAATACGCAGGCCACAAGAAGCAATTAGGTTGTTTTTTGTTGTCGTTGGCTCACTTTTACTCACGACATGCTAACCGGCAACAAAGGATTCCATTCACTACGCTAAGCTAAGCTAGCGGCGGCGTTGCCAGACTAAGACAATGCATGCACTGAGACAAAAATGTGTTTGCCCACCTATATAAATATAGAGGAGAATACCCCTATTTCAACAAACGGTGGCATGTTCTTTTAAAAAGTTTGTATGTATTTTTTTTTATATATTTCTTTGGTGTATTTCCTGCTATGGATCTACTGAGATAAATAATAATTATTATAATAATATCAGTAGCGATAATAAAACAAAAGTTTTTGCTTTTTAAATCCTCAACCAGTCGTCATCAGAGAAATAATGCAGACTGTGATATCCATTTCATAATGACTGGCAGCTGTATTCACTTGAAGATGAGTTCATCTAAGTGGAGTCTTCTGCTACCAAACTGCCTTATTTTCTGTTGATGATTATAGCTTTAAATGAACAATATGACAAGTTTTTCCTCATTTATGATTGTAGTCTCTCTTGTGTATTTCACCAAATATTTTTTCTATAGATTGGAACTGTTTCCCAATCAGAAGCGTCACACAGCCGAGATAAAATCAAAAGGGAAGGCGCTCATTGTCCTGCTGTGTGTGACTACGATCTGTGTGTCATGGAGAGGATATATGTCAAGCTCCCTGCCTCAGGATGAAAGCTCCTGTGCTTGTGAGCGATGTTTATCTGAAGATGATCTGTGGTTTATGAGGCGTTTCAAAAAATCTGTTGAACCATTTTTGTCAGCAAACTACAATCTCTCAGAGGACGTTTTCAACTGGTGGAAGGTACGTTGTTAACTTGCACTTCAGATCAGGGAATAAAATATAATCAACAGCCAACACCATGGTGACAACGCCTGCCACTGGCCCTCATTTATCAACCTAACCTAGAAACCAGTGCAGATATGAGCGCAGAAATCATCTTACGACAGGCTTCACATGTGATTTATGAAACGTTCAAATCACACCAATCAGAGCGTAAGGATGGTCGTACATTGATAAATACAGCAGCTGGAAACGATCGTAATTTAAATATCACGCCCCAATATATTCTCGGTTTTGAGGCCTCGCCCCTACAATTTAAGACATGGCGAAAGAAGCAGCACTTTTCAGAGGTGGAGATTGAAACCGTGACATCTCAGGTTCATTTGCACTAATGTGTGTATTATATGGCAGCCTGAAAACTGGTATTACAGTTTTTCTCGATTGCTTAAACACGTTTCTTGAAACTATGCCTCGTATTCTCAAAACAGTAAACACAAATCCATAACGTCTCACCCAATTCACCAAACAGCCTATTTTCAGGTCAAAATGAAGCACTATATCAAAACCATTAACTCTTGCTGAAAAACCAAACTTTGACCTCAGACGGGAGACACAAGCCGTCACAACATACACATTAAAACTTAGTTTTACACACTGGTGTAATAAATTCAAAACAACATTTCCAAAACTGTTAAGTTATGTTGCCACAAACCTTTTCAGATGAACACAAGACACAACCAAAGGTTACATTGGCACATTTTATTCATTACTGTATTACAGTACTACACAGTAAAAAATAAAATTATTCTGCATCAGCATCCCGTCTTTGCTCTGGGTCAGGCCAGAGAATCTCGTCCACATCACAGGCTATATTGGCCCTAGCCAGGCAGCGGGGGTAAAATCCTCTTGCTTGCCTGATCCACCCCTGGCACGCATCTACTGATATGTCTAGGCAGGCTTCTTCCATGGCCTGAAGGAGGTGAACACGCATATAAGGTTCTTGGTCATACACTTTCCACCGCCATGCCAACAAAAACCTCCTCTATTGGGTTAAGAAATGGGGAGTATGCAGGCAGAAAGAGGTTGGAAAATATTGGGTTATCGGTAAACCAGTCACGAACCAGAGCAGCGCGATGGAAGCTGACGATAGCCCAAACAACAACGTAGTGAGGGTGCTCTGGTTGTGCTGGTTCCCTGTGGTCCAGCTGGAACATATGCTCTCTTAGACCATAAAGGAATGCAAGAAGGAGCATAGTATTATAGGGTCCTAGACTGGCATGGCGGTGGAGTACCCCTCGTTGGCTGATGGCTGCGCGCATCGTGACATTCCCTCCACGCTGACCAGGGACATTTACAATAGCCCGATGGCCGATTATATTCCTCCCCCTTCTCCTTCTTTTGGTGAGGTTGAAACCAGCCTCATCCACAAAGATAATTTCAGGTGGAACAGGCAAGCCTTCAATCTCAAAGATTATCTGCAAAACACAATAGAGTATATCACTACCCTGAAGCACAGTTCAAGAGGGCACAAATGGCAGCATAAACTGCTATACTATGATGGTGCACAATACTTCATACAATATCAAAAGTCATGCTTTCGGAGGATGCGATCAATTGTGGAAAGGCTGATGGAATTTATTCCTTGAAAATGATTATTATCCTCAATCACTCTGCTTTGAATCTCTCGCAGGCGGATTACATTATTGGCAATGACCATGTTTACCAGCTCCCTCTCTTGCTCCTCTGACAAAAGCCTTAGCCTCCCACCACCAGATGGTCGTCTCTGTATCCTACAAAAATAGAAGCATGCATTACTGTAAATTTGATGGATTTATTTAGTATTACAGAAGCATAGTACAACAGTGCATGTGATGTCAAAGCACAGAGTACGGCATTCAAAAGTTACTGTACAGAGCAGTCGTACTGTAAGTACACCTACCTGTTTTCCTCCCTGAAGGTTCTGATGATGGAGGTGACGGTGAAGCGACTCAAATTAGGCTGGACTCGTCGCCCAGCCTTCCTCATGGTCATACCATGGACAAGAACTAATGCACTAAAGTGGCTCGAATTTCATCCGAGACTGCTTGTCTCCTTGCCCTTACTCCTCTTCTACCTCATCCTTCACCACGTCTTCCTCCTCTCCCTCCTCGCCTTCCTCCTTCACCACATCCTCCTCCTCGACCATGTCCTCTTCCTCTTCCTCTTCCTCCTCGACGTCATTTCTCTGTGGATCCCTTGTTCCAAAACTCAATGAACTGACTCTGGCCATTTTATCTATCTATTGAAAGTTCTGATTGGTGTGTGATCAATTTTGACTCATAGTGTTTCCACCTGGGTAATTGTGTGCTAATTGAGCTTCAGCTGTGCTGACTTGAGTGAGGAATATTGAATGCTGTACTTTCTAAATGACAACATGGTGTAGGCAATGAGAAATTAAGGGATTTGTGTGTAGAGTTTTGCAGTAACAGTTCAACAAATCTGACTCATGTGTCAAAACCAGGGAATAGTGTTTATAGTTTAGTGAAATGGGTGTGCTTTTTGAAAAATGGCTTTATGGTTTTGAAATTTTAGTTCAAAAGCCTGGTTATAGTGTTTAAGCAATTGAGAAAAACTGTAAGGGCTGTAGAATAATGCGGAATGGAAAGAGATCACTGATGCGGTAAACAGTGTTGCCGTAGTAAATCGGACTCCAGCTGAAGTTTATTTCATTTATACATCCTTGACACATGTATGCCAATCCTAATAGTAATATACAGGCTGATATCGCAATCGCTTAGGCCTACATTTAGGTGTACACTACTTATATTTAAATAAACACATAGTAGCGGAGTTTATGCAGTGTCTGTTTCCGAAGGTCCCACCCAGTCCAGATGTTCTAGAATCCAGCCCTGACCGCTGCAGGACTTGTGCTGTGGTGGGGAATTCTGGTATCACATTATGGACCTCTCATAGATTTCCATGACATCATCATAAGGTAAATCCTCCATTGAAAGAAAGCTGTTTTCTTCTATTAGTGTCTTTGTCACAATGAGTTGAGTCAGTGGGACACAAATAAAATTAATTTCGTCAGTGTCAGAAACTAAAAGTCAAAATTCAAGCAGTCCCCTGCTGTATTTCTGCCAATGACAGTGACATGTGGAATATATCCCTCTGCACTATTTAGAATGAACGCTGGTCGAATCAAAGGCTATGAAGCAGATGTTGGGACCAGAACAACTCATCGTGTCATGTATCCAGAGAGTTCTATAGATTTAGATAACACCACTCATCTTGTGCTGGCTCCATTTAAGACGGTTGATTTTGAATGGCTCACAGGGGCCCTCACCACAGGATTCAGTGAAGGGTGAGTCAAATTTGTATGGACTATGTGATCATTTGGCCCTTACAGACAACCCCAGCACTGTTCAGCTGTAATATACCATGATGGTGTAGAAGAGAAGACAAATGAAAAGGGAGAGAACCCGAGCAACATGTACAAACATCGGTGTTGAGAATCAGATGAGTAGATTGTGGAGTGCATTCAGCATAATGAAAATAAGCACAATACAGCAGCATTACTTTACAAGACACCTTGACAAAGAAATGTGCTTTTTCTCCCAGTATGACAATGTTGCACCTCTGCCTAAAAATAGATTTGGATACATTCTTAATCGGCTTATGTGTTTTTAACACTCCCTCCACTTCTGAGGGTAAACATTCATACACTTGGCCAGCTTGAATGAGGCCATAAAATAATAATTGAGGACAATTAAGACTCACAATATTTTGTGGGGTGGGGTGGGCGTGTTGGGTATGTGTGTAACACATCCTTATACATAAACGACAGAATATGGTCATTGCCAATGACTGCTAAAATCACATGTATGAGTCAACTGAAAAACATAGCATCATTTTCATTTATCCCTTCATTCAACCTTTATTTATACTCAAGAAATCATTGAGGGGCAGCCCTCATTTACAATGACAGAGTTGCAAAGATAAATAAAACAACACAGAAAAGAAAGCAATAATGTTTAGTGTGACATTTCATGTTTGTTTCAACAGACCACGTTGGGGTGTAAGATCAAAAATCAAAGCTAACAAGGATTTGGTGAGTATTATTTTGAATGCATTTAATAATAAACTTTTTTGGCTGTAACGGTCATGGTTCGTAAAAATAGGTTTAAAGCCTAATTCTGCTTCACAACAGGTGATGGTCCTTAATCCATCTTTTATGAGGTATGTTCATGACATGTGGCTGGAAAAGAAGGATTATTACCCCTCCACTGGCTTTATGGTTTTGATTCTTGCCCTGCATATGTGTGACGAGGTAAGTTCATTTTTAAGTTAGAGGTCTACTTGTGAATGTCACCAGTGTTGCTGTAACACACTAATGATTAACAAGTGGATGCAAATAATTAAGCAGGCTGTATGTCCTCAGTTTCTAACAATGGTTACTTTTTTTCTCTCCTCTAGGCAGATGCTACTTCTGAAGGATTATTTGCATATGCTACGGACTGGAAAACACACTATACAATTACAGTATGTGTTTACACTATAGATAGCCAACTAGTGTAGAATGCACAAGTTATGATTGGGACAAGTAGGATAAAAGTTAGAGATAAAAAGCTGTGTCAAAATGTCTTCTTGTTTACACTGAATAAATAAGGTTGGGGTAAAAGTGAAGTATACTGTACCTTATTTCCTGATGTGATAACTGAACAAATATTTGACATAAGCCTGTGTCCAAAGCAAACTACAATAAGTGTTTTCAACCTCCACAGGAACAATAGTTAGATGGCAGAAAAAAAGTCTCATTAACCGCAAATGTCCTCAGTTCAGAGGTCTTCTATGTATTGTCTTTATAAACAGGTGCACAGATGATGTAACAAAGAGATGTATGCAGTGTTGAATACAGTTATCACACATTAACTTGTTCTGGTTTAATGATCTGAACAGAAAACAGATGCCCATTAAACAAACACACACACACACACACACACACACACACACACACACACACACGTTTTTTTTCTCCCAATAGCAATTCATCCAGTAATAGTTTGTTTTTTTTACTTATGTTTTGTTGCTAAATTTGATGATTTGTGATTCTATTTTTCTTTATTTCTGTAAGAATGTTTGTTTTTTTGTAAAAAAAACTTGATTACTGCAAAAATTCTACTTTTGAGTTTTACAGAAGACTGAGTCTGAGAAAATGACAATAAAAATAGAAATAAAGCCCATCAGTGCATTGCTGGTGATATTAAAGAATAATTCAAATGGTGCTTGTGTGTATGATTTTGTTGCAAGAATTTCATTTTTAGAAAGGAGTGTTAAGTTTTGATTGCAGTGTTTCATTTTGTCATAGCTGTGAGTTGTTAATCTCCAAGTGCTATGTCTGATTGGCTTGTGTGTAGAGTTTTGACATAATGAGCCAAATTCTGCAAAAAGTGTGTAAGCAATAGGCAAAAACTGTAAGTGGAAGACAAGACATGATGACTCCACTGATGTGTCCAGTGGAGTCAGGGTACAAGAGTACACCCCTGGCAGCCTCTTCCCAAATCTGTGACTTCATTCAACTTTCTATTTTTGTAGTTTTAACAATTTGTAAATACAATGACAAGAACAATACAGAAATATTTTAATATAGCTTAGTTTCACCTATAATTCCCCTCTGCGCTGACATGCCACATCCACATGCTAAACACAGGTGCCGTAAAAGAGCGATAACACACCCCAGCAGCAGTCAGCTGCAACATACCATGTCTGGTGTAGCCTAAACATTACAGCTCTACAGATCAGCATTCCAGAGACTGGTATAACATACTCATCTTCGGGCGCCAGCAGTGTGTGTGTGTGTATATATATGTGTGTGTGTGTGTGTGTGTGTTCTTGTTTAACTATATTCGTGGGGTCCAAAAACCGGGAATACAGTATACTTGTGGGGTCCGACCAGCTTTGTGGGGCCAAAATGCTGGATCCCACAAGGTTAAAGGGCTGTTTGAGGGTTAAGACTTGGTTTTAGGATTAGGGTTAGAATTAGGTTATGGTTAGGGTGAGGGTAAGGGTTAAGGTTAGGGTAAGGGGCTAGGGAATGCATTATGTCAATGATGGGTCCCCACAAAGATAGTGAGATGCACTGTGTGTGTGTGTGTGTGCTCCACAAAGATATATCATGTTGATATTGTCACAGTTAGTGTTCCTGTTGAGCTGCAACAGCCGGTTTCAGTTGAGCCAATGACACTCACCTCAGAGAGGTTGAGGTACTTGCCAAGACCAAACATGTTCTACAACATAAGATACTAAAAACAAACAAATGAAAACAGTGAAAATGTGTAGATGTGGCTCGACTAAGAAGATAGTTTAGCCATGCTAGTGGCTTGCCTATAGATGGCACTGTCAGCCAGTCTGTCTGTCCACCACTCTGGTACAGATCGAAATATCTCAACTATTGAATGGCCATGAAACTGTGTACTACAGACATTCATGGTTCCGAGAGAATTAATCCCACTGATTTTGGTAATCTCCAGTGAACCCTCCATTGCCCCAACTAACTCTTGATGAGCTTTCAAATCCCTTCATAACCAGTGATGTCAGGGCCACAGGTCTAAAATCACAAATGTCCTCATGTGACTTGTTCTTAGCCACTTTTTTGGCTGTTTCCACAGCCTGTAGGGATATTTTGCTCTAAGGAACACTTAAATATGAGTTCAAGCTGTGGATATAATGGTATAATCACATTACTTTTCTCCTGCATACCTGTCATGACTGACACTTTCTAAAGCATTACCTTTAAACTTCATTTATTATTTGTGCAACTCATAAAATTACACGTAGCCTATGAGGACAAGGTTTAATATGGGCGTTTCTTTGTAGGTTTAATGGGCGTCTGTTTTATCTCTAACTGATCCCTAAAGTAAAGTCAGTAACACATATGCAAATAATCCTTCAGAAGTAGCATCTGCCTAGTAAACTCAGGAGACTTACATACACATGCAAAAACTCAAAGATCGGTATCTTTCTAAACAGTGGACAAACTGCAGCTGAGGAAGCCCTTCAGGTTCTCCTACTGTTACCTACTACTAACCTTAAATGCTGAGAGAAACCTCAGAACTCTGTATAAAACCTGAGTTTCTGGATCATTCTATACTCTGTACTACCAGGATGTGCTCCAGTTTTTAACTTTTTGTTCATTAGTTCTTCCCAGTAATGACTCCAGTTTCATCACTGTCTGCTCCATAACTAAACACACTGACCTAGGAAAACAAAAGTAACCAATGTTAGAAAACAAGGATGTACAGCCTGCTTAAAATCTCGAGATTACTTGCTTTTACATATATAATTTGAATCAACTTGCTAATCATTAGTGTGTTAAAGCAACACTTGTGACATTCACAAGGAAAACTATATTTTAAAAATTAATTTACCTCGTCACAAATATGCAGAGCACAACCCGTTCTCATTCCGAACTTGTAAAATAAGGACGTTTGGACAGTGGCTGTCAGCGTCTGATGCGACGTGAAAGGCGTCTTTCAGCGTATTTGTGTAACGCACCGGGGAGAGCAGCAGTTAGGATTTAGTGAGTAGTATGTAAGGGCGAATTTCTGCACCGGGAGATTGGTTGGGGTGGTGGATGGGTCAAACACAGGACTTTCACCCAGGAGAGCGGGTTCATGTCCCATTTGTCATGCTTGTTAGGTTTTTTTCTTTTCTCCCGCGTGTCACAGAACCGTACGCCCACCCACGACTCTTTCCTAAACCCAACTGTCCCGTTCTTCCCGCGTGTCACGAAACCGTAAGCCCACCCACGACATTTTCCTTAACATTACTGCATCAAAAGGGACGGCAATAGTCCCGACCAAGCGCGTTTACATTAAGCGCTAAAGGAGACCAAACGTCCTTATTTTACGAGATGGGTGTGAGAATGTGTTGCAGGGCAAGAACCAAAGCCAGTGGTGGGCTATAGTGCTGGGCAGTATGACCAAAAATTTGTATCACTGCATTTTAAGATTCTGGAGGTTTCACGGTACTTTCTTTTGCTTTGCCTTTATATAGCCTAGGTTTATAATGGCCTATCCCACCGTCAGGAGTACATAGCATTTAAAAACAAAACACCACACATTTCCATGTCATCATATTTACTAAAAGCTTTAAGGGTTTGCTTGTCTCCTTAATAACTGTATATGAAGGAGAATGCATGAAACGGTTACAGAATCTAAACTATTTTTATTGTGCAAACTGCAAAGTAGTAAAATAAACAAATTAAATACACATAACTTTAAAATTGCTTCATTTTCAAAACAAAATAGTTGTATAAACACTACACAGGTAACGTTAAGGTTGTTGAAAAGTGGGCGACTGAATGTAGCTCCGCTGTCAGCTTGCTTCGGTGTTTGAATAACGTTTGGGGAAGTATTTCGGCGAGGCAAGCCATCGTAAATCCAGTGTTTTAATCATTGCTCTGCACCCTTTGTCAAGGTTCTTCTTAATTGTAGATCAGTAATCTCTCAAACACACTGTTCAATCAGGAGAGACTGTTTGCAGATATGCAAAATGTTTTATTGTACAAGAGCAGAATCTGAATATTGTATTGAGATTGAACTGCATCGTTAGGCTATATTAATACATTTGTATTAATACATTTGATTTATTAATACATTTAATATAGGGGTAGGGAACCATGATGTAACCCCCAATGGAATCCAGACACCGGTGGCAGTGGAGAAGGGCCGGGAGACCAGATCGAGGAGGCACTGGAGCGACAGCCGTAGAATCACTCGGACAGGAGGTGGAACGGGAGGAGGCGGGACGACGTCTTTCTGAAATGACAGCTGATAGCACAGGGAGAGAAGCGCTTTTAAAACAGTGTTGTGACGCTGTGATTGGCCTATGGAATCTTTGGCCGTTCCTGATTGGTTTATCAGAAGGAGAGCGCCTCAAGCGCTGATTCGCTTTAGGAGAGACTGATTATTTGTTAGGTCTTCCTGAAAGAATTTGCGCTGAGCTTCATTAGGCCTCTAACAGCTATTACATAATTGTCTTATCGCATTTTCTTTAACATAATTGCGGTTTCTTTGTTCAACCACAATTACCTACCAACAATAGCTCAGGTCCTAAGGGGTATTCCCATTGATGGTCATTGTTGATTTTGTTTAGATGTGCCAAATTGTAATTATATAAGTGATTATTGGTTGGACCGTTGAGCTATGCTATGCTAGCGGCAGCTGTCACTTGTTGCCATGGCAACTCGAAGCATCCTGGGCTGTAGCTGACTCAAGCCAAAGATATTGAACCCGCAAATAACCTTTTTTGCCCACCTTCACCACCCACCACCTTTTTTCTGGAGGACTATATTATACTGTACTACTGTCAATTTTATGTCAATTTAAGAAAATAACATTTTTGATAATAAAGAGGCATTGTTTATTTCATAGGCAGTGTGCCTGTGTTATTACATTGTCTGGGTCACATAACACTGATATAGCCAAAATATGTATCCTGGAATTCATTTAAATTGTAAAATTGTTTAAAAAAGTATTACATAAATAAAAATGTTATTTGATGCAAGAGACAATTATACTGTTACTTGCAATTATTTCTGAGACAATTCATCATACAGCAAAATTACACACACATAGTGCGTCTCACTATCTTTGTGGGTACCCGTCATTGACATAATGCATTCCCTAGCCCCTTACCCTAAACGCCTCACCTTAACCTAATTCTAAAACCAAGTCTTAACCCTCAAACAGACCTTTAAAGTTGTGGAGTCCAGCATTTTGTCCCCACAAAGCTGTCCAGACCCCACAAGTATACTGTATTCCCAGTTTTACTCACTCTCACACACCGTGTCCTTGTGTCTCAGTCCTGACAAATGTCCTACTATAATGACCCTGGTCCTCTACGCACAACAGACAGCACCTCATGGTTCTGAAACAGCGAACGATGTAGGATCTGGATATTTCCCTGAGCAATGGTCAATAAAATAAATCATATTCCTGACATCAAACTACTGAGTGAAGTTTAGAGAGAATAAAGAAGAGACAAGTGTTGAGTACAGTTCCAACACATTGACCTGTTCTGTGCTTACAGCTCAGGTAATAGTTAAGCTTGCCTGCTGTTTCTCCTCTGTCTGTTTGCCTGCCTGCTTACTCTAAAACGTAGACCGGTTCTCCTTGTCTGCAGGAATACCCGTCTACCACCCTTCTTTGCTAGTTTGCCAAGCCCACCAGCCACCTCTCTTTTAAACAGGGTTCGTACGGGTGCTTGAAATCCTTGAATTTTTATGTTGTTTTTAAGGTTTGAAAAGCTTACATTTGGAATAAAATGCTTGAAAATGTAACTATTTTTCACAACAAATACCTATCTGAATAGTTTGTTTATTAAATTGAGAAATAAAATGTTGAAGAGCTTAAAATGAAACCTGCTCGCTTGTGCATGTGTGACTGCGATCTGCTAGTCTGTTTCCATATGAGACTCCGCCCCCTGTACAGGTCATATCCTCTGACCAATCGGCTATCCTAACCTTAACCACTCGAGGTAAAATGCCTAACCCCAACCAATCGAGCTGCTTCGTAGAGCGGGTCTTGGCGTGGCCATAGTGGGATTCGTAATATCGCCGGCAGGTTGTCGTTTCAATGAACATTGGCTGGAAGATGAAAAATACAAATTATGGATTAAACTGGGACAAACTCCACGAGTTGCCTCTTGTAAAGTCTGCAAAAAAGATGTGCAGCTCTTCACAATGGGCGAGTCTGTGCTCTCGAGTCACATGAAGAGTAAGATAGACTTTTCAAGTTAGCCAACTGAAGTAGCCAACTGTACACGTTAGCACCTATTTGTTTACACTAGTAACTGCTAGCTAGGAATTCGCAGGCTAAGTGACAGAGTACTTTGTGTGATAATGTAATGCTAGTGTAACCGAGGGTTTCTTATACTGTCTAGACTCAGGTTTGGCTGTAAAATAAAGACACGGACTTCCAATGCTGGAACCAAGACGGCACTGCACGTCTCACTTTATTCAACCCCGACACAGTCAAACTTCAGAAAATACAACACTTTATCCACTTCCGTTTTTCCCGTCACAATAAAAGCTCTACGTTTACTGTAACTTCCTCTTAAGCCTCAACTGAGAGGTTACACAATAAAATACCTTACATTAGTATTGCATGTTCGTTATGGCACGTTCATTTGTGGAATACGCAGTGAACATAGCCAAAGTTACATCACAGTAACTAATGAAATTAAAACCTTACCGTTAGCCCAGTGCATAACAACAATTGTTGATTGCTGAACAGAAATCGTGTCAGATGGCGTGTCATACAACGATACAAGTAGCCGACTGTAAGGTTGAGGATGGCCTTATGCAATATTTACACTGCTCTATTCCAGTAGATAAATGTATATGTCTTGGCAATGAAATACATTTTTTTTCAATTACATATAGGTTATTTATCAGGCAGGTGCCTGTGCACTGTCAGAGTCTTCTGGGTTAAAATGGAATTACAGATTGTTGTTTCACTGTCTCAGATTTTGTTCAAACCTTGTCTATATCAAGAATGTGTCCCAAAACCAAGGCCTGTAAAATATTTCTGTTCAAATCCTATGTCTTCATATTTTCAGCCCTTGAAATTACTTAGTTTTACAGCCTGACAATCACATTATCTGGGAAGCAATATTTGGACATTAATATAATGAAAAGTATTATTCATAGGCAGCCAAAACTTTGTAGGGTGGAAGACAAACATGAGTGAACCATTACAAGTTTGTAAGGCATGCCCTAGATTTGGAAAAAAGTGAAAAGACTGACATTAAGGGTAGCATCAACTTTGAGCAAAATCTAAGAGGGTGCAGCAACTGTTTTCCTGGATTTTGTCTGATTTGACACAGAATGACCCAGCTGCATGTCATTTGGCTCAAATCCTCCCACTCAGTTTTTACATTGACTCAGGCAGGTTAGATAGCAAGCAAAGTCTACTTAGACAGTGATACATTTTGAAAAATAAAATGTTGCTAATATATCTGATCCTTCTGCTTTTAGTTTGATAAAAACACTAAATAATAATTTTGACTATCTCTTTGTATGTAATTTACGGTGGTGTAAGGTGCTGGAAAAAACTTGAAAATTGACCTTAAAAGTGCTTCAATTTGATTTTGGAAAAGGTGTACGAACCCTGTTTAAAGTGCTCATTTCATGCTTTTCCCCTTTCCTTAATTGTGTTATATATCTTTTTTGTGCATGTTATAGGTTTACAAAGTGAAAAAGCCCAAAGTCCACCCCAAAGGGACTCACCATCTCAAACAGAAAACACTGTTCACAAACTGCTCCAAACAGCTCTATTGTAGTCCAGCCTTTACTTCAGAGACAAACGTGGTCACTTTGGAACACACGTTATAATACTCACCTAGCTGCTAGCATGGCACGCCCTCATACTCTGCTTCTGACTGGCTAGTAGTCCTTACCTAGGTACTGTCAGGGCACGCCCTCATACTCTGCTTCTGACTGGCTAGTAGTCCTTACCTAGGTACTGTCAGGGCACGCCCTCATACTCTGCTTCTGACTGGCTAGTAGTCCTTACCTAGGTACTGTCAGGACACGCCCTCATACTCTGCTTCTGACTGGCTAGTAGTCCTTACCTAGGTACTGTCAGGGCACGCCCTCATACTCTGCTTCTGACTGGCTAGTAGTCCTTACCTAGGTACTGTCAGGGCACGCCCTCATACTCTGCTTCTGACTGGCTAGTAGTCCTTACCTAGGTACTGAGCATGTGTGACTCCCAACAAAGATTGTACATGGGTGAGATGTCTCACTCTGTAGCTAAAACAGAGAGCTCATCTCACACACACAAAGAGGAGCTGCAGCAATGTGCAGTACAACAAAAATATGGTGTTTTTTGAAAATTAAACCATGTAAACCTATTCTGATATAATCTCTAAATACAATTATGAACCTGAAAATAAGCATAATATGAGCACTTTAAAATAAGAAAGCTAAACTTAGGTATAAGGAAAGAATCGAGGAGAAGTTTAAAGGTAATGCTTTAGAAAGTGTCTGGAATGGTATACATGTCCAACACATTCTCACACCCATCTCGTAAAATATGGACGTTTGGTCAGGTGCCTTTGTCGTTCTTATTGACGCTAAAAGTCTCCTTTAGCGCTTTAAGTAAACACGTTTGGTCAGGACTATTGCCGTCCCTTTTGACGCAGATATGTTAAGGAAAAGGTTGTGGGTGGGCTTACGATTCCGTAACACGCGGGAACTACGGGACGGTTGGGTTTAGGAAAGGGTCGTGGGTGGGCGTACGGTTCTGTGACACGCGGGAACTACGGGACGGTTGGGTTTAGGAAAAGGTCGTGGGTGGGCGTACGGTTCTGTGACACGCAGGAGGAAAGAAAAACGACTATAGCAAGCGTGACAAGCGGGACGCAAACCCCGCTCTCCTGGGTGAAAGTCCTGTGTTTGACCCATCCACCACCCTCCTTACGTGGAAACTCGCCCTTACGTACTACTCGCTAAATCCTATCTAACTGCTGCTCTCCCCGGTGCGTTACACAAACACGCTGAAAGACGCCTTTTTCGTCACATCAGACGCTAACAGCCACTGTCCAAACGTCCTTATTTTACGAGCTCGGAATGAGAATGGGTTGATATATCATAATGAAGGAGAAAGGTATTATGATTATACCATTATATCCACAGCATGAACTCGATGTGCAGGGTGCTAGAACTCGGAAGCCGGAGCTGGGAATGACACCACCCGACTTGAAAGCGTTGCATTTCAAATACGGATTTTGATTGTGGGGATTTAGCTCTAGCCGGGTTAGCAATACCAGTTGTTAACGCATTACACCGTTTTTTTTTGCGCATAGAAACAGCATAGCAACATGTCCACAGATAGAAGTCGGTCAGGCCTGTGTGTACGACTGATTTAGTGAGACACAAATAAGACAGAAGTGCCAATAACTGTACGTTACTACAGCTTTTACTGCTGTTGATGCAGGAGACAGTCATGTTGGATTTTTAGCTCGGGG
This sequence comes from Zingel zingel, assembly GCA_023566125.1. NCBI lineage: Eukaryota > Metazoa > Chordata > Actinopteri > Perciformes > Percidae > Zingel > Zingel zingel. The sequence continues at coordinate 25,712,044 of CM042330.1, forward strand.
TACCATGAGGCAGTCCGAGTTCCAAGCTCGGATTTCTGAGGTCAGGGGCCGTGTTTCCGACTTACACTTCGGAAAATCCGACTTCCGAACACAAATGGAACCCACTATTAGCTGACCAAATGCCCTCTCAACTGACAAAACTGCATGTGATTGGTCGATACAGCATTCAGTCTGTGACATCTTGCCTTCGGTCTGCAGACAACTCAAATTGATTTAATTTCCATACAAAAAGATGACTAAATACTAGGGCTGTCAAACGATTACATTTTCTTAATCGTGATTAATCGTTGAATATCTATAGTTAATCGCGATTAAGCGCATGTTTCAAAACAGTTTTACAAATTCTATTATTTTGCATTTCATAACTGTTTTTAAGTACATATTAACAATGGAAAGCAATTCTTACCAGTGTATCTGTTACACATTGAGAGATGGAGGACCCAAATGCAGAGAAAAACAGCAGGCAGGAGATGGTGTGAGCTCGTACATTTTAATTGAACAAAAACATGGCAGAACAGAGGCTGGAAAAAAAAAACGAGGAACAAAACGCAGAGGGATACAAAAAGACACACAGGATGACAGCACGGGAACACACATGAGGGCAAATCAATCTGACAAGACAGAAAGGGAACACGGGGGTTAAATACAAGAGGTAATGAACAAACAGGTGATACAACAGGTGAAGCACATTAGGGCGGGGGAGGACAATCAACCAGGCGGGAAAGCAAAGTAAAACTAAACATGACAAGATGGAAAACAGACTATCAAAATAAAACAGGAAACGGGAACAACCGACAGGAAACATGAAATCAACTAAACACAGAAACTTGACACAACACAACAGAGAACACAGGAATTAACCAAAAAATGCACAATACACAGAACACAGTCAAGACAGGGTATACACAATAGACAAGGAGATAACTAAACAGAAATATACAGAATAAATATACAAACACAGGGAACATGCAGAAATAATAACACAGGCAACCGAAATAAACAAAACCAGGCAACAGAAATGGAACAAAATACAAGGCAAAATACCAAAACCATAACAGTATCTTGATTGGGAATCAAATTAATGTAAAGAAAGTGACTTTATGAACTTGATTTTAAGATTTGTATATTTAATCTAGTTACACATTTGAATCTAGAGTCAATATTAGGTTTGGATACCGGTGCTAAAGCGGTACTTTTAAAACGGTACCGGTGCCTTAACGGTGCCTGAACCGATACTTTTTAAGAAAGTTAAAAAAAGAAGGGTATAAACAGTTGGCGACATTAAAGAATGGCTTGTTTATTGCTAAGGCCATATCATCAAAATTCAATGTTTAATAATAATAATGTAATAACTATAACAATAACTTATTTCACTAGTAAATAGCTGTTGAATGACAAAAACAACCACCAGCTGGGAAAAGGGCATTTAACAACAACTTTGAATGCACCACAAGTCTGTAAATTACCAGTGTCATTGAACGCACCGTCTGTGTTTTTCTGACAACAGCAGCTGCAGATTGTTACATCCCGGTGTTGAATCCTCTACAGTGAAGTACAGACAAACTTTACACCGTTTAGCGTTAGCTGTCAGCATTGTAACAGTGTTTAATCCAGCTACTAGCTAGCGGTAGGCTAACGTTAGCTGCTGTTGAGTATAGTGTTAACTAGCATCAAGTGCAGCGGTGTTTGTGTTGCCTGTATCGTCTGTTTCAGAGCATCAGAGAGAAGAGCAGACATATCCGTGGCACCAGAATGAGGCACCAAAATCTGCGTTGCTATTCCTGCAGATGCAGGATGTATTACGAGGAAGTACGGCAAAATAGTAGCCTGTTAGGCACGACGCAAAGTGAAAATAAATTAATAAATGGCGGCATGTGATTAATACGATTAAAAAAAACAACGCATTATGCTCGGCCCTTAAACGCATCGCGATTAACGGGTTAATGCTGACAGCCCTACTAAATACACATTCAGTTGTGGATTTATCGCTCTGGATTTACTCTTGCAAAGTCTCCGAAATGTCACTGACATTCCAGGGCGGATTACTAAACTTCTGTAAGGGCTACAATGACACCGTAGGGTGACAGCTGTTATCTACAAAGCTAAAAAACTCAATGGTTCAAAGGTCACGGAGCAAATTGACGATTACGTGAGTTGATTTTTGGATTCATAATTATTTATTTACTTTGCAAAGACACTGTAATTCCATGACAGATTAAAACGCTTCTGGACAGCCTCCAATTGTTAGAGGACTTGGGTGAAACAGACCATATCACTGCTTCTAAACAACAACAAAAAAGAGTCTCTACACTGTGCTGATCTGGAGATATTAAATATGACATAAAACATGTAGTAACAATACACCATTTTCATTGTATTGTGTCACAAATTACCCTCTAATAAGATCTAACTGGAAAATGTAGTGTTTGGTGTCTATAGGGTCTATCGGGTATAACTTTTTGAATAATGTCTAATAAAGACAATATTATTTTAGTTTTGGTCTAATTTGACACAAAGTACAGCTTATTACTATGTCTTTCAGGTAAACTCATGAAAGACATATGCGATCTGTGTACCAACCACACCCCTTCACCACAGTGTGCCAATTATCTTAGACTCTATCCTGGCATGGACACAAAGCTTACTGTACATATGGCATCAAGCTAGTTGATCATCATCCTCCGATACTCTTAAAGTCAGACTCAAGAGAACTGGAGAAGAAGCGGATTTACTCTCATCAGGTAGGACAAAAATAAAACATTAATCTATTTTAACTCATTATTATTGTGACTATTATTATTAATTTTATTTATATTTGGCCTTATAAATAAATGGAAATATGACTACAGGAATCAAGAGAAAACAATAAAGATGTATCATTATTAACTACTTTAAATAAACAATATGACAAGAATTTCCTCATTTATGATTGTAGTCTCTCTTGTGTATATTTCGCTACATATTTTGTATATAGATTGGAGCTGTTGTTTCCAAATCAGAAGCGTCACACAGCCAAGATGAAATTAAAAGTGAGAGCCCTAATGTTCCTGCTGTGTGTGACTACTATCTTTGTGTCATGGAGAGGATATATGTCAAGCTCCCTGCCTCAGGATGAAAGCCCCTGTGCTTGTGAGCGATGTTTATCTGAAGATGATCCATGGTTTATGAAGCATTTCAACAAATCTGTTGAACCATTTTTGTCAGCAAACTACAATCTCTCAGAGGACGTTTTCAACTGGTGGAAGGTACGTTGTTAACTTGCCAGAAAACTTGCACTTCAGATCAGGAAATACAAATTAATCAACAGTCATCATCACTGCGGTGACAATCCCTGCCAGTGTGTTTATATAGTCAATCCATTTGTTTGATCTGCCTGACAGCGCTTACAGGGTGCAAAGGGCAACTTCAGTACCTTCAGAGAAACAGTGGACAGGATGTTTCTGAAGGTCCCACCCAGTCCAGATGTTCTAGAATCCAGCCCTGACCGCTGCAGGACTTGTGCTGTGGTGGGAAATTCTGGTAATTTGAGGAGATCACATTATGGACCTCTCATAGATTTCCATGATATCATCATAAGGTAAATCCTCCATCGAAAGAAAGCTGTTTTCTTCTAATAGTGTCTTTGTCACAATGATTTGAGTCAGTGGAAAAAAACCATCAAAGTTGTTTCCTCTATGTCAGAAACTAAAAGTCAAAATTCAAGCAGTCTCCTGATGTATTTCTGCCAAGGACAGTGACATGTGGAATATATCCCTCTGCACTATTTAGAGTGAACGCTGGTCAAATCAAAGGCTATGAAGCAGATGTTGGGACCAGAACAACTCATCGTGTCATGTATCCAGAGAGTTCTATAGATTTAGATAACTCCACTCATCTTGTGCTGGCTCCATTTAAGACGGTTGATTTTGAATGGCTCACAGGGGCCCTCACCACAGGATTCCAAAGACGGTGAGTCTGAGATTTATGGACTATGTGATAATTTGTCCCTTGCAGTGTTTATTTTGTAACTTTTATCCAATGATAAGACTAGACGATACCACCGTCATTAAGCGTGTGACGATATCAACATGCAATATCATTGACAAAGAAAAGACGAGACTAAAATGGAGTATACAATTTTTTTTCTCTCATCATTTTCAGGAAATTCCACCTTTTCTTCCTCTCTCTCTCTCTCTCTCTCTCTCTCTCTCTCTCTCTCTCTCTCTCTCTCTCTCTCTCTCTCTCTCTGCGTAGTGTCACACACCCTCAGTTAATACTGGCAGACTGATTGAGATATAATATATGCACCCAGAATTCTGCTGACAAGCCAAATACCCAACCAAAATTTTTTTCTAAAATGAGTTGATCAGTTATCCAGAAGAAAGGTCAGAGCAGAACAAGCCTCTGCTAGAGAGAGAAGAGAAGAACAATAAATGGGGAGACAACCCCAGCAACATGTACAAACATCAGTGTTATCAGGAAATAGCGATCAGTAGATTGTGGAGTACATTCAGCATTATTAAAAAATAGCACAATACTGCAGCATTACTTTATAAGACACCTTGGCAAAGACATTTCTTATTTGTTATTCATCGCTACCCTTGAAATACATACATTTGCACCAGACCTGATGCGGCCGCAAATCTTGGTGAGTTTTTGAGTGTGTTTAGGCTCTCAAAAAGGCAGTTCATTCGGTATAATAAAAATAATAATACTTCCATCAGTTTCAAGAGGGCCTTCGCTGGTCGAAGAATGTCGGCGCTCGGGCCCGAATGATATTAAGTGTGACATTTCATGTTTGTTTCAACAGACCACGTTGGGGTGTAAGATCAAAAATCAAAGCTAATAAGGATTTGGTGAGTATTATTTTGAATGCATTTAACAATAAACTTTTTTGGCTGTAATGGTCATGGTTCATAAAAATAGGTTTAAAGCCTAATTCTGATTCACAACAGGTGATGGTCCTTAATCCAGCTTTTATGAGGTATGTTCATGACATGTGGCTGGAAAAGAAGGGTTATTACCCGTCCACTGGCTTTCTGGCTTTGATTCTTGCCCTGCATATGTGTGACGAGGTAAGTTCATTTTTAAGTTAGAGGTCTACTTGTGAATGTCACCAGTGTTGCTGTAACACACTAATGATTAACAAGTGGATGCAAATAATGATTGACTTGTTTAATGACTGATACTACATCCTCAGTTTCTAACAATGGTTACTTTTGTTTCCCTAGGTCAGTGTGTTTGGTTATGGAGCAGACAGTGATGGAAACTGGAGTCATTACTGGGGAATACTCAGAAACAAAAAGTTAAAAACTGGAGCACATCCTGGAGATACTGAGTATAGAATGATCCAGGAGCTAGATGAGCAACAGAAACTCAAGTTTTATACAGGGTTCTGATGTCTCTCTCAGCATTTAAAGGAATGTTAGTAGTAGGTAACAGTAGAAGAACCTGAAGGGCTGCATTTTTTCCACGGTTAAGATGGTTAAGATACCAAGCTTTGTGTTTTTGCATGTGTATGTAAATCTCCTGGGTTTGCTAGGCAGATGCTACATCTGAAGGATTATTTGCATGCGTTAATGACAATTATGTGTTTACACTATAGGTTTGGGTAATGGTGCAGCATATTGTACCATTCACTGTATTTCCTGATGCGATAACTGAACAAATATTTGACATAAGCCTGTGCCCAAAGCAAACTACAATAAGTGTTTTCAACCTCCACAGGAACAATAGTTAGATAGTAGAAACAAGTCGGACCACAAAGATAAAAAGTTTAAATTAGGCAACACACAAACTAAATTAGCAATAAATACACACATGTCCTCAGTTCAGAGGTCCTCTATGTATTGTCTTAATAAAAAAGTGTACAGATGATGTGACAACGATTTTTGCAGTGTTGAGCACGGTTCCCAGCCAGTGGAGAGAAAACCCAAACACACAGACACACAGACACACACACACACACACAAACACACACAAAAACACAAAAACACACAAATATACACACGTACATACACACAATCTTGCGAAAAAGTCTGCAACATTGTTTTAGCCAGTGAGGTTCTGTACAACATCGCGCAGGAGAACAGGGTGCCATAAATGTAGTGATGAAGCCAGATGACCCGATGCCCAGAGAGCAGTGTCCAGCACAGCCCCAACTGGGGCTATACGAAGGAGACAGGATATTATTCCTCGCTTTTAAAAGGTATAGTGTTATGTTTGGCAATGATATTCAATAAAGGAAACATGACGATGCACAACATTTTTATTTATTCTTCAGGTTTTCGGTTCTCTTTTAAAGTGTTGTTAATGGCCGCAAGTGAACGATTTATTTCTGCCATTGACCGACATATTTCGGCTTGTTTTTCCAGCCCCTCTGCTGTCAGGAGACAGGGTCGGGGTGGTGGTCCAGCACGGGGGGAGGGGGGGAGGACACGCGCTCTCCCTCACAGCTGTTGCCTGGCTCTGACTCATGAACAAAAACACGAGTAAAATTAAAGACACTGCATAAACTCCGCTACTGTGTGTTTATTTAAATATAAGTAGTGTACACCTAAATGTAGGCCAAAGAGATTGCAATATCAGCCTGTATATTACTATTAGGACTATAGCATACATACTGTACGTCAAGGATGTATAATTAAATAAACTTCAGCTGGAGTCCGATTTACTACGGCAACACTGTTGACTGCATCAGTGATCTCTTTCCATACCGCATTATTCTACAGCCTTTAATACCAGTTTTCAGGCTGCCACACACATTAGTGCAAATGAACCTGAGATGTCACGGTTTCAATCTCCACCTCTGAAAAGTGCCGCTTCTCAGCCGGATTACCTCTCGCCATTTTGTAAATTGTAGAGGCTAGGCCTCAAAACCCAGAATATATTGGGGCTTGATATTTAAATTAGGATTGTTTCCATCCGATGCATTTATTAATGTACGTGATTTCTGCGCTCATATCTGCGCTGGTGTCTACGTTAGGTTGATAAATGAGGGCCCATGACTCCACTGATGTGTGCAGTGAAGTAAGGGTACAGGGGTACACCCCTGTTTTAACAATTTGCAAATACAATGAGAAGAACATTACTATAATATATAATATTAATAATAATAATAATAATAATATAATAATATCTATAATTCTATAATTTATAATCTATAAGTTTAACCTTTTTTTTCAGCCATGCAAGTGGCTTGCCTCTAGATGGCACTGTCAGCCAGTCTGTCTGTCCACCACTCTGGTACAGATCGAAATATCTCAACTATTGAATGGCCATGAAACTGTGTACTACAGACATTCATGGTTCCGAGAGAATTAATCCCACTGACTGATATGATCTACTGACTTGTCATCAGTGTACAGTATGTATAAAATAGGTGACAGGACACAGCCCTGCAGTGTTGTGTTTTAATGTCGGGCTCCACAGAAATATGACACAGAGCTTGACCCATTCTCTTGATCTTGAAAAGTATCCAATAATATTTAGTCATAATTTACGCCTCATGTGGACGGCGCATACACGCCTCTGTCTGCAGTCAGCATCTCCTCTCTTCATCCGTCTGTGTGGGCTCACACAGACGGATAACGCCTCGTTTGCGAGTGCTCCCCTCCTAAACTGCGGCGTTTTGAGGCTGATGTCTCCGCGCATTACGCACCGCCTCTTTGGCTGTGCCTAGCTGCAAGTCTGTGCGTAATGCAGCCTCCATAGGCTTCCACTCAGCCTTTTCGCCCCCAGCCCTCGATAGGTTGTATCGGCGAAACAAGCAGCGACGGCAAGGGTTCTGGCTTGGCTCGTCTCCATGACAACCAATAAAAACCAACATGGGGATTATGACGTGACACTGATGCAATGCCTGAATTAATTGGTAATTATTGTGTCACAATCATAACGTATTCTACAGTTGGCTTTATTGAGTACCTATATATGAACACATCTATCTTGCACCCGGTGCAGCGCGGCATGTCTTTGCTTTTTAAGACCGTCCAGCGCCTGCGTCATTTAAACAGCAAATGCACCTGCGCCCATCTGTGCGCCCATGGGCGTGCTGGTCTTACAGGGAGGTGTGTTCAGGTGCATTCTTGGCGTATTGCTGTCTTGAGGCAGTGGGAAGTGATTGCGCCATTGACAAACAAAACCTGATCTAAAGTCAATAACGCAGCATTTCATTGTTATTGTAACAGCGCATTAGTAAAATGTGCCTAGGCTTATGCACAGCGCACACTATGCTTGTTACACACACACACGGGGAAGCGCATTAGCACACACACACATGCAAAAGATTACAAATACAATTAAAGCTGCAAGCAGCGTTGGACGGGCCCTTGCGCCTCTGCGCGTCGGGGTTACTGGTGGACGCCACTCCTTGCGACCGTGCAAATCATCACCAATGAAAAGGGAACTCCCTGCTGAGTTCAATGATACCTCACACAATTTTTGGACAATGTACGCTAAAGTTACAACAACTTCTTTGTTTATCGATAAATGCTCAAAATGGCCACCACGCCACACGCCCACACCGTTTGACGAAAAGTTTTTCTTTTAATAACTTTTCATCTTTAAGATGTTGAGATGGTACAGACCAAATTTGAAGTCCATCGGATGAAATGAGTTTGTTAAAGTATAGCACCTTGACTTTTATGTCTACGTCCTGTTGCCACTAGGGGGCGCTATAACTTTGAGCCAATATCGGCCTATATATGTCATCATGGTTGGACTCTTATGAATCCTGAAAGGTTTCGAGCCAATTGGACAATGTACACTCAAGTTACACCCGATCGGGAAACGCACAAAATGGCTGCCCTGCCACGGCTATGCCGAAAAGTTTTTCTTTTAATAACTTTTCATCTTTAACGTCTTAAGATGGCACAGACCAAATTTGAAGTTGATCAGATGAAATCTCTAGGAGGATTTCGTTAAAGTACGACATGTGGAAATGGCCAAAATCGCTCTAATTTTAAACTTTCAATTCAAAATGGCGGACTTCCTGTTGGGTTTAGGAAGTGTACCAAGTTACGTTAGTCTACGTTAAATGTAATGCAGGGGCTCAATTTTCTAAATATTTTAGGGGGCGCTAGTGAGCCATTTTTGTGCGCCTATTCCAGAAACACTTAAAATATCAAATTTTTCACCAGGCTTGATGCGACTGCCAATTTTGGTGAGTTTTTGAGTATGTTAAGCCCCTCAAAAGAGCGATTAATTTGCCGGAAGAAAGAAGGAATAATAATAATTCCTTCAGTTTCATTAATGCCTTCGCCGCTGTCGGCGCTAGGGCCTAATTATTACGGTGCAAATTCACCATCATAATAGCAATGGGCCAAGGTCCAAACGCGCCTGGCTTTTAAAGGGAATGAGAGATGACACAGATTGGTTTATTGCATGTTATGCCCAAAACACTGAATTAATGAAGACACTAAATACAACCCTTTTGAACCATGCCCCCGGCGCACAGACTCTTTTTTCCGCCCTCATACTACCATAAGTTGATATGGACATGCCTTAAACGCACCTGCGCCATGCGCTTCACGCCGTGCGCTTAGATCGTTAAAATAGGGCCAATAGTGTGTCCACCAGTTAGTAACGCATGCAAATAATCCTTCAGAAGTGCCATCTGCCTGGTAAGCCCAGGAGATTTACATACACATGCAAAAACACAAAGATAGGTAACAGTGGAGAGACTGCAGCTCAGGAAGCACTTCATGTTCTTCTACTGCTACCTACCACTAACCTTCCTTTAAATGCTGAGAAAGATCAGAACCCTGTAGTCCTATACAACTCGAGTTCCTGTTGCTCAGCTAGCTCCTGGATCAGTTTAACTTAGTTTGCAACAAATCTTGAAATTTGGCAAAATTGTTGTAAACTTAGGGCGTTTTCACACATACCTCATTTGGTCCGGACTTTCGGACTTTTCAGTTTGATCCAAACCAAAATTACAGGTGTGAAACCTCCCCCGGACCATGGTCCGGATCAAAAGACCAAATTTTGGTCTGATAAAAAGAGGTGGTCTCGGTCCAGACCAAACTGAACCATGGTCCGGTTCGTTTATAGTGTAAAAGCATGTTTGGATGGTTCGGACTTTCGGACCAAATACAAGAAGCTCTGGCAGGCTCTCCTTGTATTACAAGACCGGGGAAGCTCCTTTAAGGAATAGCTCGGTGCTTATGTGTACGTGAGAGACGGTAACGGTGTCAACGCTCAGAGCAGACAGCTGTCGGCTATCAGAGCAGAGAATACATCAGCAGTTTATTTGTTAAGTGGTAGTAAATGTACAGTGTAGGTTTCCGTTTGTCTCTGAATAAATGCCCCAGAAAAAAAGTTCCCGTGTCTTTGCTTCTCAACATCACAACAAAACCAAAAGAGCCGCGGCAGTAGGGGAGAGCAGCAGTCAGTTGAAAAAACTCCGACACAGAGAGAGGAGACAAGAGGACGGGGTCTACAAACCAATCAATTACAAGTATCTTGAGACGCAGCTCACGTATGTGATGACGGCAGGACGTAGTTTTGTCATGTATAGATCTTTATTGCGCTTGCATAACTGCAGTGTGAAACCACAACTTACCGGATCAAATGTTTACGTTACTGCCTTTGCACTCATTCCATTGTTATCAGCTGCCGTTATTTTACTATGTATTAAACGCTCGTAGATCTCCGGTTGGTGGGCCAGTCCTCGACCTCGCCATTTAAATCACCTTCGATTAAAGCAGATATCACGGAGTTTGCGGTGCGGTTTGGCCGCTGGGAGCTGTCTCCTTCTGGTTGACAAACGCTGCTTGATCGGAACCGGGCTGGTATAGCCGGAGATCGTTGTAGCCGCTTAGCGGTCATCCACTGGCTGCTGTTTTGCCTGAGACGGCTGCTTTTGCCTGAGACTGCTGAGTATTGTCTATTGCTGCACGCCTGTCTTGCCTTTACGGCTGCTGGACCGTGTGAGCCACCTGTGTCATATGAGCCATTGTTTTAAACGAGTGAATGTAGTGGGGGGGTTTGGCTCCCTACATTAATTTGGTTGATTTAATTGTTTCTTTTTTTTGTTTTTATTTTGTTTTTAAGTTAGTAAATATTAGTCATATTTTGTTTGGTTTTCTTTTCATTAGTCAGTTGTTTTCTACTTAAAAATTTGAGTTTCTTGGGTTCTAATTAGAATTAGTGTTTTCTTTCTTTTGGGTTTATTGCCAAGTGTTTTCTTTTGAATTCATATTTTTGGTTTTGTACTGCCTCCTGGAACAACTAGTGGTTCTGGCAGTTTATATTGGTCTATATTGTGTCTTTCAGTTTGTTCTTTTCTTTATAATCTTGTACTGATGTTCTTTTTGTGGAGCGAACTCTGCTAAATGTGTGTGCGTGTCCCCCCATTTTTGTTCCCATTTTAGTTGCTGAGAGCCAAAGGTGGTGGTGCTGGTGTCCGGGTGGTGGTATTTCCTTCCTGTGTGCTGTGTCTCCCCGTTTTATTTGCTGTGTCCACTGTTGTGTCTTTTTGTGTGTTCACGGGTGACTTTTCCTGGGACCCCGCCCTGCCCTCGTATTCCCTTCTCCGCCACTGGTAAGCCTCAGCACAATTATTTCCTTCCCTTTTTGGTAAGAATGTGTTTTAAATAGTTTTTAAAGTTATTGAAATAAAATGTACTTTTAAAAATTGAACCGCTAGCTGCGTTGTATACTTACCTGTGTGACCTTAAATATATCAATCTTGCAATTGGAAGTAAAATCATTCTCTGGGTGAAATTCCCAGGGTGGCGTTGTCGGTGTGTTAGAGGTAGGTTTCATCTAGAATACCACCTCTATTCTGATTCTATCCTCTGGTGCCGCCACACAATGTAACAAAAACATGATCCTTGGTCCCTTGGTTCGGACTTTCATGTGTGAAAACGCCCTTAGCTGCATGGTGAGACAAACCAGCCCCCCCCCCCCCCCCCCCCCCCTCTCTCTCTCTCTCTGGTAAATCCAAATGCTTTTATTATTATAGACGTTAATGACGTCATTGGATCTTGACGTGATAGTGAAAGGGATCCGGCGCGTGTGTGTCTTGGTCCTGGCTGTGTGTGGTGTATCTGGCCTACTGCATGACTCTTCTCTAAATATGAGCTACTGTATGTAGGCTACAGGAGTTGTAGTGATGATTGTGCAAACCCAGCCTGTTGGCTAGTATTTGAAATGTGTGCGGTGGGCTAAGCCTAGGAAATACTTTTATCAAATGTTTTATTTAAGAGTCAAAGGTTTTCTACAGCTCTCAAATGAAGATAACTGGGAGAGGACGCTAAGAGCTGTGAGCTGGCAGCAGTCTATGGATACGTTCACACTGCAGCCAAATGTTTTTTCTCATATGTGACTCAGATCTATTTCATTTATAACAGTGTGAACAGCACAAACCACATGGCATCTGATCTTTACAAATACATATGTCATCTTAAATCAGATATACAGTAAATCACATTTTTTGCAATGCGACCTCCGTTTGAACAGTCATAGACTTTACGACACTCACTCACACGCACTGTTGCAAGCCAATAAAACCCAACTCCAAAAAGGCTTTCTCAGGGAAACGCCTGAATTGAGTGTCTTGCGGCGAGAGGTTTTACATTGTGCAAGCAGATAAAATGAAAATAGCCCTTGACATCCTGAAATTTTGTATGAAATCTGTTAATCAGCATCAGAATTAGAATCAGCTTTATTGGCCAGGTTTGCGCAAACAAACAAGGAATTTGACTCCAGTTAATCTTAGCTCTCTAAGTACAACTCACTTAACATATAGGAATAAAAACAGAAATGGCAGGAAGAAATATAAAAAGAATACTGTTAAGTATGCAGTATAACAATACAAATTTACAAAAAATATACAGTAACAATTGAAGAGAGGGAAGGAATAGTGTAATATCAGTATGGTCTGAGATTTAAAGATATATTTCACCACTGGAAAGATGAATATGTTTTTAAATTGGGTCTAGAAATTTTAGAAGTAAGTGCCTTCTTAAACCGAGAAAAGCCAGAAAATGTATTTTTGGCTCATGTGGATGAAAGACAACAACTCCCAGAATGCACTTGCTTCGCTTCCCTACGAGGCCACTCCCAAGCCACGCCTACCGGTTACAGAGTCAAGCCAAGTGGGTTTTATTGTCATTTCAATCATATATGGAAGATGGCAGTACAGAGTACGCTGGAGAGCACACTGGCGCTGTTTGTTCGCCGCTTCTCCGCCTGCTATTGCCTCCTGTGTTCTTGTTTGTTTGTGTTCTCTGTACCCACTGTGGGTTTCACCTCTGGACAGCCTCTCAGCTGCTTCCCGAAGCCGCTCGGGCTCCTCGACCGGACTACCGCCTCTTCGGTTAGCCACTAGCTGGCTGTCCTCGTTCACCCAACGAGTGGTGGCTAATGCTAGCTGCTACAGCGGCTAACCCAATTGCCTCCGTCCTTCTCACAGACAATCTCCACCAGATGCGAGCCGTGACCGAGACTGGATTTTCATCTCCTCCTGTCATGCCGTGGATCATTTTGGCACTCACATCAGTCATCCACCTCTGTGCTCCTAGCCCACAGCTAACCGCTATCAGGGAGCTCTCAGTCTCTCCGCTTGGCATCATGTTCAAATATTCAACTCTGCAACTGGTCGAACTCTTCAACTACTCCATTCCATCTTGCTGCTACTCGGTAACATCCACATGGACTCCCCCACCTGCAAGCTCTCATCAGAATTCACCATTTTACTGGACAACTTCACTCTCACCCGACATGTCACATTCCCCACCCGTGATAAAGGACACATCCTCAACCTGGTCTGCTCCACAAATCAACCGGTGCTCAACCTCCATCCATGCCTCTTTCCCCTCTCTGATCACAAACTGATACGGTTCACCATCCCCTTCTCCAACCCCACGCTCCTCAGAGAAATCACCTTCCGCAACCTTAAATCAATCAATCCCCACCATCTCTCTGACCTGCTCTCCACCATTCTCCACTTGGACTCAACCCTCACCTCACCTGATGATCTCACAAACCACCTCAACTCCACTTTGTCTACCTCCCTCAACACTTTGGCCCCCCCCAAAACAAAAAAACGTCACTTTTAACACCTCTTCACCCTGGTACACACCTGCACTCCGGAAAATTAAACAAACTGGCCGCCAACTTGAACGTCTGACAAAGAAATCATCTCTCACAGTCCATCATGAAGCCTATAAACTTCACCTCACTGCCTACAAAGATGCCCTCATTGCTGCCAAGTCTGCCTACCTCTCCACCATCCTCACTGACCCCTGCCAAAACCCCTGAACCCTCTTCTCCACAGTGAACAACCTCCTCAAGCCTCGGACCAACACCCTCCCTACCTCTACTCCGGATCTCTGCAACTCATTCCTCCGCTTTTTCGCTGACAAAATCAACATAATTTATCAATCTCTATCCCCTGTATCTGACCACCCAGTATCTACTCCAGTATCTACTCCAGCACCTACGACGGCCCCTCTTCTCCCCATCTCTCCTGACCTCACGACCCCTACTCCACACTGCATCCTCTCCCAGTTTGACCCGGTTACCCCTCCTGAAATCTCCAAATTCATCAGCTCTTCCAAAACCACTACCTGCTCCCTTTACCCCCTCCCTACTCCCCTCCTGAAGTCCTGCCTCCCCGTCCTATGCCCCTACCTCACTAACCTCTTCAACTTCTTGCTGTCCCTTGGAACTGTCCCCTCTGCCTTCAAAACTGCTGCTGTCAACCCAATCCTAAAGAAACCTGGTCTGGATCCCTCCTCCCTCAACAACTACTGCCCAATATCCAACCTCCCCTTTCTGTCTAAAACCCTGGAACGTATCGTCGCTTCACAACTCCAAACCCATCTTCATGCCAGTAACCAATTCGAACCCCTCCAATCTGGTTTTCGCCCCCTTAACAGCACAGAAACTGCTCTCCCCAAAGTCCTCAATGACCTCCTCACCTCTGCTGACACCGGTTCCCTCAACATCCTTATCCTCCTCGACCTGATTGCAGCACAGGTACTGCATTCAGTTGGCTCCATTCCTACCTTTCCAACAGATCCCACTTCATCTCTCTCCATAACCACCCAACCTCCTCCCTTTTGGTCAGATACTCCGTCACTTCAACCTGGACTTCCACTGTTATGCCGATGACACCCAGATCTACCTCATCACCAAATCCTCCCCTCTCCCACATCAACCTGTCAGCTATTAAAACCTGGATGCAACACAACTTCCTCAAATTCAACAGCGACAGAATTCCTCCTCATAGGCTCCAAATCCACACTCCAAATCAATAACCCCACTCTCACCATCAACGGCACCATTGTCTCCCCATCTCCCCAGGCCTGCAACCTTGGCGTGATCTTTAATTCCACCCTCTCCCTTGAGCCCCACATCCGCCACGTTATTAAAACCTCCTTCTTTCACCTCCGCAACATCACCAAAATCAGACCCTCTCTCACACCCCCCGCTGCTGAAAGACTCATTCACGCCTTCATCTCCTCCCGACTGGACTACTGCAACTCACTTCTCCTTGGCATCAGCTCTACCAACATCAACCGACTCCAACTGGTCCAGAACGCAGCCGCCTGACTCATCACCCGCACCAAATCCTGGCAACACATCACTCCAGTCCTAAAATAACTCCACTGGCTTCCCATCTCCCACCGGATCACCTACAAAATCCTGGTCTTCACCTACAAAGCCCTCCACCATCTGGCCCCCTCATACCTCACTGACCTCCTCTCCCCCTACCAAACCTCATGGTCCCTCAGATCCACCTCAGCCAGTCTCCTCTCCAAGTCCAACATCTGCAGTTTTGGGGACAGAGCCTTCTCCAGGGCAACTCCCAGGCTCTGGAACTCCCTCCCCCAAGAGATTCGCGCCTCTGAGTCCCACACCATCTTCCAGTCCCGCCTCAAGACCCATCTCTTCACCTCTGCCTATCTGTAGCCCCATGCCCCCCCTCCCTTTTCATCTGTGCCTGTATCTTGTTAGGACCCGAGCGCCGACAGCGGCGAAGGCCCTATTGAAACTGAAGGAATTATTATTTTCTGCAAGTAAATTGGCTTTTTGAGGGGCTTAACATATTCAAAAACTCACCAGAATTGGCGGGCGCATCAAGTCTGGCGAAGATTTACGTATTTTAAGGGTTTCGGGAATAGGCACACAAAAATGGCTCGCTAGCGCCCCCTAGAAAGTTAAATAAATTGAGCCCCTGCTGTGCGTTTAACGTAGACTCACAAACTTGGTAAACATATGTAACATGATGTACAAAAAACTTTATTAGAGCCATATCCTAAACCCAACAGGAAGTCCGCCATTTTGATTTCAATGTTCGAAATTTTGGCCATTTCCACATGTCGTACTTTAACGAACTCCTCCTAGAGATTTCCGATCAACTTCAAATTTGGTCTGTGCCATCTTAAGACGTTAAAGATGAAAAGTTGTTAAAAGAAAAACTTTTCATCATAGGGCGTGGCCGTGGTGGCAGCCATTTTGTGCGCTTTCCGCCGAAACAGGAAGTGGGTGTAATTCGAGTGTACATTGTCCGATTGCCTCGAAACTTTTCAGGATTCACAAGAGTCCAACCCTGAGGACAAATAAAGGCCAATATTTACTTAAAGTCATAGCGCCCCCTAGTGGCAACAGGAAGTAGGAATAAAAGTCAAGGTACTATACTTTAACAAACTCCTCCTAGATATTTCATCCAATGGACTTCAAACTTGGTCTGTATCTTCTCAATACCTTAAAGATGAAAAGTTATTAAAAGAAAAACTTTTGGTTGACCATTGTGTGAGGTATCAATGAACTCAGCAGAGAGTTCCTTCTTCATTGGTGATGGTTTGGCCCGCCCCCTATGTTTAAGCCACGCCCCCTTTCATAACATTTGAACAATTTAAGGTTGACCATAGTGTGAGATATCAGTGAACTCAGCAGAGACTTCCTTATTCATTAGTGATGGTTTGGCCCGCCCCCAATGTTTAAGCCACGCCCCCGTTCATAAATGCTGACCCATCTAAGGTAGTCTTGTGTGAGGTATCATTGAACTCAGCAGAGAGTTCCTTTTTAATTGGTGATGGTTTGACCCGCCCCCTATGCTTTAGCCACGCCCCTTTTCACAGCTAATGAAATGTAAGACATAGAGTCTTGTGTGAGGTATCGTTGAACTCGGCAGGGAGTTCCCTTTTCATTGATGACGATTTACGGTGTCTGAGTGACGCGCAAATGCACAGTCGCAAGGAGCGGCGTCCGCCAGTAACCCCGACGCGCGCAGAGGCCCGTCCATCGCTGCTTGCAGCTTTAATTTAGTTTTGTTTTGTTTTCTACCTTGCCCTGTAAAGTGACTTTGAATCCCTGAAAAGCGCTATACAAATTTATTATGATTACTATTATTGTTATTATTATTATTATTATGATATACTGTACACTGTAAACAACACGTTTCACCTGGCTCAAGTGGTGTTACACATTTAAAATATATAAAAACATCATTATACAAAAACGACATTATACAAAAACGACATATAAAAATGACATTATATAAAAATGACATACGAGGCTACATATAGACTATACATAAAGTGCAATTACTACTTAAAGTAGAGCATTTAAGACAAGGGACAGGAGAGACAACAGACAACAAAAGACAGGCATAAGTAGCCTTGTAACAGAGCACTGATTGTTATAAGTTAGCTTCAGGGTAGAATATAAGAACTTTCTTGAGATTTGCGTGGTTGAAATCACCAGCATCAATAAATAGTCCATCCGGATGTGCGCTTTGGGCTCACTGATAGCTCCGTAAAGTTCAGCTAACGCATTGGTAGCATTAGCGCTTGGTAGGATGTAAACACCAAGTATAAACACAACAGTTAATTCACGTGGAATGTAGAATGGTCGGCATTTAACAGTCACAAACTCCACCAACGGTGAGCAGTAGTGGGATACAAGCACTGCATTTCTGCACCAGTCCATGATAACACAGCCCACCTTCACAAGTCTTACCCGACAGAGCAGCATCTCTATCTGCTCGGAAGGCTAGCAGGCCTGGTAGCTGGATAGTGGAGTACGGTACACTGTTGTTCAGCAATGTTTCCACAACAACAAACACACAGCAGTCTCTGAACTTGTGTTGGGAGTTTTGTTGAAGTTGGATGGATGGGACAGGTGGCCGGCTAGCGTTAGCTTTCCATCTAGCGAGAACTCTTGCCCTTGTTTTGCGTTTGTGCTTTCTCGCACACCGCTTTCGATGTCGGGCTAGCGGCATCGAGCGACACCGCAGGCTGAGGTGCTGTTCCCGTAGCAGGCAAAGCTGGCATAGTGTGTAGAGTATTCTGTCTCTAATAAAGTTTCCTGCATATTCTCAGATCTGTACCAATATATCCCGGTGGTACACATGTGCGGTAGTTTGAATGCACATAATAGCAAGGTTGCTGCAGAAGAGAGAGAGCCTATTAGCTTAGCTTCAAGATGGCTGACACTCGACTCACATCGGGTAGTGACAGTCCCACCCCCTATGGGCGGGTTGAAAACATGCAGAACTAGCTACTGGCTGTAGTCCATAGCCTCTGGACGGCGAAACGATGATTTTTGTGTCATCAGAGATTTTTTTTTCCAGACACACAATGCAGACATGTCTGTCTCAGGGGGACATGATGGAGGAAAGTCATTCAAAAATACTACCGGGTTTCTACTGATACAAAGCTTAATGCTAATCGGTGAAGTATCCCTTAAGATGTAGACATAAATATAGTGCAAGGCAGTTTAGTGCAATGGTAATACGTTAATAGAGAGATTGAAAATATACATGAGGTAGATGAGCAGAACAGTGTTGATTGACTTTGTTCAGTGTAAGGGTGGGGGCTATTTCTGAGCATTCAAGAGAGTGACTGCTTGGGGAAAGAAAGTCTTTGTGTCGGCTGGTTTTGGCAAACAGTGCCCTGTATCGCCTACCAGAGGGAAGGAGGGTGAACAGTTTGTGACCAGGATGTGAGGGGTCTGCAGAGATTTCCGCTGCCCTTTTCCTGGATGGAGGAAAGGTCAGCTCCAATGATCCTCTCTGCAGCCCTAATTGTCCATTGCAGTCTGGCCCTGTCCCGTTTGGTGGCTGACTCAAACCAGACAGTGATGGAGGTGCAGATGACATACTAAATGATGGCTGAGTAAAAGTGGTCAGCAGCTCCTTAGGCAGATTAAACTTCCTTAGCTGTCGCAGGAAGTATAACCTCTGCTGGGCCTTTTTTGGGACAGAGTCAATGTGGGGAGACCATTTTAGGTCCTGTGAAATGGTTGATCCCAGGAACCTAAAGGAATCCACAGTGGACACTGTGTCGTTCTGGATGGTGAGGGTGGGGGTGGCAGGCACTGAGAACTGGGTGAGCTTCTGATGTAGGAGTTCAGGGATGATGGTGTTGAACCCCGAGCTGAAGTCCACAAACAGGTTAATGAAGCCATCCACGTCAAGATCCCACCACTCTTGGCTCAGACTCTGCATCCACACACATCTCTGTATAGAAGCAACAGCCCAATTTTACCACTAGAACTCTGTAGCATTTGTATTTATTTTTTATACTTATTCTGTGCAGACTTTTGAAAAGTACTTTCCATTTCAATTTGAGAAGAGTGAAATGCCAAATTCACAATTCACAAGCCGTTGACAGGTACTCCCTCCGCCGGTGGCACTAGTGCTTTCTTGTTTGCCACAACACGTGTTATATTTTAGTTGAACTTTGAATAGAATACATCACTTAACTGCAGTGTATAATTAATTTATTGCGTCCATGCTTTAACTTTGCCGTGAAAGAAGGTTATTTTAAACTCAAAAGGCAACTCTTATTTGTTGCAACACACACACCCGCTTTTTTTTCAACTGATAACTTACATACCCAAGTTCAATCAACACATACATATCTGACAAAAAATTAAAATAGTCGACCCAATGAATAAATGCAAGTTTATCTTTCAAAAACTCATAAAGTTGAGTTCAAAATCCACAACTTGAATAAGCTCGTTCAGTTAAAAATAAGAAAGAAGTGGTCATAACTAAATGAGTCTGTACTTTTTTACAGTGCAGGTGTCCCCGTTTTAAATTTACAAGATAAAAAAATTACCTGTTTGGGAGTATTTACGCTTCTGAGCTGAAAATGTCCCTGGATTTTGTCTCAGAAATCTGGTCACTTTAATGAAATCTCAAGTTTTTAATAACTTTTCATTTGAGGGGGCTTTAACTTTGAAAACTGTTAGGGCAGCGCTAGTCTCACAGACCTTCCTCCGCAGTGCTGCGGATGAGAGTCTGGCTAGTCCACAAAGCAATCCGGGATTGGAATGAAAAAACGTGCTCTGGTTTATTGGCATTTCTTTAAACCAATCACAATCGTCATGAGTGGCGCTAAGCTCTGCACAGAGCCGTTGCAAAATAGCTTAGGAAAGGAACTTGTTTTGGTGGAACGTGTACGTTCAAAAGTTGTTTTAGTCGTGCAACAAAAAAACTCAGATTGGACAGATAGTCTAGCTAGCTGTCTGGATTTACCCTGCAGAGATCTGAGGAGCAGTTAACCATAGTCCTCACAAATCCACCAGAGTTTACAACACAAAGAAAGTGGAAGGAAACGGACATTGGCGAAAAGACATACATCCGGCGGAATTTCCTGCGGCACTGGAGCAATCCCGGAAGTGGAATGTCGTGGATATAGACTGGGGGGGAAGGGGGGAGGTGCTAGCGAGCCATTTTTGAGCGATTATTAACAAAACCCTTGAAATACATACATTTGCACCAGACCTGATGCGACCGCACATTTTGGTGAGTTTTTGAGTGTGTTTAGGCTCTCAAAAAGGCAATACATTCGGTATAATAAAAATAATAATACTTCCATCAGTTTCAAGAGGGCCTTCGCTGGTCGAAGAATGTCGGCGCTCGGGCCCTAATGATATTAAGTGTGACATTTCATGTTTGTTTCAACAGACCACGTTGGGGTGTAAGATCAAAAATCAAAGCTAATAAGGATTTGGTGAGTATTATTTTGAATGCATTTAACAATAAACTTTTTTGGCTGTAAAGGTCATGGTTCATAAAAATAGGTTTAAAGCCTAATTCTGATTCACAACAGGTGATGGTCCTTAATCCAGCTTTTATGAGGTATGTTCATGACATGTGGCTGGAAAAGAAGGGTTATTACTCCTCCACTGGCTTTCTGGCTTTGATTCTTGCCCTGCATATGTGTGATGAGGTTCATTTTTAAGTTAGAGTTCTACTTGTGAATGTCACCAGTGTTGCTTTAACACACTAATGATTAACAAGTGGATGCAAATAATGATTGACTTGTTTAATGACTGATACTACGTCCTCGGTTTCTGACATTGGTTACTTTTGTTTCCCTAGGTCAGTGTGTTTGGTTATGGAGCAGACAGTGATGGAAACTGGAGTCATTACTTGGAAAAACTCAAAAACAAAAAGTTAAAAACTGGACCACATCCTGGTAGTACAGAGTATAGAATGATCCAGGAGCTAGATGGGCAACAGAAACTCAAGTTTTATACAGGGTTCTGATGTCTCTCTCAGCATTTAGAGGAATGTTAGTAGTAGGTAACAGTAGAAGAACCTGAAGGGCTGCATTTTGTCACGGTTAAGCCGGTAAAGATACCAATCTTTGTGTTTTTGCATGTGTATGTCGATCTCCTGGGTTTGTTAGGCAGATGCTACTTCTGAAGGGTTATTTGCATGTGTTAATGACTGGAAGACACACTATACAATTACAGTATGTGTTTACATTATAGATAGCCAACTAGTGTAGAATACACAAGTTATGATTGTGACAAGTAGGATAAAAGTTAGGGATAAAAAGCTATGTCAAAATGTCTTCTTGTTTACATTGAATAAATAAGGTTGGGGTAATGGTGAAGTATACTGTACCTTATTTATTGATGTGATTGTTGTGTTCACGTAATACATACAGTATACATATATACAGTTCTAGTTCTATTATTCAGGATGCCTGTTTTACATTGCACATTTTGACACTGAAAGGCCACCGTAGCTGTGTGCTGTTTTGTTTTGTTTCCGGAAATAAACGAGAGAGTTGATGTATTGAAAGTTGAGACTAGTCGTTATTTTAGCAACATAACATTGGCGACGAGGATGGCTGATGCCCTGGCTTTCTCTCTTCCACCTCCGGACTATTTACTTCCCCTCCCTGGCGAACCTGTCGTTCCTTGGAATCAGTGGAGAACGTCTTTTGAACTGTACCTTTTAGCCATTGGATTGGATAATGCCGCTAGCGCGAGGAACCGCGCTATCCTACTGCACTTGCTGGGAGCGGAGGGGAACAGGATTTTCAACACGCTTGATGGTACTCTGGATACTTACAATGCTGTCATTATGGCTAAGTCACAGAACATCCTCTTTCGGCGGCTGGAGTTCAAACAAAGATGTCAGCGCCCTGGTGAGTCTGCTAGGCAGTTTGTAGCAGATTTAAAAGCCTTAACACAGCGCTGTAATTTCGGCGTCATGAGGGATGAACTTATTTGAGACCAGCTCATTGAAAAAACGTCTAATCCCAGAGTTCAGGAGGAGTTGTTACTCAAAGATGCAACACTGTCACTTGATGATGTGAAGTATCTAATGATTTACAACTTTGACTTAAGTTTAATTACGCCTGCATATTTTAATTCAAATGTATTCCATACAATAATGTGTTACTGAAGTCATGGTGGAAAGGAGAGGCCCTATACAGTAAAGAGTTCGAGGAGGATACAGATGTGGAGTCTAAGAGAATAACAGGAAAAGGGCCCTAAAACAAAAGAGACTCTGTTTCTTCTAGACCATGTATAGGACACTCGTGGTTGACCTTTATCTCAACTCATATATACACCCTCCCACTAAATGCACAGTATATATACCATGTGTTAACTGCAGAACTTCAGAACGACTTATTGGAAGAATTGGGTTGGTTGTTCTCCAAGCTCCCTGCAGGAGTTTGTTAACATTGATGCTGAAAATCTTGAATTAGAATAAAACCTTTTATAATCAAGAACAGTGTCGGCGGATTCCTCTTCATACAGCATCACAGCATTAATATTAAAAGTCACCACAGATGCATTAACACTTGTCTTACAAGTGGAGGCTGCAACTCAATGTGCTGCTAAAATAGCAGAAAACAAGTCTCATACTGCCGTTATAAGCTAACTAACAGCTATCAAGCTCAGACAACCTGGCCGACCCTGCTGCTATACAGGTTGCGCGCCCCCAGCAAACACGCCAGCAAACACGCCAACAGAGATGCTGTGGGAATTGTGGCTCCACCCGTCATGCCACAAGGGCTCAGGACTATCCTGCTAGGGGCCAAACATGCAGACGCTGTCAGAAACCTAACCACTTCGCTAAATGGTGCCGGTCTGCTCCGGCTGACTATCCTAAACAGTCACATGACCCTGCGGTGCCAGTGGGCACCATAGGCCCCCACCCAGGGACCTTCTCCAGGTGCCCCGTATACCTGGATGGCTGCTGTGTCCCTCTTCTCCTCGACACCGGGGCCAAGGTGTCACTGCTGAATGTTGACACCTGTAACCTACTCTTCCCAAACAGACAGCTGCAGCCCCCATCCACTGCTCTCTGTGGCTACGGCCGCAGCAAAATCGACGTTGTCGGTCTACTTTACCTTCCAGTTCGCTACACCTCTACAGCTGTGGACCACTTCCCATTCCACTTGACCTCTTTCTCAGCCTTGGCTTTAACCTACAGGACAACAACGGAACATGAATACTACAAGTGGGTTCCCCTTGGCAACAAAGCCAGCCTGAACTGTTCAATGGCCTTGGGTGCCTCACCTCATTCACACACAAACCACTCCTGGACCACAGCGTGCCCACCCTCCCCCCATGGTCCAGCCCCTTCGGCGTGTTCCCCCGGCTCTGCGGGACAGCGTTACACAGGAGCTCCAACGCCTCTAGGCTGATGGCATCATAGAACCCATTGATGCCTCTCCGTGGGTGTCCAACCTCGTCATCGCCAGGAAGAAGTCAGGTGGACTGAGAGTCTGCTTCGACCTTCGCCAGGTCAACAAGGCAGTGGTGCCTGACAAGTAACCTCTCCCGATGACAGAAGAACTCACAACCCACTTCTACGGCTCCCGGGTCTTTTCTAAATTAGACTTACGTCAGGGCTACCTACAAATTCCTCTGCACCCGGAGAGTCGGAACCTGACGGCTTTTCTCACCAATACTTGCCTGTACCGCTATACAAGGATGCCTTTTGGGCTCAGTTCAGCGCCAAGCTGTTTCCAGAAGATCATTTCCACAATCCTCGCCAGCTGCCCCGGTACCATGGCCTATTTCGACGACATTAGTACACGGGCCAGATGTTTACATGCACAACGCCCGCCTGGAACAGGTTTTTGACTCCCTCAGCTGCGACCATGTCACCTTGAACACTGAGAAGTGTACGTTCTCCGCACCGGCCATTAATTTTGTCGGGTTACGCAGATGGTAACTCCCCTCTCCAGTCGAATGTGGCAGCCATCAGCGCAGTCCCCACCCCCACAACAGCCTCGCAGCTGGCTTCGTTCTTGGGGATGACAGCCTAGTATATGTGTTTCCTGCCTCAGTACTCCTCTGTCATGGCCCCGCTGAGGATGCTGCTCAGGCAGGATGCTTCCTGGATCTGGACTCTTGAATGCCAGGCAGGTTTTGACGAACTCAAGCGTCTCCTCACCACGTCTCTGATCCTAGCACACTTCCAGCTGGACTGCCCCACCTTCATGACCTGTGATGCGTCTGCTGTGGCTCTGCGCGCCGTTCTGTCACAGCTCCATGACGGCGTGGAGAGGCCCGTAGCCTTCGCCTCCCGGGCGCTCAGCCCCACTGAGCAGAAATACTCAGTGGTTGAGAGGGAGGCCCTCGCCTGCATTTTGGGTGTGCGAGAGGTGGCATTTGTACCTGTATGGACGGCTTTTTACCCATCAGATGGACCACCAGGCCCTGACAGCCTTGATGTCCACTTCGGGAGGAGGACACAGGCCCCTTCGCCTCTACAGATGGTCAGATCGCCTGCAGCAGTATCACTTTAAGCTACAATTCACGCCTGGCAAGAATAATGTTGTAGCAGATTTTCTATCCCGCCCTGCCGCCACCCAGTGCTCTGCTGTCTCTCCAGAGGATGAGGAGGAGGTAGTGTACCTGGTCCACTCACCACTGAAGGACACGGTCTCCCTCTGTGATCTGGAGTCCACCTCAGCAGCCGAGCCCGTCTTCAGCATGCTTCGTGACTACATCAGACATGGTTGGCCTACCCGCGTCCCACCAGAACTGGAGCCATACTATCGAGTGAAGCATGAACTGTCATGCTGGGGTGAGGCCTGCATCGCCCGTGGCCTCTGTGCTGTCATCCCAGTGGCCCTCAGAGGGTGTGTCTTGCAAATGGCACATCAGGGACACCTCGGCATCATCAAAGCCAAACAAAGGTGCTGTGACATCGTGTGGTGGCCCGCCATGGACCGTGACCTGGAGGGACTGATCCGCTCCTGTGCAGCGTGCCTCACCAGTGGGAAGACTGGGCCACCTGCTGCAACTCCACTACAGCCAGTAGACTGGCCGTCTGCACCATGGGACCACTTGCAGCTTGATATCTGTGGTGAGCTGTACAATGTGCCACAACACCAGAGGTTCCTCGTGGTGGTCTACGACTTGCACTCCAAGTGGCCTGAGGTGGCTCCCATGGGTACAGTTACCTCTGCTGCTGTGGTCAACTTCCTCGACCAGCTGTTTTCCCACTGGGGCTTGCCTTGTGCAATTATCATGGACAATCAGGTCCTCAGTTCCTGTCCTTGGAGTTCACCACCTTCCTCGCCCACAAGGGTGTTACCCATATCCGGACCTCCGTCTATCACCCCCAAGCCAACAGGTGGGGTGGAACGATTCAACCAATCCCTGAAAAATGGACTGCATGCTCACATGTCTGAGGGATACTCCCTGATGGCCGCACTGTCACAGACCCTCCTCCACTACAGAGCAACTGCCCACTCTACAACAGGGGTCTCCCCTGCCACACTCATGCTGAAAAGGGAACTTGTGCTTCCCCTGTCAAGACTCCGTCCAACAATGGCCGCGGGCCCACGGCCATGCCCAGCAGCCGTCAAGTCTCACGTCAAGCGACAACAGAGTTCCATGAAGCGGAGGTTCGATGAGAAACACAAGGCTAAGTAGCCTGCTATCAGAGTGTCAGACTGGGTCAGACCCCGCCGGCCCCACAGAGCTAACAAGCTGTCATCATTCTGGTTGGCTCCTTACCAGATCAGTCGGCAGCTCAGCCCAGCTTCATTTCAGCTGACTGATGGTTCCCGTTGGAATGCCAGCTGCTTGCGCAGAGTGCCCTCCCCTCTTCACCAACCTTACCTGGCATGGGTGGAGCAGAGCAACCCAGCAACTTGGCCGGTGGAGCAGAGCAACCCAGCAACTGGTCTGGCCCCTCATGTGCCGGATCCCATTGTGGCACCTCTCGCCAGCGCAAAGCCCAACCCAACTGTCTTTGATTAGTTTAAGACTGATGCAGTTGTCAATTTCCCGTCCAGCGCCCACATCGTTTAAATAGCAAATGCACCTGCACCCATCTTTGCGCCCATGGGCGTGCTGGTCTTACAGGGAGGTGTGTCCAAGTGAATTCTTGGCGTATTGCTATCTTGAGACAGCGGTAAGTGATCGTTCCATTGACCAAAAAACCTGGTCTACAGTAAATAGCGCAGCATTTCATTGTTATTTTAACAGCAAATTAGTAAAATGTGCCTAGGCTTATGCACAACGTGCACACACTATGCTTGTTACACACACAGGGAAGCGCAGCAGTACACAAACATGCAAAAGATTACAAATAAAAATATAACGGTGCAAATCCGCCTTCATAATAGCAGTGCGCCAAGGTACAAACGCACCTGGCTTTTAAAGGAAATGGGAGATGACAATCTGATTGGTTTATTGCATGTTACGCCCAAAACACACCTATGAATTAATGAAGACACTAAGTACAACCCTTTTGAACCATGCACCCGGAGCACAGACCCTTTTTTCTGCCGTCAAACTAGAAAAAGTGGATTTGGACACGCCCTAAACACACCTGCGCCATGCGTTTCACGGCGTGCGCTTAGATCATTAAAATAGGGCCCAAATGTTTAAATTAGGCAACACACAAACTAAATTTGCAATAAATACACAAATGTCCTCAGTTCAGAGGTCCTCTATGTATTGTCTTAATAAAAAGATGCACAGAGAATGTGACAAAGATGCGTGTAGTGTTGAGCACAGATCCCTGTTGTGTCTCGTCAAGTATGTTATTTATTCTTGTTTATGTTTAGTGTTTCATGTTTAGTCCTTTGTTGTCATGAGCACTTTATGTTAAGTTAAAGTCACTCATGTCTAGTCTCGTTGTGCACTTCCTGTTTTATTTTGTACTCACCTTTTCCCTCTCGTTTTAGACCCTGACATCCTCCCCTTGTGTGCATTTCCCACCATTGTGTTTGTCTACCCCATCCCTGATTGATTTCACCTGTTTTCTCCTACCTCATGTATAAATAGTCCTTGTCTCCCTTTGTCTTGCTGCCTGTTTGTCTTGTTCAGTCTGTATGATAGTCTTGTCAAACATCCCAGACATACTTTCACGTTATCAGGTTTTGATTGAAGATTTGTGATAATTGTTTGATGCTCCAAGTGGCATCCATCTCTCCAGCCCATGGGCCCACCACCTGTGGGAGGAACCGCTGGGGTCGGGTGCGTTGTCACACGGGTGGCAGTGAAGGTCAGGGGCCTCGACGGACCAGACCCGGGCAGGAGGAGCCGGAACTGGTGCGGGAAGTGGAGCACTACCGGTTAGATCTGGTGGGGCTTACCTCTACGCACAGTCTCGGTTCTGGAACCGTACTCCTGGATAGGGGTTGGACTCTTTTCTTCTCCGGAGTTGCCCAGGGTGTGAGGCGCCGGGCGGGTGTGGGGATACTCACAAGCCCGCGGTTGAGCGCCGCTACGTTGGTGGGGGGGAAAACTCTGACTCTTGTTTGTGCATATGCACCAAACAAGAGTTCGGAGTATTCGGCCTTCTTGGAGACCTTGAGTGGAGTCCTGTATGGGGCTCCAGTGGGAGACTCCATCGTTCTGCTGGGGGACTTCAACGCGCACGTGGGCAATGATGGAGACACATGGAGAGGCGTGATTGGGAGGAACGGCCTCCCTGATCTAAACCAGAGTGGTTGTTTGTTGTTGGACTTCTGTGCTAGTCATGGATTGTCTATAACGAACACCATGTTCGAACATAGGGGTGCTCATAAGTGTACCTGGTACCAGAGCACCCTAGGCCAAAGGTCAATGATCGATTTTATAATCGTTTCATCTGATCTGAGGCCGTATGTTTTGGACACTCGGGTGAAGAGAGGGGCGGAGCTGTCCACCGATCACCATCTGGTGGTGAGTTGGGTCAGGGGGTGGGGGAAGACTCTGGACAGACCTGGTAAGCCCAAACGGGTAGTGCGGGTAAATTGGGAACGTCTGGAGGAGGCCCCTGTCCAACAGACTTTCAACTCACACCTCCGGCGGAGCTTTTCGTGCATCCCTGTGGAGGCTGGGGGCATTGAACCCGAGTGGACAATGTTCAAAGTTTCCATTGCTGAAGCTGCGGCGAAGAGCTGTGGTCTTAGGGTCTTAGGTGCCTCAAGGGGTGGTAACCCACGAACACCGTGGTGGACACCGGTGGTCAGGGAAGCCGTCCGACTGAAGGAGTCTTTCCGGGATATGTTATCCCGGAGGACTCCGGAGGCAGTTGCAAGGTACCGAAGGGCCCGAAGGGCTGCAGCCTCTGCCGTGAAAGAGGCAAAGCAGCGGGTGTGGGAGAAGTTCGGAGAAGACATGGAGAAGGACTTTCGGTCGGCACCAAGGTGCTTCTGGAAAACCATTCGCCACCTCAGGAGGGGGAAGCGGGGAACCATCCAAGCTGTGTACAGTAAGGATGGGATGCTGTTGACCTCAACTGAGGAGGTAATAGGGCGGTGGAAGGAGCACTTTGAGGAACTCCTAAATCCAACTAATACGCCCTCTATGGTAGAGGCAGAGCTGGAGGATGATGGGGGATTGTCGTCAATTTCCCTGGTGGAAGTTGCTGAGGTAGTTAAACAACTCCACAGTGGCAAAGCCCCAGGGATTGATGAGATCCGTCCGGAAATGCTTAAAGCTCTGGGTGTGGAGGGGTTGTCTTGGTTAACACGCCTCTTCAACATTGCGTGGAAGTCTGGGACGGTGCCTAAGGAGTGGCAGACCGGGATGGTGGTTCCCCTTTTTAAAAAGGGGGACCAGAGGGTGTGTGCCAATTACAGGGGTATCACACTTCTCAGCCTCCCCGGTAAAGTCTACTCCAAGGTGCTGTAAAGGAGGGCTCGGTCGATAGTCGAACCTCAGGTTGAAGAGGAACAATGCGGATTCCGTCCTGGTCGTGGAACAACGGACCAGCTCTTTACTCTCGCAAGGATCCTGGAGGGAGCCTGGGAGTATGCCCAACCGGTCTACATGTGCTTTGTGGATCTGGAGAAGGCGTATGACCGGGTACCCCGGGAGATACTGTGGGAGGTGCTGCGGGACTATGGGGTGAGGGGGTCCCTTCTCAGGGCCATCCAATCTCTGTACGACCAAAGCGAGAGCTGTGTCCGGGTTCTCGGCAGTAAGTCGGACTCGTTTCAGGTGAGAGTTGGCCTGCAGAGTTGGTGAGAAAGGGAAGTTTGGGGTCCCCTGCTGGAGCTGCTACCCCCGCGACCTGATACCGGATAAGCGGACGAAGATGGATGGATGGATGGATGGATGTACTTTAATTCTCAGTGTGAGTGTTGGTTTGCTTTGATTTAACTTTGCTCAGTAAATTACTTTTGTTATACCTACTACTGCTTTAGAGTCGTGCATTTGAGTCCACCAGTTTCGGGTCTGAGGTCGTTACATTCCCAGCCAGTGGAGACACACACACACACACACACACACACACACACACACACACACACACACACACACACATACATACACATACACATGCAAACACACTATTTGGAGACATACTGTACGTGTATTTTTATGAGTTATAAAAATGATTAATGATGAGTGAGGGGGAAAAAATGATAATGTTAAAATGCTTATGAGAATCCCATTGACTGATGGATGAAAGAGTAGACATTTTGGCCTATCATGATAATATTTTGCTCTTTTACATCTGGCTGTAATAAGTGGAAGACAAGACATGATGACTCCACTGATGTGTGCAGTGGAGTCAGGGTACAGGAGTACAGCCCCATTTTAACAATTTGCAAATACAATGAGAAGAACATTACAGAAATATTTTAATATAGCTTAGTTTCACCTAGAATTCCCCTCTGCGCTGACATGCCACATCCACATGCTGCTGTAAAAGAGAGATAACACACCCCAGCAGCATTCAGCTGCAACATACCATGTCTGGTGTTGCCTAAACTTTACAGCTCTACAGATCAGCATTCCAGTTACTTGTATAAGATACTCAACTTCGGGCACTAGCATGTACAAACATCAGGGTTGGAAATAGCGATCAGTAGATTGTGGAGTGCAAACAGCACAATATGGCAGCATTACTTCGCAGGACACGTTGACAAAGAAATGTGCTCCTTTCATGGCGTCAATAGCTCTTGTGAAATAAGATTTCCCAATCTGATATTGTTATACCTCTTCCTGAAAATACAATGGGTACTTTTTTGCTTTATCTGCAAAAAGGCGATGTGTTTGTGTGGGAGGCGCTGAGAGCCAGTGCAAGAGGTAGTTTTCCCTCCAGCAGTGTGTGTTCGTGTTCGTCAAAGATATATCATGTTGATATTGTCACAGTTAGTGTTCCCGTTGAGCTGCAACAGCCCCATTTTCTGTTGAGTTGCAGCTCCAATCAGACTTAGCTAGGCCTCAGAAGCCCCTTGTTTCCCCAGTTGCTCTGACGCCGGGCTACAGCCTAGCCGACCTGTGGCCGGTCTCCAGTCCTCAACCCACTTTTCGGGATTCATGTTCCCCATCTTCTGCCATTTTATTAACATAGGCTGGGGGGACAGCCTATGTTGATACAATGGCAGAAGCCTGAAAATCTGATAGTTTTTACAGAAAATGTATTATTTGTTTGTTAAAATTAATGTTTGGATGGAATTGGACAACTGTGTACAAACCACACCCCTTCACCACAGTGTGCCAATTATCTTAGACTCTATCCTGGCATGGACACAAAGCTTACTGTACATATGGCATCCAGCTAGTTGATCATCATCCTCCGATACTCTTAAAGTCAGACTCAATATAACTGGAGAAGAAGCGGATTTACTCTCATCAGGTAGGACAAAAATAAAACATTAATCCATTTTAACTTATTATTGTGACTATTATTATTAATTTAACCAACATATTTGTCATTGATTTTATTTATCTTTGGCCTAATAAATAAATGGAAATATGACTACAGGAATCAAGAGAAAACAATAAAGATGTATCATTATTAACTACTTTAAATAAAAAATATGACAAGTTTTTCCTCATTTATGATTGTAGTCTCTGTTGTGTATATTTCGCTACATATTTTGTCTATAGATTGGAGCTGTTGTTTCCAAATCAGAAGCGTCACACAGCCAAGATGAAATTAAAAGAGAAGGCGCTCATTGTCCTACTGTGTGTGACTACGATCTGTGTGTCATGGAGAGGATATAGGCCATGCTCCCTGCCTCAGGATGAAAGCCCCTGTGCTTGTGAGCGATGTTTATCTGAAGATGATCTGTGGTTTATGAGGCGTTTCAACAAATCTGTTGAACCATTTTTGTCTGCAAACTACAATCTCTCAGAGGACGTTTTCAACTGGTGGAAGGTACGTAGTAAACTTGCAAGAAAACAGTCTCTCAACCTGCACTTCAGATCAGGGAATAAAATATAATCAACAGTCATCATCACTGCAGTGACAATCCCTGCCAGTGTGTTTATATAGTCAATCCATTTGTTTGATCTGCCTGACAGCGCTTACAGGGTGAAAAGGGCAACTTCAGTACCTTCAGAGAAACAGTGGACAGGATGTTTCTGAAGGTCCCACCCAGTCCAGATGTTCTAGAATCTAGCCCTGACCGCTGCAGGACTTGTGCTGTGGTGGGAAATTCTGTGAATTTGAGGAGATCACATTATGGACCTCTCATAGATTTCCATGATATCATCATAAGGTAAGTCCTTAGGCTAAAGAAAGCTGTTTTCTTCTAATATTGTCTTTGTCACAATAAGTTGAGTCAGTGGAAAAAAAAACATCAAAGTTGTTTCGTCAGTGTCAGAAACTAAAAGTCAAAATTCAAGCAGTCTCCTGATGTATTTCTGCCAAGCACAGTGACATGTGAATTAAATTTTAAAAAAACTTAAACAACTTTAAAACCACCTCCGTCATGCTGGTGCCAAAACACTCCACTGCAACAAGCCTTAATGACTTCCATCCAGTTGCAATCACCCCCATCATTATGAAGTGCTTTGAGAGGCTGGTCCTGGTCCATCTCAAGACCTGCTTACCACCCTCATTGGACCCCTTCCAATTTGCCTACCATCAGAACAGGAGCACAAAGGATGCCATCGCTACAGCACTTCACTCTGCCCTGTCCCACCTTGACAATATCAACACCTATGTGAGAATGCTGTTCATTGACTTCAGTTCAGCATTCAACACCATCATCCCCATCCAAACTGATCACCAAACTCAGTGAACCGGGCATCAATACCTCCCTCTGTAACTGGATTCTGGACGTCCTAACCAACAGACCTCAGTCTGTTAGGTTAGATAATCACACCTCCTCAACCATCACCCTGAACACCGGCGTACCACAGGGATGTGTGGTGAGCCCTCTCCTTTACTCCCTCTTCACCTACGACTGTACATCTGTACATGGCTCTAACACCACTGTCAAGTTTGCAGACGACACTACGGTGATTGGTCTCATCAGCAACAACGATGAGACGGCCTACAAGGTGGAGGTCCAGCACCTATCATCGTGGTCCACTGACAACAACCTGGCTCTCAACACCAAGAAGACCAAAGAGCTCATTGTGGACTTCAGGAAGACTAAAGCTAGCACACACACCCCCATTCTCATCAATGGGACTGAGGTGGAGCGTGTCACCAGATTTAAGTTTCTGGGTGTCCACATCTCTGAGGACCTCTCTTGGACCATCAACACCTCTACCCTGATCAAGAAGGCTCACCAGCATCTCTTCTTCCTGAGGAGACTCAAGAAGGTCCACCTGTCTTCTCAGAGCCTGGTGAACTTGTACGGCTGCACCATCGAGAACATCCTCACCAACTGTGTCACAGTTTGGTATGACAACTGCTCTGCCCATGACCGGAAAGCACTGCAGAGGATGGTGAAAACTGCCCAACGCATCACCGGTTCCTCACTCCCCTCCATCGAGACCATCCAGGGCAAGCGATGCTTGCGTAAGGCATGCAGCATCATCAAAGACTGTTCTCACCCCAACCACAGACTGTTCACCCTACTCCCCTCCGCACCCGTACCTGCAGGTTCAGAGGAAGCTTCGTTCCTGCGGCTGTCACCCTACTGAACTCTTGCTCTGCATCCTGGTGACAAATTACCTACTAAGCCCCCCCCACACACACACACACACATGGACAATTTGTACTATCCTATCCCACCCATACTGTTCTATTCATTTATTTACAAATGTACGTACTGTAATTACACCTATACATAGCCAGATTATACTGCTCTTCATACTATTCATCCTGCACATACACTTTTTCTTCATACTCTTATGTTAGCACACTGTACATAACTGTACTATACTGTACATCTGTCTGTATGGTTCAGACAGAATATCTGTATTTCTGTTTTTCTTATTATATATTCTACTAATACACTGCATGCATCTATATTATTCTTACTACTATTATAATGTCACTGCTACTACACTGCACATACAGTGAGGAAAATAAGTATTTGAACACCCTGCTATTTTGCAGGTTCTCCCACTTGGAAATCATGGAGGGGTCTGAAATTGTCATCGTAGGTGCATGTCCACTGTGAGAGACATAATCTAAAAAAAAAAATCCAGAAATCACAATGTATGATTTTTTTACAGAGGTCAAACGTTTCCTGTAGTTTTTCACCAGGTTTGCACACACTGCAGGAGGGAGTTTGGCCCACTCCTCCACACAGATCTTCTCTAGATCAGTCAGGTTTCTGGGCTGTCGCTGAGAAACACGGAGTTTGAGCTCCCTCCAAAGATTCTCTATTGGGTTTAGGTCTGGAGACTGGCTAGGCCACGCCAGAACCTTGATATGCTTCTTACAGAGCCACTCCTTGGTTATCCTGGCTGTGTGCTTCGGGTCATTGTCATGTTGGAAGACCCAGCCTCAACCCATCTTCAATGCTCTAACTGAGGGAAGGAGGTTGTTCCCCAAAATCTCGCAATACATGGCCCCGGTCATCCTCTCCTTAATACAGTGCAGTCGCCCTGTCCCATGTGCAGAAAAACACCCCAAAGCATGATGCTACCACCCCCATGCTTCACAGTAGGGATGGTGTTCTTGGGATGGTACTCATCATTCTTCTTCCTCCAAACACGGTTAGTGGAATTATGACCACAAAGTTCTATTTTGGTCTCATCTGACCACATGACTTTCTCCCATGACTCCTCTGGATCATCCAAATGGTCATTGGCAAACTTAAGACGGGCCTTGACATGTGCTGGTTTAAGCAGGGGAACCTTCCGTGCCATGCATGATTTCAAACCATGACGTCTTAGTGTATTACCAACAGTAACCTTGGAAACGGTGGTCCCAGCTCTTTTCAGGTCATTGACCAGCTCCTCCCGTGTAGTCCTGGGCTGATTTCTCACCTTTCTTAGGATCATTGAGACCCCACGAGGTGAGATCTTGCATGGAGCCCCAGTCCGAGGGAGATTGACAGTCATGTTTAGCTTCTTCCATTTTCTAATGATTGCTCCAACAGTGGACCTTTTTTCACCAAGCTGCTTGGCAATTTCCCCGTAGCCCTTTCCAGCGTTGTGGAGGTGTACAATTTTGTCTCTAGTGTCTTTGGACAGCTCTTTGGTCTTGGCCATGTTAGTAGTTGGATTCTTACTGATTGTATGGGGTGGACAGGTGTCTTTATGCAGCTAACGACCTCAAACAGTGCATCTAATTTAGGATAATAAATGGAGTGGAGGTGGACATTTTAAAGGCAGACTAACAGGTCTTTGAGGGTCAGAATTCTAGCTGATAGACAGGTGTTGAAATACTTATTTGCAGCTGTATCATACAAATAAATAGTCACCTACGATGACAATTTCAGACCCCTCCATGATTTCCAAGTGGGAGAACTTGCAAAATAGCAGGGTGTTCAAATACTTATTTTCCTCACTGTATCTGTACATGTTGTTCATACATTGTTCATATTACATAGCCATATTTATTCTGCTCTTATAACACTGCAATATATTTCTTGTCCTGCCTATGCACCACCTGTCTAT
The DNA here is from genome assembly GCA_023566125.1 of Zingel zingel. Taxonomy (NCBI): domain Eukaryota; kingdom Metazoa; phylum Chordata; class Actinopteri; order Perciformes; family Percidae; genus Zingel; species Zingel zingel. The sequence continues at coordinate 25,747,513 of CM042330.1, forward strand.
ACTTTCCATATCACATTGGACTTTTCTGCTTTTTTTGCACTTCTGGTTAGAAGCAACCTGCATTTCGTTGTCTTTGTACTTGTACTCTGTAAATTGACAATAAAGTTGAATCTAATCTAATATCCCTCTGCACTATTTAGAGTGAATACTGGTCAAATCAAAGGCTATGAAGCAGATGTTGGGACCAGAACAACTCATCGTGTCATGTATCCAGAGAGTTCTATAGATTTAGATAACACCACTCATCTTGTGCTGGCTCCATTTAAGACGGTTGATATTGAATGGCTCACAGGGGCCCTCACCACAGGATTCAAAGGACGGTGAGTCTGAGTTGTATGGACTATGTGATCATTTGTCCCTTGCAGTGTTTATTTTGTAAACAAAAACTATGGCGATACGTGTTCGTTAACAACTTTTATCCAATGATAAGCCTAGACGATACCACCGTCATTAAATGTGTGACGATATCAACATGCAATATCGTTGACAAAGGAAAGACGAGACTAAAATGTTGTATAAAAAAATGTTCTCTCTTCATTTTCAGGAAATTCCACCTTTTCTTCCACTCTCTCTCTCTCTCTCTCTCTCTCTCTCTCTCTCTCTCTCTCTCTCTCTCTCTCTCTCTTCTGCGTAGTGTCACACACCCTCAGTTAATACTGGCAGACTGATTGAGATATAATATATGCACCCAGAATTCTGCTGACAAGCCAAATACCACACCAAAAAAATGTTCTGAAATGAGTTGATCAGTTATCCAGAAGAAAGGTCAGAGCAGAACAAGCCTCTGCTAGAGAGAGAAGAGAAGAACAATAAATGGGGAGAGAACGCCAGCAACATGTACAAACATCAGTGTTATCAGGAAATAGCGATCAGTAGATTGTGGAGTGCATTCAGCATTATTAAAAAATAGCACAATACTGCAGCATTACTTTATAAGACACCTTGGCAAAGACAGTTCTTGTTTCTTATTCATCGCTAAACACTAAAAATGGCCGGCCACACCGTTCAATGAAAACTCAAGTTTTTAATTTTCAACTTTGAAAACTGTTAGGGCGGTGCTAGTCTCGCAGACCTTCCTCCACAGCGCTGCGAAGGAAGGTCTGGCTAGTCCACACAGCAATCCAGGATTGGGGAAAAAACAAACTCTGGTTTATTGGCATTTCTTTAAACCAATCACAATCGTCTTGGGCGGCGCTAAGCTCTGCACGGAGCCGCTGCAAAATAGCCTCAGGAAGGAACTTGTTTTGGTGGAACATGTGTACGTTCAAAAGTTGTTTTAGTCGTGTAACAGAAAACTCAGATTGGACAGATAGTCTAGCTAGCTGTCTGGATTTACCCTGCAGAGATCTGAGGAGCAGTTAACCATAGTCCTCACAAATCCACCAGAGTTTAAAATTACAACACAAAGAAAGAAGAAGGAAACGGACATTGGAGAAAAGAGTGTGTTTAGGCTCTCAAAAAGGCAGTTAATTCGGTATAATAAAAATAATAATACTTCCATCAGTTTCAAGAGGGCCTTCGCTGGCCGAAGGATGTCGGTGCTCGGGCCCGAATGATATTAAGTGTGACATTTCATGTTTGTTTCAACAGACCACATTGGGGTGTAAGATCAAAAATCAAAGCTAATAAGGATTTGGTGAGTATTATTTTGAATGCATTTAACAATAAACTTTTTTGGCTGTAACGGTCATGGTTCATAAAATTAGGTTTAAAGCCTAATTCTGATTCACAACAGGTGATGGTCCTTAATCCATCTTTTATGAGGTATGTTCATGACATGTGGCTGGAAAAGAAGGGCAGGTACCCCTCCACTGGCTTTATGGCTTTGATTCTTGCCCTGCATATGTGTGACGAGGTAAGTTCATTTTTAAGTTAGAGGTCTACTTATGAATGTCACCAGTGTTGCTGTAACACACTAATGATTAACAAGTGGATGCAAATAATTAAGCAGGCTGTATGTCCTCAGTTTCTAACAATGGTTACTTTTGTTTCCCTAGGTCAGTGTGTTTGGTTATGGAGCAGACAGTGATGGAAACTGGAGTCATTACTGGGAAAAACTCAAAAACAAAAAGTTAAAAACTGGACCACATCCTGGAGATACCGAGTATAGAATGATCCAGGAGCTAGATGATCAACAGGAACTCAAGTTTTATACAGGGTTCTGATGTCTCTCTCAGCATTTAAAGGAATGTTAGTAGTAGGTAACAGTAGAAGAACCTGAAGGGCTGCATTTTTTCCACGGTTAAGATGGTTAAGATACCAAGCTTTGTGTTTTTGCATGTGTATGTAAATCTCCTGGGTTTGCTAGGCAGATGCTACTTCTGAAGTATTATTTGCATATGCTACTGACTGGAAGACACAATATACAATTACAGTATGTGTTTACACTATAGATAGCCAACTAGTGTAGAATGCACAAGTTATGATTGGGACAAGTAGGATAAAAGTTAGAGATAAAAAGCTGTGTCAAAATATCTTCTTGAATAAATAAGGTTTGGGTAATGGTGCAGCATATTGTACCATTCACTGTATTTCCTGATGTGATAACTGAACAAATATTTGACATAAGCTTGTATCCAAAGCAAACTACAATAAGTGTTTTCAACCTCCACAGGAACAATAGTTAGATAGTAGAAACAAGTCGGACCACAAAGATAAAAAGTTTAAATTAGGCAACACACAAACAAACTTAGCAATAAATACACACGTGTCCTCAGATCAGAGGTCCTCTATGTATTGTCTTAATAAAAAGGTGTACAGATGATGTGACAAAGACGTTTGCAGTGTTGAGCACAGTTCGCAGCCAGTGGAGACACACACACACACACACACACACACACACACACACACACACACACACACACACATACACACGCACATAGAGACAAATAATAATGACTGTATTTATTATTATTATAAGTGTATTATTTATGAGTTGTAAAAATGATAAATGATGAGTGAGGAAAAAAAGTATAATGTTAAAATGCTGATGAGAATCCCATTGACTGACGGATGGTGTGAAGTGGACTCAGGGTACAGGAGTACACCCCATTTTTAAGAATTTGCAAATACAATGAGAAGAACATTACAGAAATATTTGAATATAGCTTAGTTTCAGTTTCCTAGAATTCCCCTCTGCAACATACCACATCCACATGCTGCCGTAAAAGAGAGATAACACACCCGGGGACGTCGTTAGGCCTATTTTAGGGGGGCTGAAGCTACCCCAAAATGTTCCTAAGCCCCCCTAAATAATAATAAGAACAACAATATCAATAGCCGTATCCTCATTCATATTTAGACGCAACAAATGATATATATCCAGCTACAAAAAAATAGCCGAAAAGTCGCAAGTTAGACAGAAGTACAAAGAGTCGTTGTGCTATCAAGATGATGCCCCGCACCGTCTCGTTGCATTGGTGTGAACTGGCAGCTGTCAGAGCGTTGCAGACCGGAGCGTTGCAAGTAACTGGAGGATTCATCTCGCCTCGTCGTTACTCTTTGGTCTGACCTCGCTATGCATCCTCCCCCCCACAAACACACACACCGATACACACGCTAATGGTGAAAGGAAGATTGATTACACCTAGTGTGATACAGAGTGAAATTGAAAGTTGTTTTTAATTACCTGCTTACCTTTAGCTACGTTTTCTTCAGGTAAAGGAAAGGGAATATTTTGGTTTGCTATGGAAAACAGTAGTCTAGCTAGAGTGAACGAGAGAAATACGAGAAATGGTTAACTTAGCAAGCTAATCACAACTCTATTCATTGCCAATAATATAGCCTATCTCTATAGTAGGCATATTCTAAAACAATATCAACCCCCATAGAATGTTGTTGTCACTGAAAACTAAATGTCATAGTTAATGCTAATGTATCTAACCGGTGTATCCTTCAATTCATTGAGCAGATGAGATGGATATTGGAAGATATTTCAGCAGAGAGAAAGAGAAGCAGGAGATTGGCAGGGCAGTTGATTCTGAGGGAGCCGGCGTGATTGAGGTCAGTAGTGGTTTATAGGTCTAAGGATTGTTTTGTAACAGTAAGCATTTGTTAGCAGGCCTAGGTACTATGCATAGCCTAAACTAAATTATTTCATTATATTTATTATATATGCTAGCTGTATTCTAACCAATTTAACTTTCTTCATTCATTGGCTGTGATAAATTAAATAAATATGTAGATGTTGCCTAAATGTAGGCTAGGTTAAAGATGAGCACATGCCCACAGATACACATGTGAAAATAAAATGAAAGCAATCCTACATACAGTATATACAGTAATCATTACTCCAAATCTTGTATTCCATCCGTCATCAGGTTATTGTATTTAGACAGTAGCAACTTTAAATAGGATCCGTATTAATATCTTACATGATAAAGTATGCAGTGATGCCTATTATGCCTATTTTTTTCTTTTTCTTGTACTGCTATTTGTCATATTTGTTTAACTTACCAACTTATTAGCTGTCTGGCCTCTGTCAGTTTTTAGACATTTTGGATGTTGTTTCATGTGACCAATTTGCATTTAGAAGTCATGAAATTAGCATCAGGGTTTTTTTTTTAATCTTAAAGGGTAAGACAGAAGGAACAGAGTAGAAATGGAGGAAGAGGATATGTCTGTCAATTTGTACTTGTTAACATATTGGTTTCTTGACTGGTTGTTGACATAAGTGTAGCTCTAATACAGTAACGAAAGATGTGAGTGCAAAGATTTTGCAAACGCAAGTTACAAATACCCTGGGGGCTAAGCCCCCCTGTCTTTCAATCCTAGTGACGTCCCTGAACACACCCCAGCAGCATTCAGCTGCAACATACCATGTCTGGTGTATCCTAAACATTACAGCTCTACAGAACAGCATTCCAGAGACTGGTATAACAAACTCATCTTCGGGTGCCAGCAGTGTGTGTGTGCATGTTTGTCAAAGATATTGTCACAGTTAGTGTTCCCGTTGAGCAGCAACAGCCCAATGTTTCTATTGAGTTGCAGCTCCAATCAGACTTAGCTAGGCCTCAGAAGCCCCTTGTTCCCCCAGTTGCTCTGACGCCGGGCTACAGCCCAGCCGACCTGTGGCCGGTCTCCAGTCCTCCAACCCACTTTTTGGGCTCATGTCTCCTTGTTGACCTGCTCAAGAGCCAATGACACTCACCTCAGAGAGAGAGGGAGAGGTGCTTGCCAAGACCAAACAGGTTCTACAGCAGAAGATACTAACGATATAAACAAATGGAATCAGTGAAAAACCAGAGGTTGTTTAGTAATCACAAAGAAAGATATGTGTAGATGTGGCTTGACTAAGAAGATAGTTTAACCTTTTATTTTAGCCATGCTAGTGGCTTGCCTCTAGATGGCACTGTCAGCCAGTCTGTCTGTCCACCACTCTGGTACAGATCGAAATATCTCAACTATTGAATGGCCATGAAACTGTGTACTACAGACATTCATGGTTCCGAGAGAATTAATCCCACTGACTGATATGATCTACTGACTTGTCATCAGTGTACAGTATGTATAAAATAGGTGACAGGACACAGCCCTGCAGTGTTGTGTTTTAATGTCGGGCTCCACAGAAATATGACACAGAGCTTGACCCATTCTCCTGATCGTGAAAATTATCCAATTATATTTTGTCATAATTTACGCCTCATGTGGATGGCGCACACACACGCCTCTGTCTGCAGTCAGCATTTCCTCTCTTCATCAGTCTGTGTGTGCTCACACATGGGGACACAGCAGCGAACTGCAGCTCTAGAGAATGTCAGTAATATTTTCCTCATTTATGATGTATTATTTCACCTACCTGCAACCCATCCAGTAATGCTAATAATCAGAATGTTAATGTGTATGACCCAACCTAGTCTCGCTTTGCCAGACCTTCCTCCACAGCGCAGCGTAGGAGGGTCTGGCTAGTCCAGACAGCATACGAGGATGGGAGAAAGACGTGTTCTGAAGATAAACGAAGATAAAATGGAGGTGATCATTTTTGGACCAAAAAATGAACGATTAAAAGTCAACGCTCATCTTCAATCAATCAATGTTAAAAACAACAGACAAAACAAGAAATCTTGGCATAATTACGGACTCCGACCTGAATTTTAACAGCCACATTAGGTCTGTAACTAAATCTGCCTATTATCACCTCAAAAATAAAGCAAGGGTAAAAGGACTTATGTGCCAACAGGATTTGGAAAAACTTATCCATGCGTTTATCTTCAGTAGACTTGACTACTGCAACGGTGTCTTTACAGGTATTCCAAAAAAGTCAATTAAACAATGTGCCCAGCTCGGCTCATATCGTAGCCTACTGTTCTGTCTTATTTACTGTAATATTTCACTGGTAATATTATTAAAATAAAGAAATTCCTACCATATAACATCTAAATAAATGTTGATAGATGTAGTGTTATAGTTCAACCTCCATTTGAACAGTCATAAACTTTACAACACTCACTCACACGCCCTGTTGCCAGCCAATAAAACCCAACTCCAAAATGGCTTTCTCAGGTAAACGCCTGAATGGAGTGTCTTGCAGCGAGAGTTTTTACATTGTGCAAGCAGATAAAATGAAAATAGCCCTTGACATCCTGACATTTTGTATGAAATCTGTTTTAATGAAGCCATTCACGTCAAGATCCCACCACTCTTGGCTCAGACTCTGCATCCACACACATCTCTGTATAGAAGCAAAAACCATTGCTACACAAAAAGCCATACTTTCATCTTTTACCACTAGCTTTCTGTAGCATTTGTATTTATTTTTTTTATACTTATTCTGTAGTACTTGTTTTACTCAGGGCAGTATTGATGAGCCAGTGGTACGAAATGTTGTGCAAATGTGCGGTTAAACGTGGATCTCTGAGCCTACTTCCACCATTCATCTGCATGTACGGCCAAACTTTCCCTTAAAGGGTTATTTCGTTTTTTTTTGTCAACCTGGAACCCATTTCCCCATGCATTTGTGTCTAATAGACTGATGTGACCAAAAATCTTTGAAAATGGTCCAGTATTGAGCGAGATTATAGCGACAGGCCGGTGTGAACCGAGCTGCAATGCAACCTAATGAGGCAATTGGGCACCCTTGATTTTTTGTCCACTAAAAGTGATTGTTTTTGCCACTGACAGGCTCAGATTGTTATTAAAAGTGGATGATGACAACAACATCGATCTCACGTGGTGGCTTTTTGGCCGAAGACAGCGGTGTGAAAGGTGGAACAAGTCGGGCAAAAGGCATTCCGGTAGTTTGTTGTTTTGGAGAAGGTTAGAGAAATGATAGGTACGTTTTGTTATCTAAAAGATTTCCAGTGCCCTGGCTCAATATTTAGGCCTAAATGATTTCGACAGTGTGGATGAGGTCATTATAATTGGTTGGCCGCCGATATTCATTTGAGCAAGAGTATGTGTAGGGACCTACAAAAACACAGCTGAATACAAAAGTGTTTCATTTCATATCTGGGCAAATTGAATGAAAACTACATTTCCCATAATCCTTTGTTTTGATGTGAATTGTAATGTATTTTCTGACTGGGTAACCTAGCTAAAAAGTATCAAAAACAGAAGAAAAGAGCATTGTGTGGAAGGAAATAAACAAAAAGTAGCAACAGCACTGGAAATGAAAAATGGGAAGACATTTATATAACATCCAAAATAGTGTTGGTAATGTATAGGAGAGGCGGAGGAAATAGGAAAGAGGAGACAGTCATCATCAGACTGAGAATTGGGCATACTTATTTAAATAGTACGCTTTTCATCATGGGGAAACATCCAACAGAAGGTCATGTTTATATGTGGGGACTTCAATATAGACTTACTGAACCCAAACAAGCAATCAGCGATAGATGATTTCATGGAAACTATTTATGCAATGAGTCTATATCCTACAATAACAAAACCAAGTAGAATTACATCACATTCTGCCACAATTATAGATAATATATTTGTAAACAGTATGGAGAATAAAGTAGTAAGTGGGCTTCTTGTGAAGGACATTACTGACCATCTACCAGTCTTTGCCATATACGACTACATATACGATATGTAATCATAAATTAATGGAGGAGAGCAACATTAGATACAGAAGACTAAGAACTGTTGAAGCCGTGAATGCATTCAGAGCAGATCTCATGTCTCATGATTGGAGTGATGTTTTACAGGCCAAGGACGTAAATACCGCCTACGATACATTTCTTGACTCCTAGTAGTGATAAGCCTTGGCTCACCAGGAGTATATTGAATGCATGTAAAAAAAAAGAGAACCTTATGTACAAAGAATTTATTGAATATAGATCCACAGTCAAAGGAATCAAATATAAAAGATACAAAAACAAACTAACATCCATAATAAGAAAAAGTAAAAAGGAGTATTTTGCCAATAAACTTGAAATCAATAAAAACAACACTAAGGGAACATGGGATATACTAAATAAAATTATTAGTAAAAAATCAACTGGTACCACATATTCCAGTCATTTTATTGACAACGGAAAAGTTGTTGATTACATGAATGCAGTGGCAGAAGGTTTTAATACGTTTTTTTTAACAGTAGGCCCCAATCTGGCAGGGGAAATTATACCGCCAGATGGGGGCAGCGTAGAACAATTTTATGGAGAGAATGAGATAATTGAACTTGTAAATAAATTGAAAAACAAAAAATCCAATAGTAACAATAGTAAAAGAAGTCATTTCAGACATCATAGTGCCTTTGGCGTGTGAAGTATCTAATGATTTACAACTTTGACTTAAGTTTAATTACGCCTGCATATTTTAATTCAAATGTATTCCATACAATAATGTGTTACTGAAGTCATGGTGGGAAGGAGAGGCCCTATACAGGAAAGAGTTCGAGGAGGATACAGATGTGGAGTCTAAGAGAATAACAGGAAAAGGGCCCTAAAACAAACGAGACTCTGTATCTTCTAGACCATGTATAGGACACTCGTGGTTGACCTTTATCTCAACTCATATATACACCCTCCCACTAAATGCACAGTATATATACCATGTGTTAACTGCAGAACTTCAGAACGACTTATTGGAAGAATTGGGTTGGTTGTTCTCCAAGCTCTCTGCAGGAGTTTGTTAAAATTGGTACTGAAAATCTTGAATTGTAATAAATCCTTTTATAATCAAGAACAGTGTCGGCGGATTCCTCTTCATACAGCATCACAGCATTACTATTAAAAGTCACCACACGTGCAAAGGTGGATAATCATGTTGTTGATGATAAGCATCATTACCATTATGGTTGTCATCATTATTTATGATATTACTTACCTTAAGGTGGCAATTGCAATGTATATAAGCACTGACCCTTAATGTGTATATGTAGGTGTGTATGTCTGTGGGTATGTATGTAGGTATGTACTGTATGTATGTATGTAGGTAGATGTAGGTATGTTTTGATTTTTTTTTTTTTTTTTTTTCTTTCCGTATAATTTCTTTTATCTTTTTTGTCTTGTTGATTTTATTCCTGTGAAAATGAGTTTGTTATTTAAAAAATGTGACAAGGGGGGCCTTATATAAGCTGAAGCTTCCAACCCTACCCTTTGGTTACGACCAATAAAATTCATCCATTCATTCATTCATTCATTCAGAGATCACTACGTTGGGACGTAGGAAAAACGAGGAAGTTTGAGAGAGAAAACTAGTTTTAACGGATAAGAATTTGGAGTTCTTGATAAATAACTTGATTGAACATGGTAAACATTGTATTCATAGGTTTAAGTATTTAAAGGTCAAACCCCACATCAACGGTTGGAAAAATGAACTAAATCTTTTTGCTACATCTCTTCAATGCATGACAAAGGAAAACGCCAAGAGACTCTTTTATTTGTTGGACTTACATTCCCTACTTGACTAAAAAGACCCCCAGTATCTTTATTTTCTTTATTTGTTGTTTTGTTGTATATATTGTCTCTATCTCAAAGCTGTCAACACTTTTTTTTAACAAATGTACAAGTAAATGTACATTGTGCCTTGATTGTTTGTATCACTATTATACAATAAAGAATAAAAAAATAAAAATAAAACCGTGGTGAGCGAAGCAGAGAAGAACTAAGGTTAACGTCGAGGTGACTGATGTTTGTAGACTAAGGCCCTGTTTACACGATGACGCTTGCGGGTGAAAACTTAAGATCCCAACGTTTAAAAACCTAAGTGCTTGGTAACGTTAATATTCTGAACATTTAAAAAGGTTGAAATGGTTAACACAATTAGAAAAAATAAAAATAAATACAATATTTTAATTGTGTTAACCTTGGTACTGGTTTTTGAGGTTGTTGTTTTTTTAGACTGTGAAGCAACAGTAAAGAGATGGATGTGTAACATAAAGTGATATCTTGAAGAAACACAATAAGAGAAACTATGTGAACATTGATGAGATCCGTCCGGAAATGCTTAAAGCTCTGGGTGTGGAGGGGTTGTCTTGGTTGACACGCCTCTTCAACATTGCGTGGAAGTCTGGGACGGTGCCTAAGGAGTGGCAGACCGGGGTGGTGGTTCCCCTTTTGAAAAAGGGGGACCAGAGGGTGTGTGCCAATTACAGGGGTATCACACTTCTCAGCCTCCCCGGTAAAGTCTACTCCAAGGTGCTGGAAAGGAGGGTTCGGTCGATAGTCGAACCTCAGGTTGAAGAGGAACAATGCGGATTCCGTCCTGGTCGTGGAACAACGGACCAGCTCTTTACTCTCGCAAGGATCCTGGAGGGAGCCTGGGAGTATGCCCAACCGGTCTACATGTGCTTTGTGGATCTGGAGAAGGCGTATGACCGGGTCCCTCGGGAGATACTGTGGGAGGTGCTGCGGGAGTATAGGGTGAGGGGGTCCCTTCTCAGGGCCATCCAATCTCTGTACGACCAAAGCGAGAGCTGTGTCCGGGTTCTTGGCAGTAAGTCGGACTCGTTTCAAGTGAATGTTGGCCTCCGCCAGGGCTGCGCTTTGTCACCAATTCTGTTTGTAGTATTTATGGACAGGATATCGAGGCGTAGTCGGGGTGGAGGGGGGTTGCAGTTCGGTGGGCTGGGGATCTCATCGCTGCTTTTTGCAGATGATGTGGTCCTGATGGCATCATCGGCCTGTGACCTTCAGCACTCACTGGATCGGTTCGCAGCCGAGTGTGAAGCGGCTGGGATGAGGATCAGCACCTCTAAATCGGAGGCCATGGTTCTCAGCAGGAAACCGATGGAGTGCCTTCTCCAGGTAGGGAATGAGTCCTTACCCCAAATGAAGGAGTTCAAGTACCTTGGGGTCTTGTTCGCGAGTGAGGGGACAATGGAGCGGGAGATTGGCCGGAGAATCGGCGCAGCGGGTGCGGTATTGCATTCAATTTATCGCACCGTTGTGACGAAAAGAGAGCTGAGCCAGAAGGCAAAGCTCTCAATCTACCGGTCAGTTTTCCTTCCTACCCTCACCTATGGTCATGAAGGCTGTGTCATGACCGAAAGAACAAGATCCAGGGTACAAGCGGCCGAAATGGGTTTCCTCAGGAGGGTGGCTGGCGTCTCCCTTAGAGATAGGGTGAGAAGCTCAGTCATCCGTGAGGAGCTCAGAGTAGAGCCGCTGCTCCTTTGCATTGAAAGGAGCCAGTTGAGGTGGTTCGGGTATCTGGTAAGGATGCCCCCTGGGCGCCTCCCTAGGGAGGTGTTCCAGGCATGTCCAGCTGGGAGGAGGCCTCGGGGAAGACCCAGGACTAGGTGGAGGGATTATATCTCTAACCTCGCCTGGGAACGCCTCGGGATCCCCCAGTCGGAGCTGGTTAATGTGGCTCGGGAAAGGGAAGTTTGGGGTCCCCTGCTGGAGCTGCTACCCCCGCGACCCGATACCGGATAAGCGGACGAAGATGGATGGATGGATGGAAATGGTTAACACAATTCTAAAAAATAAAAATAAATACAATATTTTAATTGTGTTAACCTTGGTACTGGTTTTTGAGGTTGTTGTTTTTTTAGACTGTGAAGCAACAGTAAAGAGATGGATGTGTAACATAAAGTGATATCTTGAAGAAACACAATAAGAGAAACTATGTGAATATAACACAGTAAGAGAAACCAGAGTAGTAAAAAAAATACATTTTACTTGGCTGTCCTGAACATTTCATTTAACCCTTGTGTTGTCTTCCCTTCAACCTTGAAAAAAACACTATTTTTTCTGACATTTTTGACGCCTTTTTTCACAATTTGTTTTTGCTTTTTCCAACATTTTACATTTTTTAATTTTTCTTCTACACATTTTCAGCGCTTATTTCTACGTCCCATATTTTCTGATATAAAACAAAAAATTTAAACGGCTCAATGTGACCCGAGGTCAACACAAGGGTTAAGAATTATTATTTTTGTAATAATAAATAATATATTTTATATATTATTTTCTGGGGAAATATCAATATAGCTCATAGTGTGTGAGTTATGTAGTTCCACAGTGGAGGCACTGGCTATTATTTCTTGATTATTTCTGTATCGTTACTAATGCCTGTAGTCTATATCCACGGACCTCGCAGCAGCTAACTGAAGGTCCCAGTCCACCTGAACAGCTACCACCAGAAATAAAACCCAATTATGTGGGAAACACTGTTAGTTAATACATATTTAACAAACAAATTTAAGTAGATTACCCCATTACATGTTCCATGTTGCTCTACATTCCTGGAATGCGGCACAAGGCACCTTAAAATTGGTCTCTCCCCCATCCCTATCAGTCAATTTAGGGCCTTGATAACTGACCTTCTTGTGTCTGCTTGACTTGATTGTTTAAAGTTATTGTCTATTTGTTTAAATGCATGCTATGCACTCGGCCCTACTGAACATGAGGGTCTCCCTCAATGGGCCCCGAGTTTTAAATAAAGGTTTGAAATGAAAACAAAATGATAGTCGGCGACATTTAAGAACCGCTTGTTTATTGCTAAGGCCATATGGTCAAGATTAATTAATTTATTAAAAATGTAATGACAATAACTTATAAGAAAAACTTATTTCACCAGTAAATTGATAGTAAACAACAAAAAGAACCACTAGATGGGAAAACTGTATTTTATATTTATTATAAGCACATTCAGGAGGACTCACTGCAAAGCTTCATTTTCAATCATTGAATCTATGTTTTTCATCAGATAAAGATCCAATATTATGTAAAACAAGTTGTGAAATGTAAAATCTTTATTATTCAAATCTTTTTATTGAGATTTTCAACAAACAAAACAAATACAAACATGGTGGTGTCTTCCCAAAGAACATAGACTCACACACACACACACACACACACACACACACACACACACACACCACAGAATAGAAACAAACATACACAACATTGTATAAAGGTCATACAAGTGTAATAAAAGCAACAACACAAAATACAAATAGATGAATAAAACTGCTGCTAAACTAAACTGCATACTTGTAAGTGCCTAAACATTTTTTATTTGTGAATGTTATATTCCTTAGCAATGTGCTCAAAAGAGACAAAGTTCTTCTTTTTTGAAAATGTCCCTTAAACACCGTAATCCCTTTCTGAACTATAACTGAAAAGCAGAATCCAACAGTGAAGGTGGAAATAGCCCATTGGATACAATTGGCAGCAAACTGGATGCCTGTTTGTGTTTTAAATGTACCCTTAGCTGAGACCATATCCTCGGTGAGCTATTGACAGTGGGATTGTTTTTTTAACTTTTCTTGCTGAGAGGGAGTGATGCCCAAAGCAGTGATGGTAGTGACACAGGATTACAAGCAAACTGTTCCATCTCAGCCCACAATGGCCCAAATAGTAGTCCAAAATACTTGGTAATGCTAGCCCTCCTTTAGCCTTCTATCTCAAGATATAACTTCCTAATCCATGGGATCTATCCATCCCAAATAAAAGAGATGCATTTGTCCAAATTTCCCAAAAAATATTTAGGTATGAACACAGGGACTATCATCTAACAATCCAAAATACCTCTGAATAAATTCCTCTTAACACAATGTTAACCTTAGTGGAGTTCCCATTTTTACAGATTATATGCAATTTAAACTGACACTTTATATATCTTTTATTTGCAAAAAGTGCTGTGAAACATGAGCAATAAAAGTGATTATCCCCGAAATGGAAAAATACTCTTTTTTTGAGTTTGTGACCAGTGATACACACCGTCATGTTATGTAGCTGTATTGTAAAAAATAAAATAATAATAATAATAATAATAATTGTTGTGGTTGTGGATATTTCTGTTGGGTTGTTTATATTTCTGTTGTTTGTATGTTTCTGTTTCCTGTATTTTCCATTGATTGTTTATGCTTAGGTTTCTGTGAGGATTGTAGGTTTCTGTTTTCCTGTTTTGATTGTGTATTCAAGGTGTGGTGGAGAATGGATAGCTGCCAAGGTGTTCCTTACTACAAACCATTTGGAGCCAAAACGTAACATGGGCAAACAAGAAATAATTGTCCTCTTCAGGCTGTTTATCCAAAGCTGAATTATCATTGTCCTCCATTACCTTAGGAACGTAATAGTCAAACACAGATGAAAAGACGGATAATTGCCTAGTTATATATTGTTGTGAAAAAAATGCCTCAATAGCGTGGATTGCTTATGTATGCAAATTACCCTTCACAAACTCCATGGTTGACTTGGCGTCTTTAAAGCTCTTTCTGACCCCGTCCTTTGTCGTGACAGGCTGTAACATAAGCGATGCCCCGGGGCCAGTAGTAGTTTCATTTATAATACTTTATAAACTATGTGTGCATTTTATGTGCAAAATCTTAATTGTAAAGTAACTAGTAACTAAAGCTATCAGTACTACTTGTACTTAAGTACAGTACTGGACTAAATGTACTTAGTTACATTCAGAGGTGGAAAAAGTACTAAAATATTGTACTCAAGTAAAAGTACCAATACTTTGATAAAATATTGCTCAACTACAAGTGAAATTACCTATCTGAAAAATTATTCAAATAAAAGTAATAAGGAGTTCATTTAAAATGTACTTTAAAAGTTACTTAGTTACATAAAAAAAAACTGTAAAACGGGGCGGGGGGTGGGAGGGGGTCTCTCCCATGTAGTGAAAATTGGGGTCATAAATCCAAAATTATTTTGTTTTTAATTAAAGAAAAATCTATACAAATGTATAAACATCTATACAAATGTATACACATGTAATAACAACATAACACATGACATTTAAGACCCTTAGAAAGGTATAATGTGCAATTTTAGTTCAGACCATCTCATAAAACGTTTTCGAAAAAAAATCAATTGAAAGTGAAAGTACCATACATTGTTAGTTCTGAGGGCCATCCTTCTTTTCTTCAAAAACATAAACAACAGTTATAATGCAAATCAAGGCCAAATCACGTGTTATGACTCCGTAAATGGGTTAGACCCTAATGTTCACCGCCCAGACTAGCAGCTAGCTTCTACACACCTAAGTAGCCCGTATAAGCTAATTAGATGTATGTGAATTAATTTAGCCAGTCTCCTGCATACGTTGTCCTACAGAGGGGTGGGCAATTAATTTTCCCAAGGGGCCACATGAGAAACAGGGACTGTTGTGGAGGGTCGTGTTGTGGGAAAATGTGATAAAATCAGTTTTAATTGAGTTATGGGAAATATACAGTGTACAACAAATATGATACTAGACAAAAGATGATATGTATTTTAATTTGTGTAACGAAGAGACCTTCTCCCTCCTTGGATCACCTTCAGTTGTCGCTGTGCAGCTGCAAACGGCCACAGATGGCTTACCATTGTTGCAGCCTCCGTAGGATGGCAGCCGCTGTTGCCGCGAAAAAGCTAGGGCACTGCTCAAAACGCAAGATCAGCTAAATGACTTCATCTAGTGGAAAAATCCCAAAGAGGTGGTCTTAACCTTGAAAATACCCAATTGAAGATTTACACACATGCTCTGAGGGTGATCATTGGAGCATTCCACAGGAGGAGGGTCTTCCTTGTAGAACGATATAAGGCGATGTTAGACAAAGGACTTGTTAGCAAGATATGTCCGGACCTTCCTCGGGCTTTCCTGTGTGTTGATTTACTTTCATGCACATTAAAGCTCTTTTTCTCATCTGACTCCCTCAACTTCTGTGTTCACTCTTTCACGACTTTTAATCTTGTTGTATTTTGAACAAAAAAGAAGAGTAATCGCAAAGTTACAGCAAGCATTGGAGTCCGCGCCGTTATCTGGCCTTGGGCCGCGGACACTTAAAATTTACTTCCACAGTCGGACCAATAGGCTAAACTCAATTCTGCTCAATATTCATTTTATGTCAGGCTCAAACATCTCTTTTTTCTCTGGGCATATTAGCGCAGCAGAGTCCACCAAACACTCTTTAATAAACTCCCCTTCAGAAAATGGCTTACTGTTTTTGGCGATTTTGTGGGATATCACAAATGCTGCGTCCCTGGATGCCTTGTTGCAAAGCTTCAGATGTCCATGCCTGCTCTGCATCAGTCAAGTTATTGTATTTCTTTGCGTGTTTAGTATTGTAGTGGCGATTCAAATTATAATCCTTTAACACAGAGATCTGTTCTCTACAAACTAAGCACATGACTTTACCTTTGACTTCAGTAAATAAATACTTAGAAGTCAGTGTTTGGTTAAAAACTCGGCACTCTATATCGAACTTTCTTTCTTTCCCATGAGCTGACATTTCTGAGGGATAACAGCTCATTCACGTCCATGCTAACGTCTCCCGCTCAGTTCGCAGCTTGCTGACACATCCATGGGGCCGACACATAGACATATATAAAATGGACCAACAGGTCCTGTTGCTCTGGACTGAGACCAGTGAAGGATATTAGAAGCACTTTTCCGATGATGGCTGAGCGTTACTGCGCAGCCTCCAACTGAGAGAGACGACGTAAATGTGATGTGAGCAAAGTTGTAAGTCTTCTGGTAGCTGTGCCAAGAGAAATCTCAATCATTCCGAATCTTGCAGAGACAGAGAGCGTAGGTATATTTAAGGAAATAATATGGGCACAGGCTAATTATTGCTAACTAAAATGCTAGTTAACATTAGTAATTAAACTTAAACAGCTAATGTAAGTCCAAACTGCCTGCAAGCTTCTCCTGTACTATACGGTAATTCCGCTACTATGCGACAGTAAGTCGCGTGGTTATGACACAATCGTTTTTACAAAAACGTCTACTACGGAGGCATAACGTGAGATACAAGGTAATGGAGGCTTTTATACATTGTCATGTTTCTTTAGAAATAAACAATGGACAAATAAAGTCTTCAAACGCTTCAGATGTAAAGTTATTCACTGTCAAAGTGGTGCCAAAATGAATGGCAGTCAATGGAATGCTAACGGGAGGTGATGGCTTGGTAGCATCAAAATGGTGCCATAGGAGCTACGCGTTCCGGGGAGAGGCTTACCCCCTTGGTCCGACACATTGCAGTTCTTCTTCTACTTCTTTTTAATTGCGACTTGCAGCCAGAGAAGAAGAAGCTGCATACGTTTGCACACAAAAAAAGAATGCCCAGGTCTGGTTTCTTTCGCTGTCTATGGGTCTGGTGTAGTTGTTCCGGACGTGTTTTTTTTTTTTCTTCCTTTCGGTTTTCGTTAGTCCATATTTTTTTTATTTTTTTTTTTACTTAGTAACGGATGGGATTTGTAATGTAGCAAAATACAATACTTCACTCAAAACGTAATCAAGTACATTTTCAAATATCGATTTTAAAAACTACTTGAAAAAAAACAAAATACATAACAAAACTACTCAATACAGTAACGTGAGTTAATTTATTTCGTTACTTTCCACCTCTGGTTACATTCCACCATTGCCCATTAGGTTACATTGCATTTCGGTTTGCGCCGGCACATCTCTGCATTTTTGCTCAATACTGGACCAATTTCAAAGATTTTTGGTCACATCAGTCTATTAGAAACAAATGCATTGGGAAATGGGGTCCAAGTTGAAAAATACCCCGAAGTTACACATAAGAACCCACTCTTTAAATGTGCTGGAATTCAGCTTTATCCTTGGTTTTAACTCATGAAGTCCCTAAGTGACACTGACAGAACATCCTGGTACCGGTCATGTGACGGTTTGTCAATTTGTGTTTCCATGACAGCATTTCCAAGATGGCTCTGTGCCTGGTCAACACATATGACAGAACTAGCTAATTTTATAAAGCTACTTTTGTTTCTAATTCTCATATGCCTACATGTATGTAGTTGGATAAGTTAGTAAATTACATTTGAGAAATCCCCTTGATTATGTCTGATAGGGAGGGGTGGGGGGGGCTTTGAGGTATAGTGCCCAGGGGCACCACATTGTCTTAATACGGGCCTGCTGGTAGGCACCTTTAGGGTCCCTGAAGGTGTGAAAATACCCTCGGCAAAGTATGTAGAGTTTCTGACTGACCACTTTCTTCCATGGTACAAAAAGAAGAGCCGTGCCTTCCGTAGCAAAATCATCTTCATGCATGACAATGTACCATCTCATGCTGCAAAGAATACCTCTGTGTCATTGGCTGCTATGGGCATAAAATTAGAGAAACTCATGGTGTGGCCCCCATCCTCCCCTGACCTCAATCCTATTGAGAACCTTTGGAGCATCATTAGGCAAAAGATCTGAGGGTGGGAGGCAGTTTGCATCAAAACAGCAGCTCTGGGAGGCTATTCTGACATCCTGCAAAGAAATTCAAGCAGAAACTCTCCATAAACTCACAAGTTCAATGGATGCAAGAATTGTGAAGGTGATATCAAAGAAGGGGTCCTATGTTAACACGTAACTTGCCCTGTTAAGATGTATTTGATTGAAATAGCTTTTGATTTCAGTAAATATGACCTCCCAATGCTGCAAATTCAGCAAATGACTATTTTCAGTTCTTTACAACCTATAACATGTTTTGAAACTGTCATTTCTGCCATCTAACTCTTGTTTCTGTGGAGGTTGAAAGCACTCATTGTAGCTTGTTTGGACACAAGCTTCAAGTCAATTGAAAGTCATGCGACACAATGTGATAATGAACTCATTTTATTGACGTAGATTACAGGTAAATTCAAGTTTTTAACATTAAAATGCATATTGCAACAACTAACATATGCACAAAATAATACAATAATTAAAATACAGGACAGTGCACTGAAAATATGTTTTGCAGTAATCATGTCAGTAAATGCATTTAAGAATGTACAGTATACTAAAACCATTACCCCAACCTTTCCTATTCAATGTAAAGAGAAGACATATAGGCACAGGTTTTTATTCATAACTGTTTAGGTTACTTCAGTCAGGAACACTCTCATCATAGATTTCTTTCAACAAATGGAAGCAGCATGCTAAGCCAAAACAGGGAGTGCAATGCAGAAAACCCCCCAATGGGTATACAAAAGCAGGCCCAAAGCAAGACATTGAAACCATTTTAACCTTTGAGTCATGTTAGGACTGTGAACTAAAAAGGTGGAGGCTGGGGTAGTGGATGCAAAGCTTTGCCAGCAGCAGCAGTGAGAGAGGCAGCATTGGTGTAGCATGGATCAGTAAGAAGGGAGTCATATTTAAATGGACCCCTTTTTTAGAATGGGCTGTAAATAGTGTGTGACTGATATAATAATAATAAATCAATCAGAATGACTTCTGTGTCCTACATGAACTAATTGTCACCGCCAACCCTGGGTAAACTTAATCACTCTACTTACATCTAGGATTATGGCAGAGCTTGGTTCTACTCGTGCATCAACACGTTCTCATACCCATCTCGTAAAATATGGACGCTTGGTCAGGTGTCTTATTGACGCTAAAAGTCTCCTTTAGCACTTTAAGTAAACGCGCTTGGTCGGGGCTATTGCCGTCCCTTTAGCGCCGTCCCTTTAGCGCTTTAAGTAAACGCGCTTGGTCGGGACTATTGCCGTCCCATTAGCGCTTTAAGTAAACGCGCTTGGTCGGGACTATTGCCGTCCCTTTTGACACAGTTATGTTAAGGAAAAGGTCGTGGGTGGGCTTACGGTTCCATGACACACGGGAACTACGGGACGGTTGAGTTTAGGAAAGGGTCGTGGGTGGGTGTACGGTTCTGTGACACGCGGGAGAAAAGAAAAAAACAACTATAACAAGCGGGACGCGAACCCCGCTCTCCTGGGTGAAAGTCCTATGTTTGACCCAAAAAAAACCCCCAACCACCCTCCTTACGCGGAAACTCGCCCTTACATACTACTCTCTAAATCCTATCTAACTGCTGCTCTCCTGTGTTGTTTGACCCATGCACCATCTCAACCAACCTCCCTACACAGATTTTTGGGCTTTCATACTACTCGCTACGGCGTAAATTGACACGCAATCGCAAGGTAATGTAAGTCAATGGAGGCCAAACGCCGTTAAACATGCTAAAAAATTATTATGCGTCTTAATAACATACCAAAACGGCATATGAATTGGCGTGTCATACATAGGTCACTTCTTGAGATCAGTCTTCTCAGTTGACAGTTCATTTGTTTGACACTCAAAACGCGGACATAACATTAACACAAACTCGATGGGGGAAACGTCACGACAAGTCAGAAAACACAATCCTCTCCAGCAGTCTCTCACTGAGCTGTTCCACCGCAACGTGTCCCTCGAGTCTGCTTCACTTGTTACCCGGCGGCCAACAGAAACCAACAGGTTGATTATGACGTGACAATAATGCAATGCCTGAATTAATGGGATGTTGACTTTATAGAGTAAATATAAACACATTGTGTTTTCCACCAGTCAGTAACACATGCAAATAATCGTTCAGAAGTGACATCTTCCTTTTAAGCTCAAGAGATTTACATACACATGCAACAACACAAAGCTTGGTATCTGTCTGAACAGTGGACAAACTGCAGCTTGGGAAGCCTTCCTTTAAATACTGAGAGAAACATCAGAACCCTGTATAAAACTTGAGTTTCTGTTGCTCATCTAGCTCCTGGATCATTCTATACTCAGTATCTCCAGGATGTCCTCCAGTTTTAAACTTTTTGTCCATGAGTTCTTCCCAGTAATGACTCCAGTTTCCATCACTGTCTGCTCCATAACCAAACACACTGACCTAGGGAAACAAAAGTAACCAATGTCAGAAACCGAGGACGTAGTGCTTAAAATATCGCTTATTTGAATCGACTTGTTAATCATTAGTGTGTTAAAGCAACACTGGTGACATTTACAATGAAAACGCTAACTTACCTCGTCACACATATGCAGGGCAAGAATCAAAGCCAGAAAGCCAGTGGACGGGTAATAACCCTTCTTTTCCAGCCACATGGCATGAACATACCTCATAAAAGCTGGATTTAGGACCATCACCTGTTGTGAATCAGAATTCAAATACTTATGATGCATTCAACATTACTGTTGAATGCATCATCAAAGAAATACTTACCAAATCCATATTAGATTTGATTTTTGATTTTATTGGTGCATATGATCTGTTGAAAATGGCATAAAATGTCACATTTAACATCAAGTGATTGTATGGTTTTGTTAGTAAAATTATTTACAAGACAATCCATAAAGTCAGTAAAGCCGAGGTTATTTTTAATGTGAACGTCTTACAGTATCTCAGGAGTAAGTTCAAGTCAGGAGTAAGACTTTTCAAAGAACTTGCCCTTACTATGGGCTCAAAACAGCACACAGCGTGGATTTCGTTAATGAAAACTGTGAGGAAATATGTACTTCAACGACCTTTATTTCCATGACTAAGATGAGACGATAATAAGACGGCACCAACTTTCATTAAACACTAACTGTGAGGATATCAACATGAAATATCTTCGACACACACGCACACACTGTTTTTTTGTTGTTTTGTGACCCTTGGGTACTACTTAGGCAACCAAATATGATATAGCACTAAGAGAGGATTAAGTTGTTGTTAGACAATTGTTGTAGTGTTAGGTTTCATTTGTTAAATGTATTTAAAGATGCATCATGTAAGAAACAAAGTCAAACATAGACAAAAGTTCTTTCAACACCATAATCCTAACCAATTCACCCAATGTGAATCAAAGATCATTCTACCCAATCACCAATAATACATCCTTGTGCATGTCAACTGTCCTGTCCAGTCCCGTCCTGTCAGTTTTATGTGTTGTGTTACACTCCGTACGTGGTGCTTTAATGCCCCCTGCCCTTATATGGATCCAGGGTCTCACTAAAACAGGGTGAATGGTTACAGTATGGCAACAATAAATGCACTGAATGTAATTCTAATGTAATTGAATAACTCAGTTTACAGTTCAATGAGACATACAACCAACACCGTCCATGGTCCAGACCTGTAAGGTTACTGTAATGTTAACATTTCAACATTTAAATAGGTTTTTTGCAATATTTACAGTGTTAACTCATGCCAATTAAGGCATTTAAATTGATTTAAGAGAGATATTTTAAAGAATTCTGTACACATTTTATTCTCTTTTTTTTTCAACAATATTGCATGTTGCCATCGTCATGTGTTTAATGACGTCTGTGCCTTTTCGTCATCATCTCATCTTGAAAATCATCATTGAAAAAAATTATGAAATTGTTCATTTGAATTTCATATTCGTAAATCTAAATTAGCCAACCACAAACCATTCTTTTTTAAAATTAACTCAAAATTTTACATTTTATCAATTAAATATGTATGTATGTATAAGTACCCACTATAAAATGTTCATGAACAGATTTATTTTTGGTTTAATAGTGATCCCCCTGGCATTATGTATGTTCCTGTTCATGTTCTCTATGTTCTGATTGAAAAAAACATATTTCGTCATAGTTTTCGTTTACAAAATAAACTCTGCTAGGGACAAATGATCACATAGTCCATAGAAATCTGACTCACCGTCCTTTAAATCCTGTGGTGAGGGCCTTTGTGAGCCACTCAAGATCCTGTATCTTAAATGGAGCCAGCACAAGATGAGTGGAGTTATCTAAATCTATAGAACTCTCTGGATACATGACACGATGAGTTGTTCTGGTCCCAACATCTGCTTCATAGCCTTTGATTTGACCAGCGTTCACTCTAAATAGTGCAGAGGAATATAGTTCACATGTTACTGTGCTTGGCAGAAATACATCAGGAGACTGCTTGAATTTTGACTTTTAGTTTCTGACATTGAGGAAACAACTTTGATGTGTGTCCCACTGACTCAAATCATTGTGACCAAAGGCAATATTAGAAGAAAACAGCTTTCTTTCGCTGGACGACTTACCTTATGATGACATCATGGAAATCTATGAGAGGTCCATAATGTGATCTCCTCAAATTACCAGAATTCCCCACCACAGCACAAGTCCTGCAGCGGTCAGGGCTGGATTCTAGAACATCTGGATTGGGTGGGACCTTCAGAAACATCCTGTCCACTGTTTCTCTGAAGGTATTTAAGTTGCCCTTTTCACCCTGTATGCGCTGTCAGGCAGATCAAACAAATGGATTGTTATGAACACATTGGCATGCGCCTGGGTCAAATTACTAAGGGGGCAGGTAAAAATTGCGAGGGGGTGTTTTTTTTTTCATAAAGTAGGATAAAATTAACTAATTTACCCAGGCCTTACTCGTGCTGCTGCAACAGGGTCAGCACTCGCAAATATGGCATTTCTTGAAGCAGTTAAGTTGTCCATTTTTATCTATTTTTTAAATAAAAACTAAGACTTGACAAAGTAACTATTTGTCTAATTTATGAGCTTTAGGCTTTCATTAACCTTACAGATCGAACACACACACACACACACACACACACACACACACACACACACACACACACACACACACACACACACGGCTGTGACTGCGCTCTCCCAGTGCGTGCTCCCGGTTGTAGACATTTCCGTCCAGTAATGGTTGAGCCGACACTTTAAGCAACACTAAAGCACTTTTCCCGTTTCGGTCCCCCTACAGATTGTAAGCGGAATTGTCCATTACATTACATTATGCAAGTTTGCCAGATCGGGTAGCGGATCTGTACCCTGGAAATCCAGAGTTCTCGCGAGAGCACAATTTGAATTTGCTCAGCGAGTCACTATGGCATTGAGTAATGATGCTCATAAACTATCCCCTTCTAGCCGAGCTGCACCAATCACATGGGTGTATCTGATAGGCGGGCCAGAGGCGAGCTAAAGAGATGACGACAGTTTAATCTACCAGTTAGCTCCGCTGGTAGCTAAGCGTACGGGGCTCTGGATACGTCACCCCGTATATTGTTGTGATTGGTCGTAGTGTTATCCAATTGCGTGCAGTGAAATTTTCAAATGCATGCTTGGTGCCGCTCCTCGAGTTGGGCCATTTTCATTACTCGATGCAAGACGTTAATTTTTCGGATTTGGGTCTGGATTTCCAGGCTAGCGGATCTGTAGTTCGAATGAGACATAATGAGACATTGTGACAGCGGTAATGGACAATTCTGCTTCCAACCTGTATGGGGACCGAAGCGGAAAAAGTGCTTTAGTGTTGCTTTAAGAATAACATATTTTTTTAAAGTTTAGCTAGTGCAGTAGCTAACATTAGAAACTGCTAACGTTACACGAGTTACGTCTAGGAACATTAACTAGGATGTGTAGGCTATCGCTTGACTGTAACTGGGGCACCTGTCACATCAGGGTCTGAGGGCGGCTGCGCTGCGATGATACGGGTAGGTGGATGCTCCTCGTCATCAGATGAAGATTCCTCATCTGATGAAAATGACGGATCATTGATCTCTTCACAATCCAATTCTCAATCACTCATGTCCAAATCTAGCTTGCTCTAGCTTCTGATAATGTCAATGCCGCCTTGTCAAAAGACATTTAAACAATTTGCGTTGCTGCTACTGGCGGTGGTCTGAGCACAGCGCAGCAGTTTTTTCAAGGTGTAAAGTCATAGACTTATTAATGAAGTGAGAAGACAGCTGAAGGTGTCGCTGTCTGTGACAAATATCACCGCAGATGGGATTCCATTGTTGTTTGTAGTTGCGCCCATGCGATGTAGATGTCAAGTAGAACTTGTAGTAATTGTGTTGTTGTGTTTGTACGTTTTTATGATGTTGAAACAAGGGGGCAGAAAATACAACTGAGGGCGCAAAGCCCCCTTTTGCGTTCTTGTGGCGCCGGGTGCGTGGGGATGGTCGTTGATAATATTTTATTCCCTGATCTGAAGTGCAGGTTGAGAGACTGTTTTCTTGCAAGTTTACAACGTACCTTCCACCAGTTGAAAACGTCCTCTGAGAGATCGTAGTTTGCTGACAAAAATGGTTCAACAGATTTGTTGAAACGCTTCATAAACCATGGATCATCTTCAGATAAACATCGCTCACAAGCACAGGGGCTTTCATCCTGAGGCAGGGAGCTTGACGTATATCCTCTCCATGACACACAGATCGTAGTCACACACAGCAGGACAATGAGCGCCTTCCCTTTTGATTTCATCTCGGCTGTGTGACGCTTCTGATTGGGAAACAGTTCCAATCTATAGAAAAAATATTTGGTGAAATACATAAGAGAGACTACAATCATGAATGAGGAAAAACTTGTCATATTGTTCATTTAAAGCTATAATCATCAACAGAAAATAAGGCAGTTTGGTAGCAGAAGACTCCACTTAGATGAACTCATCTTCAAGTGAATACAGCTGCCTGTCGTTATGAAATGGATATCACAGTTTGCATTATTTCTCTGATGATGACTATGGGGTGCCTAATGTAAAAATTCAGATATGATTTGATAGCTGATATTTTTTCATTATTCAGCTCACTTTCCTCACATTTAGATCATTATTCTCACATTTGAGACAGAAATTTGTGTAAAACAACATGTTACATGCAATTGTCAATATGTTTATAAAAGTAAATTAAAAAGTTAAATGTTGCAGAGGAAGCCATCTAAAATGTACACCCATTCATTCACTTGCAGGGTGCCCTTTTTGTGATCTTATGTTGTGCGCGAGACTGTAAAACGTGAATAGGACAATCCATGGGTGCGAAAAACATTCCCTCAGATGCTACTGAAGGGCTCAGTAACCCGGCCTGGCTGTTTTTGTCGCTGTGCTGCCTTTGTCTCTGGGCCCTGCTGGCAGCCAGTATACAATAAACCACCCAGAATTCACCAATATGTATGATATTACTACAAACATTTCTTCTCTTAAAGTCATCTCCTTTGATATTATTCTAGTACCGCTTTGCCAAATATCCACCTTGTTGAGTAAAGTGTCTGAGTGGTCAATGTAGCGGCTGTTGGACGGTTCCATTTCCTAATCATTTTTCACAATAAAAGTCCCCCATTATTTTGTTATTTCATTGCTTATATTGTGACGCAGCCAAATCAGGAACTGTTAGGTTTCATCAGCAGTAACTTAACACAACTCCTATGCGAACATAAAACAAAATAAAGCAGATGTATAATCTAGAAATGGCAGCTCTGCTCTGTTCAGTTATATTTTTCTCATTGATTATACTTGATTTCACCCACAACCAATCCACTGTTAATCAGAATGTTCATTTTAATGACTCAATCCACGGACCAACAGCTGGTGTATACAGACGTTGTCAGGGTGCGATTTGTGAAGAAAGCAAAGGACGATTTTGGATCATGCACAACAAAACATGCATTAGGCTAATCAAATCCCCCTTCTAATACCACGGATATAGTGCCACTCGACCAAGCATGCCAAAACACGTATTTATGAATGTCAATATTCAATGGAAAATAATCTCAGAATGAAACAGCACAACGTGATGTCAACATAAAACAGAGCGCTCTCAAGCCGGGAAGTGGAGTTCTCTTCATTGTGAAAAACACTGCGTCTCTTTGTCCAATGTCACGTGCCGCTGCAGATAAAGTCAGCTGATGAGTGGCGCACACAGTTCCGCTATTTCCTGCTCCATATGATTAATTTCCCTTAGTATTGCTTTTATTTTCATTCCGTTCTTTTGAATAACAGCTTTCATGGAGAGAACAGTTCGGTGGTACAGATGTGTCTCTCTCAGCTGTATCGCTACTTCCTTAAAGCATTAAAACAAGCCATCTGTAGTCTATCTGTGTTTTACAAAATACTTAGCAGAATATTGTCATGATGTGGTCAACATGATGTGATGAACGTAGCTTTAGGAGGCACACTCCCTCATACAGTAAGCTCCATCAAATAAGAACAGCTGATTTCTCAGGCCAGTAAATGGCTGTGTTCATATCACTGCATCACTGGTGGATAGATAAACCATTGCAACTGTTTTTTCACACACAGCGCTTACGGGCGTTACCAGACGGCCCCGAGATCCCTACATCA
Organism: Zingel zingel; assembly: GCA_023566125.1. Lineage (NCBI taxonomy): Eukaryota > Metazoa > Chordata > Actinopteri > Perciformes > Percidae > Zingel > Zingel zingel. Next base: position 25,774,679 of record CM042330.1, read on the forward strand.
TCGCGGCGGATTTTATTTCATTCACAGCTCGGCCAGGGACCCGTCACGGACCTTCCGGGGCCCCAGCACGTTGGGAACGGAAATTTTGGATGGCCTCATCTGTAAATCTAAATAATAAATCTACATGTTAAATAATAATAACTTTAATAATAATAATAATACTACTAATAATAACTATCTATTTAGCACCTTTAAAAACCAAGTTTACAAAGTGCTTTGACAGACAAGCGAGGCAAAAGAGGTCAGTAAAATAACAGACAGCTAAATAGTGGGGCCAAAAAATGCAAAACAAGGTAATGAGAAGACAAAATAAGCATATACTGTGTTGGGACCATCAGTGGGGTTTAACCAAAAGGCTTCAGATTAAACTGACCTCTGGAGACAAGACACACATGTGGCACATGTGGGCACAGACAAAGGGTTTTCGGCCTACATGTAGAGTCCACATCCCTTGCTCCAAACTCCTAAATGAAGAAAAGGAGATAAGGCCACAAAATGGCTGAATGACCACGAAGGAGTGACCAAAGTGGTCAAAACTCTAAAAACTAACATTGTAGTTCACACCTCTCAGAGATCCCTGAATCCCCATTCGCTTAACGGCCCCTGATCACAGCATGGGGCCTTAGCCTATAAAACCTTTGAACACACCTCTTTCACCGTCTTCTTCAACAGCCGTTGCTACAGGGAGCGCGCAAGCGTTTGTGCTAAAAATTTCCATTTCTAAACAAAGTGGATTTATTTCGTGGTGTTCTGACAAACACTACTGGATCCTGGAAACACACGTCATGTTTCAACGCTGCAGAGAGAACAACACGTTCTCCAGAAGGAAATCGAACACGCCGCTTTTTCCTTCATCAAAGTCGACTCTAACTTGTCTTTCACTGCCCGTGAAAAGAGACAAGTTTCCTCCGTGATCCACTGACGAGCAGACACGGGCCGTTCTGTTTTAACGTACAAAGCTATGGACAGACACAAATGGACTGAACACAGTAAGAAGGCTTAAGGTTTTCTGAGCAGAGGAATAATGTGTTTTATTAATGAGTAATTTGCTATTGTTGCTATTTGTGTTACCCTTAATGTGATCTGATTAATACAGTGCTATTGCTGCACGTTTTGATTATTAATCTGTTTGGCTGTGAATGTATCTCTGATCCAGATATTGTTGATAGGTTGTGTTGGATATTGCAGCTAGCTTGTTAAAACTGTAATTGCTACCTGCTAACTCCCCTTTCACAGAGTTTTAGTTATTGTACTGAGTGAGAGAATTAGGTTTTTCTAAGTGTATATCTCTTTCTTTCCTCTTTCTCTAATCTCTCTCTCTCACACACACATATGAACATATAGCGACACACGCGCGCTAAGGTGAACAGCCGACCAAACAGCGAGTCACATAACTGCAGAGCTTGCACCGCTCAACAACTGCGCTCCTGTGTGTCCCTTTGTTTGCAACACGTTAGTTTGAGAGCTAACTGGCTAGCCTAGCCACGTGGAGTCTGCGACGCAGCCCACTGCCGCCCTCTTGGAGCTAACTAGCTTTTGTGCAGCTAACACACAGCCTAGCTCCAAGGAGCTAACGGCTAGCTAATCTGGGCGTAACCAAGCAACCCCGGCTTTGTTCTGTTGTACTTAAAAGAAACGTATATTGGTTTTAATTGATCAAAGGATTATTGATTGGCCATTGATAATTTTGAAGTTGATAAATTCTACTATACTTTAATTAGCAGGTGTCTGTAATTATTTTTGTACTTATTGTAATAATTGCTGGTTGAACACAGGTCAGTGCTCGGATTCACCTTCCTTCTGCTCCTTTAAAGAATCAGATAGATTAACCAAGTTAATATCTGTATTTTAAAGGGAACACCACTAATGAGACTATTTCACAGTTCAATATTGGCCCCTGAAGTTTCAGGGTGGTGCCCCGTTTTGATTGTTTGTTGATTTGATAAATTCATAACTTTATTAATATTGGTAAAACATCTTTGATAATTTGCCAATAATTGTATCTGTACCCCTACGGGTACCCAACAACTGTATATAAAATAGAAATCAATAGCAATAACAGGTACAGATCAAAAAGAACAATAAAATGAGAGAGGATAAAGAGAGTAAAATGAGGCGCCGATCCTGCGCGCCCTATCTCTTCGGGCTGGTTGTTCCAAAGTCGAGGGCCCTTATGGCAAAAGCATGGTCACCCTTAGATTCAGGGGACTGGCCATTTCTACGACGCTCCATTTTTCCGACCTCTCAATAACCCAAAAAATTCCCTTTGGTCCTACAGCCCGCTGGTGGCGAAATTACGAATTCCACTATGGCCACGCCAAGACCCGCCCTACAAAGCAGCTCGATTGGTTGGGGTTAGGCATTTGACCTTGAGTGGTTAAGGTTAGGATAGCCGATTGGTCAGGGGATAGGACCTGTACCGGAGTTACGTTACCTTGCGTAAGCATGGACGCCTGGCCAATAAATGCTATTGAAGGGCGGGTCTTGGCTGGTGGACGTCGGACTAGTGGGCTGTAGGACCAAAGGGAATTTTTTCGGGTTATTGAGAGGTCGGAACAATGGAGCGTCGGAGAAATGAATTCGGAACGGCCAAAACGGCCCTGCCCGAGGATCTAAGTCTAAGTCTGTGAACTGGCTCATACGGGGACAACATCTCCTCTATGTAGCTAAGTGAGAGAGAAGAGAGAAGCCAGGATTGAGGTGATGTGATGTCGTCTGTTAAATCCAATGAGAAGCCCAGCTGCCTTCTGAACCAGCTGAAGGCAAGAGAGTGACCTTTCTCTCTAAATGGTAAATCTAAACCTAAATGTTAAATCTAAATGTGAAATGTAACTCTAAATGTTAAATCTATATGTTAAATCTTAATCTCAATATTAAATATAAATCTAAATGTTAAATCCAACATTTTTATCTTAATGTTAAATGTTATAAATCTGAATGTTAAATGTAAATCCAAATGTTTGGACATTATGCAAACAGCCTATTTTATTCTTTGTTTCACCGGCTGATCCACGGTCGGGGTCGGTTTTGAATCATTTACAATCCCATAATTGTCATCATCTGTTGAAAGCCTGACCGAGTGTGACTCGCGTTATTGCCCGTTGTCTCCCTTTTCCCTTTTAGCTTTTAGCTGCCCCAGTATCAGCCACAACTACAACAGATAACTTCTACAATAACATTAAAGGTCCTATGGCATGAAAATGTCACTTTATAAGGTTTTTCAACATTAATATGAGTTCCCACAGCTTGCCTATAGTCCCCCAGTGGCTAGAAATGGCAATAGATGTAAACCGAGCCCTGGGTATCCTGCTCTGCCTTTGAGAAAATGAAAGCTCAGATGGGCCGATCTGGAATCTCCTCCTTATGACATCATAAGGGGAAAGGTTACCTCCCCTTTCTCTGCTTTGCCCGCCGAGAGCATTTGGCCTGCCCATGAGAGAGAGAGAGAGAGACATCATGGCTTGAAAACAAGCGAAGCATGGCAGTTGGTCAAGGCCACACCCCCACCCTCCACCTTGGCCCCCTCTCTCCTCCTCAATAGCATTTAAAGCTACAGACACAGAAATGGCACATCCTAAGTAAAGCTCATTGTGGGACTGGCTCTAGTGGCTGTAATTCTGCACCAAGGCTGAATTTCGGGAAAGAAACTTCAGATACAGTATTAGGGGACCACTGAGGCCTATATAAAAGAGACTTCAGATACAGTATTAGGGGACCACTAAGGTCTATATAAAAGAGACTTCAGATACAGTATTAGGGGACCACTAAGGCTTATATAAAAGATACTTCAGATACAGTATTAGGGGACCACTAAGGTCTATATAAAAGAGACTTCAGATACAGTATTAGGGGACCACTAAGGCCTATATAAAAGAGACTTCAGATACAGTATTAGGGGACCACTAAGGTCTATATAAAAGAGACTTCAGATACAGTATTAGGGGACCACTGAGGCCTATATAAAAGAGACTTCAGATACAGTATTAGGGGACCACTAAGGTCTATATAAAAGAGACTTCAGATACAGTATTAGGGGACCACTAAGACCTATATAAAAGAGACTTCAGATACAGTATTAGGGGACCACTAAGGTCTATATAAAAGCATCCAAAAAGCAGTAAGTCATAGGACCTTTAAAATACAATTAGGCCTATATAAAGAAATCTCCTGCTACCTTTTACCTGCATACTCAATAACACAGGCTTTTCCGGTGTGAAAATGAAATCTGTGAGGCATCAGAATGTGTGCTTTGTAACGCCGTCCATAGGCGCCGATATAATACTGAGCACCCACGTGTGCCAAACTGCCAGTACGCTACATTCATTTAAAATTAAACATTGCAGTAGTTGGTGCTAAGTGGAGTGTCTGTCATAGTGTGATTGATTATGCCGCTGTCAGTCCCCTGCTCCATATCCTATCCACCAATCACAGTGTCTCTCGGATGAAAACGCCCCTTTAGTTACCCCCCACTAGACTTTTTTTTTTTTTAAAGGGCGTGCCCCCGTGAGCACCCACGGAGGAAAACATAAATCAGCGCATATGGCGCCGTCTACCTGCTGTAAATAATTTTTTTATTTTGCGGAAATCGGACCCTGGCAAAGGCCTTAATAAAAACGATATAAAAATAGCGTTAGGCTACGTTCAGACTGCAGGCAAAAGTGGCCAAAATCCGAATTTTTGGGGGTCAAGTGACCAGGTCAGACTTCTTCAGAAGTAGTGTGAACACTCAAATCTAGCCCAGATCTGATTTTTTTCAAATCAGATTCAGGCCACTTCCATATGTGGCCGCAGTGTGAACAACCAAGGTGGATTTGATGCGTCAATAACCCTCGCTGCGCCCTCTCTCCCGGCGGGGAGGGACGGGGCCCCCTGCTCCCGGTGCAGCTGTCAACCTGGGCGGACTGTCCTCAGTGTGCCCCAACCGCGTCGCGACGCCAGGGCGGGGATCGGCTCACGTAAAAAAGGCGATGTCGGCAACCCACCCGAGCCGTCTTGAAACACGGATCAAGGAGTTTAACGCACGCGCGAGTCAGAGGGTCGCCCCGTTGCGCAATGAAAGTGAGGGCCGGCGCGCACCGGCTAAGGTGGGATCCCGGTCCCTCGGGGTCGGGTGCACCACCGGCCCATCGGGGAGGTGGTGCGTGAGCGCGTGCGAGGGCGAAGCCAGAGAAAACTCTGGTGGAGGCCTGTATCGGTCCTGACTTGCAAATCGGTCGTCCAGTCACACAGACCTCTGTAGTGAATTTGCAGCCATAACCGCACAAAAGGCCAAATTATTTGGCTCTCTTTCTCTTCATTCTTCTCCTTCTCCTCAGCACCTGCACATTAATGTTACGGCTGCCATTACACAAACATTTTGAAATGAAAGTGAAAATGCTTACTTCCTTCATAACCTCCCTAACTTTAGTGCAAAAGTGTGTTGCGTCTGATGTCATTGTTATTGTTCTTTTGCGTATGCGGGTCATTTCAAAACCGCAAACAGTTCACAGAGGAATCTGATATAGGCCACATTTTAAAAGGTAATGTGAACAGCCTAACAAAAAATCGGTTTTGAGCAAAAAATTCTGAATTAGGCATTAAGACTTGCGGTGTGAACGTAGCCTTAGTTTCGTTTGCTGTTACAGGTCATTTATGATCACCAGCTGGAAAATGACACAGTTTCAGAAACATTTTAAAAGTTACATATAGTCACTTTATTTTGCTTTCACAACATGCTGTTGACCATTGCATATAAAGTGTTGTTTTACACGAATTTCTGTCTTTAATGTGAGAAAAAGTGAGCTAAATGTGAGGAAAGCGAGTTAAATAATCTAAATATATATACATTTAATTATCACTATAACAATTAATAATGGTACATCTTATTTTTACTTGATTCCTGTAGTCATTTTTCATTTATTTATGAGGCAAATATACTTAAAATCTATGAAAATAGATGAAAAAAGGAGAAGAATAAAAAGCAAAAGTTATAATGTACTAATGTTTTATTTTTGTCCTACCTGATGAGAGAGTCAGTCCACTTCTTATATTGAGAAAACGTCTGACTTTAAGAGTACCGGAGGATGATGATCAACTAAATGAATGCATTTGTGTGCTTTGATCAATGCCAGGAGGAAGTCTTCTGATAAGAGAATTGGCACACTGTTGTGGAGGGGGGTGTGGTATATGTACACAGGTGTCCAATATTCATCCAAACATTAATATTGAGGAAAAAAAACATTTCTGGAACAAATCTCTCGGATTTTCAGCCTTCTTCTGACATTATATATTAGTCCTTTAGAAAGAAATGCAAAGGAATTATGTTAAAAGATGTAAAGTATATTACTGTTATAAAGTTTTGATTTCAGAAAATTATTATATAGGCTATAGGTATAAGTTTTAGGCAGAAGCTTTTCTTTTTTTTTTTGCCAATAACCAGTGTGAAGTGAAAGAAATCGGATACCTGGCTGCAGGTCCTCCTGCTCTGGACGATGACAAAGACAATACCAAAAAGAAAATCGGCATATTATTAACTCCTCCAGTGAAGTTATACATGTATCCATACGTTAAGTGTAATGCTTTCTGTCCGATCAAGATCCTGGCGCAACAGGTGCGTTGTGTCCGCCTCGCAGCGGCGATGGAGCGACTAACTCGAACTGTATTCCCAAAGTTATCAGAAGCATCAGAGGCGCGCAGCTCCAATATTCACATATTCACTGTGAGACACGCATTCACACATTCAATACGAGGGTTCTGGCAACTTTAATATAATAAATGCGTTCTGTAAAGATTTGAATTAATAGTTCCAGATAAAGAAATAGTTGTTATATTATTCATTGGTTAACAGTCTACCTTGAACTGGCCCCTCTGCACCATAGGCGAAAACATTTGACTGTTGTAGAAAGACGTGGCTGATCTTTAATGCAATATTTATATTGCCCATTATCAGCAACCATTCATGCAATGTTCCAAAGGCACATTCTGTTTACTAATCTGATATCATTTTAAAAGGCTAACTGAGAAAACATCGGAGAACCCTTTTGCAATTATGTAAACACATAATGTAATCTGAAAACTGCTGCCCTGGTTAAAAAAAAACAATGCAACTGATCTCAGCTGGTATTCTGTCTGGAATGGAGTGGAATGGAAATTTATAAGTGACCCCAAACTTTTGACCGGTAGAGTGTGTGTGTGTGTGTGTGTGTGTGTGTGTGTGTGTGTGTGTGTGTGTGTGTGTGTATATATATATATATATATATATATATATATATATATATATATATATATATATATATATATATATATATATATATATATATATATATTGGAAGAGTGCAGATACAAAAAGTGCAATATATTCAGACTTTCATTCAATATATTCAAACTTTACATATATATATAATAATTTCCTAAACGGCATGTCATTATATATATTTATATATATATGAGGATATTGCATTGCTGCCTGCCTGAAATGTCAGCTTCTCACGAGCAAGAAGAAACACGTCTGTTTTTTCCTCTTTTTTATAATCACTTGTTTGTTTTTAAAATCGTTTATTTTACTTCAAAAGTAGGATAGGTTTCTCTACTTATTCGGGCTGTTGTAAGCAAGTGGCCGTTTGTGTTGTTCCCATCGCTGTGGGCATATTTACTTGGCCCCGTTGTCATGTCAGAAGATGCAAAAAATATGTTGTCATTCTTGTTTAGTTTAGGTACAGCAGCACCTACTGTAGCTGCTATCTGCTGTTTGTTCATCAGGCACTGTGAAGGACCATGTGGCGGCATGTTGTAAATGTATTATCACCTGCCGGATAAAACAGCCATTGTTTCTTCCTCCTATCTTGCCATCAGTGCACTTTCTTATGCAGAAAATCAAAACAGTTTTGATCACAGTCAAGATATATGATTTATTAATTAAGGTATTAAGTTCAATTTCCAAAAGTTGATTTTTTATTCCTCTTTTTAGTCAACTTTAGTATGGGTGTACTCATTTATGCTGAGCACTGTATGTATGTTTTTTTCTTTAACATTCTTTGAAAGACGGACCGAGGAGTGCCTCTCAACACATACACACATAAATATAATGTTAAAAAGTCATTCAAGTTTTGAATAAAAGTTTCAATATCAAGACTTACAATGAAACAAACATTTAAAACAAAAATAAAACGTTCTAAAGCCATAAAAATAAACACTGTGTAAAACACAATGATACTATATATGATGACCATATTAAAACGATGTGCTCCTCCAGACAGAGGCATCGAAAACAGCATCAGTCTATTTGCCTGTTAATCGTATTATTCATGAGAATAAATTCCGTAGCATGCCAATATAATTGCTTTGCAAATATATTTGTTTGAATTTACGATATTGTCTGGTTTTATTTAGTCTGTTTTTCACCGCAGATCGATCAAACAGGTGATTGTGTAGGATATTCATTGTAAAAATTGGCTTTGTGAATTCTTCATATCATCAATAAAGGGAATATTTTTGTATTATTTTACACAATTTTGTGCGTACGCCTGGGTCAGTGTGTGGCTGTGGAGGACCGCACATTTTCCCGTCAAGTTTGTGTTTTATAAATCCAAAATCTTTCTTGCGTAGAGAGCGGCGTACATCTTCTTTTGTGCGTAGGCCACGTTTATAAATGAGGCCCGCGAGGAGCAAGTAACCATAGTCGTCATAAATCCACCGGAGTTTAAAATTCCAACACAAAGTTTAGTAACCGACATCTGGCCGAAAAGAACGACGTACGGCGGAATTTCTGACGGCAACGGGGCAATCCCGGAAGTGGAACGTCGTGGATATAGACTACGCGGACCCCAGCGGACAGTACAATTTCAGCTTAAGTTGTTTTTTAAAGTTTAAGTCACATTAGATTTGACAAAAATTAGGACACTCAACACCCCCCATCCCACCACCACCACCTCCACCTGAAATGGCTGGGCTGTGTACAGTACAGATGTGCCTCATGAGATGTAAGGAGTGAAATATTATCCATGCACATTCATGTAACTATTTTACTTAACAATGGCATCTCCAGGACAAAATCTATGCAAACAAATCGTGTGCTATTCAATCGTGTACCTTCATGTTTAACCCAGTTTGGACTCTTATGACAGACAGTCCTTCCTGTGATAGGCAACTGCAAAGCACTTGAGGAGTTGAAGTATTTATTGTATTCGGTGTTAAACTTCATACTGGAGTGGTTCTTCCTCATTTTTGAACATAGACAGTCTACAAAACATCCAGCTCTCACGACCAAGAAAGGAGGAAGGAATGCAAATGAGTGAGTCCTGGCCCGTGCCCAACAAGCAATATCCAATTTCTAGTAAGCTGTTAGCTCACCTGTGTTTATCTGGTTTGAACATGGTTGCTTAGGATTAGGGTTTATTTGTTAAGTTCTTGTTTTAATGCTGCACCTAAAGAATTTGTATTTGGCTTCCAACTTCATACTGCCAACATGTACACAGGATCTGTTGGTCGGTTGGCCCCCAACATTGGTCCAGACTGAAATAAGATAAGATAAACTTGTATTATAAGTAAGTAAAGTAAGTAAAGTTTATTTGTATAGCACGATAACCGATCACAGATAAAAATCTAAAAGTGCTTCACAATCAAATGTAATACAATACAACAAATGTTGAAAACAAGAAAATGTTAATACAAACAGAAAACATAACACACATCCATAAAAACCCCTCAACTAACTAACAGCCTGCTTGAATAGCAGAGTCTTCAATTGCTTTTTAAAAGATTCGACAGAATTCACACAACGTAGAGAGGGAGGCAAGACATATTGATCCCCGGCAAAATTATACAACAGCATGGCTTCATGTACAAAAACTAGGGCAGTTTTTATTTGGCAAATCTAGATTGTATCCAGATTGATTTTATCAATCTGGTTTTCTACAGATGTGACTCAAGCTCAAGTTGGATTTCAAAGTGTCTTCTGCGTCACAGGTGTAGCCAAGGGTTATACTGTAATTGTGCCTATACTTATGCAGGTAATAATATAAAAACACAGAACCTCTGTAGTCCGAGCCAGCTCGAACCAAGACACCTTTTACTCCTGCATTGTCAGTTACTTTTTTTCTTTTCTTTTTTGGGGCTTTTATGGCTTTTAATTGATAGGATAGCTTGAAGACTCGAAGCCGTGGTCAGATTCGAAGCCGTGCCGCTGCCAAGGACTCAGCCTACATGGGGCGCGCGCTCTACTGAGTAAGCTAGAGGTCTCCCCAATGTGACGTTTTTCAATAAAAACATTTGCGAGTTCACATAATTTTGGACCATTATTATTACCATCTGTGTCTAAAACGTTTGAAAAGCTATAGCAGATAAATGAATAGCACTCAAAAAACTTAAAGACAAAACTTGCTAAAGACGTCCCGTGGTGAACAACTATAATCATCAGATCTGAGAAAAGTGATTTAATTACTACTGCTCACATTGATTATACAATCATTCGGCTTAGGTACTGCCTAAAATGGCTTGGGTGCTGCGCCTAAGCCATATAATGGTAGGGAAAACCTTGCATTACTCTGTCCCAAATGCACACGTCTTGCCTGTCACATAATCGACTTATGTATACAAACTGCATCAGTGTTCCTGTTCACTCTAGTATAGTCAAGGAAGCTGGAGCTGGGAGCTTTACAGTGGTGGTTCTATGCTTATGCAAAGAATTGAAATGAACCCAAAGACATTTATTGAACCAGCGAGTGACAAACTCTGTAGTTTCCATCCACACATTTTTATGCGAATTAAGTGATATCAAATGGAAAAGGCCTTATGGAAACAGTAAATTTCAATTGAATTTCATGAATTTCGACTCAAAGTTTATACATTCGGTCTCATTGGATTTTCTCTTAATTGGTAAATGGTTTATGCGATAAACGCTGTTGGAAATGTTATTTGCCAAATAAATAATGAATTACGTTTTAGGTAATTTTATTGTTAAACAGACGCACCCGAAAAGGTCACAAGTGGTGAAGACTGCCACCGCATGCGCACTACCGTGAGTGCCGACGCAAATGTCCCTTATGATGCAACGATCGTCTACTACAGCCTGTAGTATGACTGATGGCCAGTCCTTTCTATTGACAAAATCCCTGTAACCTTCAGCAGGGGGTCTATTCGCAGGACGTGAGTCCCGTCTACTCCGCCATTCACCTGTGGCACAAGGTGCGCTCTAGAGTTATGCAGTGAGATCTCATGTGCCTCATCCACTCCAGGTACCTTCGCATCATCCTCGTTCGTATGGCATTGCACGGTGGTCTTGCTGACCCCAAACGTTTACTCTGCGCATGTAGCTAGTTTGTAGAGCGCAATGACGATATGCTTCTCGGTTGAAACCAGAGGGTCGGCTTACCCCATCTGGCGCGAGGGACAGGCCAAAAAAATTACACAACAGGTAAAATCCGAAAATGCTTCAACCAAAGGTTTCCGTGAAGTGTCTCTAAACCACGATCTCCCAGAACAGTTTGGAGCGCTGTCGTTCCCTAACCATAGGCCATCTCCGTTGTTGTCGCATTTACGTGCATCTGCATCATCATAGCAATGCGTAATTGTTGTCTTATTATAGCTTGATATGTTGCTATCAGCTGGCACATAAGCACTATTACAACTTGTGCGATATTACTCATTTAGGTAGACGGCGCGATCCATTTTGTCTGGCAAATCTTTGTTCGCAAATGTCAGCTTGAATGTTGTGCGATTCAGTGCGAAAATTAATGGAAACACCTTAAAATGTCTCAAATCAACTTGATGTACCAATTTGACCGCAAAACAGCATGTGATGTCATTACGCAATTTATTCTCTTTAAAGCCGTTGGATGGAAACACACTTTACCAGACTTAACTCGCATGACTTTGTTTTACCAAACTTCTGATTATATGATTGACAAGTGGATGGAAACTAAGCTAGTGACTTCCTGACAGATGGTATGTGCTGTTGGATCCCTTTCAGCAGGTGACAGATCCTGTCATCACTGTAGGGAACAGGTTCAACTTTATTATCCTAGAGGAAATCGAGATTAGAGATCAACTGGTATAAAAGCACCGCCTACTGACCAATCAATAATCAATTGATAATGGCATCACCATTCTTTGAAGATCTGGTGGAACTTGGTGCACGGATAGTGAAAGGTGCGCTCAGAAAAGTTGAAACATTTAGAGACCGACAAAACCCGTTTCATTCCCTGATGGGTATCTTTATGAAATATATAGATTTTCAGTGGAGGGAATAATGTATCTTTGTCAGCTTCTTGAGCTTCTTGAATGTGTTGCTAATGTGACACATCGGTTTGAATTATGTTTTTATATTAGTTTTTTTTTTTGCTCCCACGATCGCGTACCACTTCCAGGGTTGCAACTAAGAGAATGAGCTACTGCAACAAAAGTGTATGTAGTGTAATTGTGACATCCAAAGACTTTGGACCATTTTGAGACATTTATTGAGAAATTATGAGATTTTTAAAGAATTGTGACCTGTGTTATCTGTGAAAGTAAGTCAAACATGCATCAGATTGACTGCAGGGCACTGTAGCAAAACAATGCATCAAATCTGCTGTCATGCTGCGGCTACACTGAATGATTGCAGGTCCCAGTCATGGATGACAAACTAAGCTGAATGAGTGGTGATGTCATTTATTTGGTGAAATGAATGATCATGTAATTGTTCACAACTGATGGAGTTGTCACCGTGGTTTAGTGAACACAGCCATCAATCAAGCCACTGTAGCAGCGCCCATTCTTCACAGAAATAAAATGACAACTTTTTAGTAAGTGATACACTAGCTCTCCGCAGTGTTTTACCAGAGATTTTCTGCAGAAGAGCATAGGCTGCACATGATGGCCAGTCTGTAAAATGGGCTTCATGGTAATGGGAATGCTATTACTACATAAAAAATGCATTCGGTGTAACATGGATTGTGGTTGATGAACATTTAAAGGAAAAATTACCTAATAATATTAACTAAAAGAATTTTGTATTTGACAGTTCAGTACAGTCACATGCTATATATTCTCAGCGGCACACCAGTTCAACAGCTCTTTAACGCAAATATCTTATCACATGGCAACAACTCAATGCATTTAGGCATGTAGACATGGTAAAGATGATCTGCTAAAGTTCGAACCAAACATCAGAATAGGGAAGAAAGGTGATTCAAGGTACTAAATATCCAGTGAGCAACAGTTCTGTGGGCAAACACGCCCTGTTGATGGCAGAGGAGATATGGTCAGACTGGTTCGAGCTGATAAAAAGGCAAGAGTAAATCAAATAACCACTACCGAGGTACGTAGAAAAGCATCTCTGAAGGCACAACACATCAAACCTTAAAGTAGATCGGCTCCAGCAGCAGAAGACCACACCGGGTGCCACTCCTGTCAGCTAAGGACAGGACTGAGGCTACATTTGGCACGGGCTCTCCAAAATTAGACAATAAAAGATTGGAAAAGACTCACCTGGTTCTGATGAGTCTTGATTTCTGCTGTGACATTCAGATAGAACGGTGAGTATTTGGCGCAGACAACATAAAAGCATGGATTCATCCTGCCTTCTATCAACAGTTCAGGCTGGTGGTGGTGTAATGGTGTGGGTGATATTTTCTTGACACACTTTGGGCGCCGTAGTACCAATTGAGCGTTGTTTAAATGCCACAGCCTACCTGAGTATTGTTGGTGACCATATTCATCCCTTGGACCACAATGTACCCGTCTTCTAATGGCCACTTCCAGCAAGATCCCACACCATGTCAAAAAGCTTAAATCATCTCAGTCTAGTTTTGGAACATGACAATGACTTCACTGTACTCAAATGGCCTCCACAGTCACTAGATGAACAAACAAACACAGGACTTACACAGGACTTACACATGGGTGAGTGGGGTTCGAGTGAAAATAAAAGTAAACGGCAAGTTTTTTTTTTTTTTTATCTTAATGAACGTCACATTCTGCGCCACATGTGTAACCTTCAGGAAGTGAAGTAACGTCTGATTTTAACCCAAAACTCAATCTTTTTTTTTGGTGCCTAAACATAACTATGTCAATTTGTGCCTAAACATAACCAAACTCTGACTGTGGCACTTTTTGTTTTAACTTTATGAACATCACGTTCAGTGTCACGTACGTAACTGGAAGTGAAGTAACGTCTGATTTTAACCAAAAACACAATCTTTTTCTAAACTTAACTAAGTAGTTTCGGTGCCTAAACATATCCAAGTCTTTAACCGCGAACAACGTTCTCTGGTTTAGATATGAGGTTGGACTTCGCCTCCGCTATGTTATGAAACACTCCTGTGAATCGTATTAGAGGGTAGGGAACAAACGACCCATATCGTTTGTAAGGTTTGGAGGACTTGTTGGCATTATACATGGCACGTAAGAGACTTTCCAAGTTTACATGTGTAGTGGTGTGGGCAGTAAGCTTTGCACCCTGTTGGCTCTTGAACGCAACCTCAATTACACCAAACCCCCTCGTTAACTGAGCTTATATATAAAGCACCTGTATCATCATGGCTGCTTCTTGGCTTTGTCTCTACCTGTTGGTTGCCACATGGGACCCTCTCTGTGACTTTTAGGTAGGTGATTGTGTTAAGTCGGTTTATGCTTTCAATGTGTTTTCAAATACTGAGTGGTATATTTTGCAGCAGTCTGCTGCCTGCTTGACTGTTGTCTGCCTGGGCCTGGAAGGGATTCCAAGCTTCCCTGCCTGGAGTGGTGTGATGAACTCTTCCTCAGCCTACTGAGTACATTTGAATGAAGGTAGGATTAACTTAAAGCAGCAAGTCTGGTATGATCACTACCTGAGCTAAATGTTATCACACATTGATCACTGCTTTTAAACTTGTCATTAATGTAATTTTCTGTCTGAATTGTCAGCTGCTGTTTTGCCTTAGTTTAGTTGTTTTTGGATTTTAATCATTTTAGTACATCTTTGTTAGTGCTCCCAGGACACACTCCCTGTTTGGTTTGCTTGTATTTTAGGTTATCAACTGGTTTATTGTTTTCTTGGTTTTTGTTGTTGTTGTTTTTCCTTTGATAATTTAAGCCATAACTGTGAGTGTATTTGATTTAAAAGAATTAATTAATAAAACCTTTTCTACATTTTCTATTGCAATTTGATTTAAACATTTTCATTTTCACAGGTACTTCCAGTCATAAATTATCCATCAATAAATGAATATTTATTTTGTAACCACATCTCTGTCTTGCTTCTGTTAGTGAACCTGTGTAGCCTTTTGTATAACTGGGGTGCTTATTGAAGTAGAAATAAACATTTCCCCAGGTGGCGTTGTTGGTTAGTTAGACTTTGGTGTCGATTCCTCCCCTAGCGCCACCTGCCTTGCCACACATGCAAGCACAGCAGGCTTAAAGCATGTGGATGATATGTGAGCAGGGCTACAGCAGTATAGTGGGATGTGCTGGCTGCTGTAATGGTGATGTGATTGTAGAGTGACTCAACACATTGGCACAACTCGTGACTGTAGCGTGACTCAACACATTGGCACAACTCGCGCAATTTTTTCCCACACAATACTGTCAAGTTTCAGGTTTTACTAATGGTAAAATAATAGGCTATTAGGCATCATCATCATCATCACTGCACTCTGTCATCGAATGGCTCTCCTCTGCCATGACATTCCTTTTCATCGTCTTAGCTGACATCAAAGTTTCCACTGATGCATTGAGTTTCTACTATCGCTAAATTACAAATTACCCCAAGGGGCTGAGTTAAGTATCAAGCTATGTTTAAGTGCAACGCGCATGCACAACATTAAAACAATGTAGGCATGTAGACAGACTCATGGAACAGTGTTACAGATGTCATGATATTGCTGTACTGTACTGCCAAAAGTAGATTTCACGTAGTCATTTGATCCATGTTTTCGCAACGAGTTCCAACTGAACTCAAGGTGTGATTTACCTTCAAAGTGTACAGTGTCTGGGGTAGTTTTTACAGTGGTCCTCACTGTATTCCTATGGCACACAGGAGTTATACTGGGTAAATACCCCCCCCCCCCCCCCCCGAGTTGTGCTGTAGGTGGGAAATCACCCTGTTGCCCAGCGGATTGCCAACCAGCTTTCGCATGAGAATCCCCTGCCACCTTGAAAAGCATTTTCAGTATAGAGTAGAGGACTAAAACATGCTCTACTTGGCTTCTGTTTGCTCCTACTGCTTAGATGCTAAGCTGCAGTTTAATGCACTGGTACACGATGACAATAGAGTTCAATCTAACCTTAACCATTACCAATTTGCAGAAGAGCTGGGGGTTTGAGTTTTAGTACATGACCACATTTTAAGCCTGTTATATGGTCAGGATGGTAACAACAATATTTTCAAATGCATAACCCCATAGCCTTCCTGTTACCATAGAGCAGTGATTTTCAACCACTGTGCCGCGGCACACTAGTGTGCCGTGAGAGATCGTCCTGTGTGCCGTGGGAAATTATCAGATTTTACTTAATTGGTCCAACAATTTGTTTTTATTGAGTTACTGCAAATAATTTGCCATTGTTGCGCATCTGTGCCTGCAATGTGATGACTGACAGAGAAATGAAATACTGTTCTGTGTCAGTAGGTGACAGTATAGTGCAATAATGACCTTGTTGATTTAAGACAATAGAATTACCGCCACAGTAATTCAGGATGTAAGCAGTAGGGCCGAGATCATCGATGTAAGGCTGCAACAGTGATTGATACATTTTTAAAAAGGAAAAATGTGTCATTTTGTAACAACATTTTTGGTTGGTGGTGTCCCGCAGGATTTTTTTTAATGTAAAAAATGTGCCGTGGCTCAAAAAAGGTTGAAAAACACTGCCATAGAGGCTTAGTAGTATTCTCTCTGGTGTCAGATTTTTCCAAACTGACTCCTGCTCTCCCTTTGTTTTTAATTAATACATTAAATAAAATGTGATTCCATAGCAACTAATGACATTGCCAAGGGGGAGCATGTAAAGTGTGAAAAGGATGGGGCCAAGGACTGCCCCTTGGGGGATCCCGCAGGTGATTGTGTGTGACCGGGACCTTGCACTTTGAAAGGAAATGTACGGTGTTCTGTCAGTTAAGATTGAAACCAGTTAAGGGCAGTGTCAGCTAGTCCAATGGCGCGTTGCAACTGGTTGAAGAGTATTCTATGCTCCAGTGTCGAATGCAGCCGACAAATCAAGGAAAATGAGGAGGGAAGGTGAACCAGCATCCACTGCAATTCTTAGGTAATTTGTGATTTTCACCAGGGCTGTGTATGTGCTATGGGTAAAGCGTAAATCAGACTGACATTTTTCAAAGAGGTTGTATTTGAGGTGGAGGTGGGCAGCAACTGCTTTTTCCAGTTCTTTTTACTTGGGAGATTGGAAATGGGCCTGTAGTTTGCAAAATCTTCTGGACCATAAGTGGGTTTTTGGAGAAGTGGTCTGATTATGGTGGTTTTCAGGGCAGATGGAACACAGCCAACCTGGAGGGAGTAGTTTATTACAGTGGTAATCAGGGGACTGATGGCAAAGGGATAGGTGAAACTGAACCAAAACTATGGATTATTTTTACAAATATCTTGTCAATGACACATATTTTGCATCTTTAACTGGTGACTTTACTGAAACACATTCAGCCGTCCTAGTGGCATTGCTTTAGGGATGGTTTAAGAGGGGAGAAAGGTAGTTGGAATTGCAGGGTTCTTTGTTTGTGTGGGGAGCAACACTGAGGCATCAGAGGAGACATTAATTTATGGAGTAAAAAAATGTCTTTGTGTGACTAGGTCTTGGGTGCTCTAGTCGCTCCGGCAGCGAGTGGGACAAGGCCTTCGTGCCATTCACCGCTCCGCTGTACACTACAGACAAGAGAGCTGCGGTAGTACCTTTTTGTATACCCCTTAGTTCGATCTAGAGAGTTTGGGTGCAGGAAATTGGGGGAATAATACGTCATGTCAACAGGAAGTAAAAATCATTTAAAGCATACAATTAAAACCAAGCAAGATTAAAAAAAAAAAAAAAAAAAAAAAAACACAACAGACAAAAGCATACATAAAACCTTTTGGCCTGTGACAATGGCTCTGTCAGTCAGTCCAAGAAATTGTTGATAAATAAATCAGTGTGTAACACAACCTATGCTTGTATTCCTGTGATTGTATTTGAAATGTATTGTTTATGTACCATCTTAAATCTTTGTTAATGTAGAATTTCTGTGAAAGTTATATGTAACACCAGCACACCCAATACAGGCATATTGGCTAAACACACGTGTCTGTCTTGTTACTGTTTGGGTTTTTTTACGCCTCGCTTCCACTGGTAACCCACTGTTGTCACAACGCTGGAACTGAACTGTGGTTAATTCCCTCAGGCAAGGTCTGCATAAATGCAAACTTACAGAAAGTGTCTTAACATAACTGTAGTTTTGTGTCTAAACATAACCAAACTGCGACTTCTCGACAAGTTTTCTTTTAACTTTACGAACGTCATGTTCAGCGTCACATGTGTAACCAGAAGTGAAAGTAACTCCTTAAAGAACAATCTTTTTCTAAACTTAACTATGTAGTTTTGGTGCCTAAACATAACCAAGTAGTTTTCTGTTTATTGTCACAACGCTATGAACTGTGGGTAATTCCCTCAGGCAAGGTCTGCAGAAATGCAAACTTGCAGAAAGTGTGCATAAAGGGCTCAAGAAGTTTGCGAGAGAGCCATCGTGCCCTTGACAATTTCAGTCACGACAACCCTAATCCCTCACAGATTTGGCGAGAATGCGCCTCAATGTCCGTGAGTGTGGACATGGGGATTGGGCCATAGAGCTGCTATCGTGGCTGTAGACTCTACTGTAAGTCCTGTTGTATAATTGACATCTTTAGTGCCTTTTTTCCTCCACAGTCTAAGCGACTTCTATTTTTTAAATAGTTTTTCTTTTCCATATAACACTGATATAGCATATGCTGTCAATGCAGATACATATGACTTAGGCATCTTTGGTAGTGGTGTGTGATACTGCAAAATTTGGTATCGCCGATACCAATACTTTTAATATTTAAGATGGATTCATCATGAAATTGCTCAATCTGAATGAATTTTCATGACCTTGAATGAGTTTTTTTTTTTCTTCTTTTTTTCCCCTTTGGATTATTAATATGTTAACCCTTGTGTTGTCTTAGTTTCAACCTTGAAAAAAAACACATATCTGATATTTGTGACGCCTTTTTGTTTTTGCTTTTTCCAATGTTTTAAATTTTTCTTCTACACATTTTCAGTGCTTATTTCTACGTCCAAAATTTTCTGATATAAAACAAATTTTAAACGGGCCAATGTGACCAGAAGTCAACACAAGGGTTTAAACCCAGGAAAGATTTTTCATGTGCTTGTATAAATTTGTTGTTAACACTGTATCTTACAGCCTTTGTACAAATTATACAGCTTGCCGTTGTTTCATTTTGGCCTGAAAATATAGCCACACGGCGCTCCTCTTCCCCTCTGCCATTTTTCTGCTCCGTCTCTGTGCTGCTTGTGTGTGTGTGTGTGTGCTGCTGACTGCTTGCTTGCTTGTTTGCCTGGTGCTGCGGAGTCACGTGACGGTACAACATCAAATCGCAAGAGGGGGGAGAGGAGCAAAGTGCGCCTGCTCTGCGCTCTGACGAGCGGCGCTCACACAGACCCAGACAGCCAGTGGCCTCTTTGATGAAACCGCAGCAGTGCACACTGGAGAGAAACTGAAACTAAAGTATCAATCTCATATTGATCAATATCAATACCAATATCAATATTATCAATATATTGATATTATAATATCAATATTATTGATATTTGGATCAATCCGCCCACCACTAATCTTTGGGCACTCATGAAGAAATATTTGGGATTGAGTTCATTAGCCTGCAGAGCTGTCATATTTTTTTATTTTTTTATTGTCAAGGCCTGACTGCTGTCTCAGCACGTAAACATTCACACCAGGCACACAAGGCAGTTAAATGATTACATGAGCACCTCACTGTGTGCTTTGCCCCTCAGCAGAACTGCATTATTTTGTTTTTATACAATAATACATGTTCATATTTTCCAACAGGTTAAGAGTGTGATCCAACAGATATTAGACAGTGTGATAGTAGCAAAAGGGTCAGGCTCTTCCTCTGAGATGCGTCCATCAGTCATTGAGGGGGAATTGCCCAAGTCCAGCAGGAGAACCAGCCGTGCTCAATTAGTTCTGGCTCTAGCTCTGTCTACCTGATCTATGGGACGCATTTAAAATAGAGCCAAGCGAAGGCCTAGTCATTTCTTTGTGTCGTGTTTGGAAGGTTGGGAAATTCCTAGCTAAGAGGCCTTTTTTTGTGACAATCAGGGTGCGATTAATCTTTCCCCGTTGGAATTTAATGCCACACACAATCAACTATGCCTACAGTGCCTGTACAGTATGCGGTTTCATTCAAATATGATGCACAACAGATGCTGTTTTATAAATTAAATATTATTTAAACAATTACAGATGCAGACATAGCAATAACATAACTTGATAGGGTGAAACGTCACTTAGCTCAGTAAACGCTGATGCTCTTATGTGGCCGGTTTCTTCCGTCACATGTCCTCAGACTGACCCCGTGCCCCTGTTTCACTTCCGCTTTGAGCTCTGTGACGCAGTTAGGCCACCACCCACCCCAACCGGGAGGCCAGTATAACTAACTGAATTATGATGTGACACTTGTTAACCATGCTAGCAACATGACGGATGGCGATGTTGGTCCAACTACTGCTTGGATTGACATGACATTTTGTACAGATATTCATGGTCCTCAGTGGATGAATGGTGGCGTTGGTGATAATCAGACTCATCTAGTGCCAGCAGCCTGTCAATGTTTTAACTCAAGTGAAATATTTTGACATAATTTCGACTTAATATCTCTGTATAAACTCTGTTACAGATATTCATGTCCCCACAGAATTAATTGTGATAACTTTGGCGATCCCCTAACTTGTCATCTAATCCCTTAGTTTAAATCCAAATACCTGCAAAACTAATGACATTCCCATCAGCCTCAGCCCTACTTTGTGTTTAGTGCTAAGTAGCACATAGCATGCTAACAAATTTAACAAAATGTTGTTAACAAAATGTTGACCATGCTAAATATTACCTGCTAAACATCAGCATGGTGGCATGGTTATTGTGAGCATGTTGCCACGTTGACATGAGCGTTTAGCTAAAAGTCCCTCTATGTCTGAGTACAGCCTCACAGCTCTGCTCGCATGGCCGTAGACTCTTAATCTTGTTTTTCTACATATCTACTTTTCACTGTAAGTGTGTCACATTTATTCAAACGTAGTAATGGCATACCTGGAAAAAGTTTTTGAACATGTAACCATGTCACCTTTTTAGGCTCAGTGGCATGCAGTCTTGAGCCTTCTGCCATAAATAAGGCAAAATTAGCTCAAATTAAGGGGTAATTGCAGTGCTATTGAGCAGTAACAGAATGTTAATTAAAATCCCAGGCTTATGATGGGAACGGGAGATTGCTTTTAAAATTAGGCTGCTTCACCAGTTTTACTCTCTGTGGATGAAGGAATTAAACAGCACGGGTCTGGTTAAGGGAAGTCTCGGCTAATTACTCTCCGATCTCAGTGAAATACATTGTAGCAATAATTGCCCTGTGATTGCCTTTGTGCCCGCCCGTCTCACAAAGCTGCTCACAATTTCTATTTTAATTTCTCAGACCGGTTTGTACAGGTTTTTTGGGGATCTTGCCAGAGCATTTTAGTAATTTTAAAAAAAGTTGCTTGATTGACTGATCACAATTAAAGCTGATAGCAGTATACAGCAGGTACAGTAGATATATTGTAAAGTAATGACGATTGTTTAAGAACATAATGAACATCCTTTTTATTATCTCAACAAGTAAACAAAAACAGTGTCTCGCATGTAGAGTAATGCTGAGATTTTTGAGAAATGATAACATTACCAATACTGCCCTACCTAAAAATGTAAAGGACAGACCTGTGTCAGTGTAGACAGAGAAAAATTCCTTCATCATATCTTCATTTCCCTGTCCTGAGATGGTGCAACATAAGATCTTTATTTCATGAGCAAAGATCTGAGTTAATCTGCAGAGCAACTGAACCTTAGTGTGCAGTTACACAATATTATTAACTGAAGATTACTTAAACACACCTTCTTATCCTCCACAGGGATAAGAAGGTCCACAGGCTCAACGCAATTTTTTTAAAGTGGATGCCGGCTTGGCACTCAGGCATCAGCTTTTGGTTGACAATATGGTTGCCATGTTTTAAACTGCCTTAATTTGTAGCAATTAATTTTTTTATGTAAATATACCACACATTTTAATAATGAAACTATGAGATAATGGCTTGCGATATCATTTCCCATCCCTCTCAAATAGGGGTGCAATGGATCACAAAACTCACAGTTCAAATCACAGTTTTGAGTCATGGATCGGATCAATTTTGGGATCAGCACAAATAAGAGGGGAATTTAAATGATTATTAAAAATGTAATAACAATTAACTAGGGCTGTCAGCGTTAATGCGTTAATCGCAATGCGATTAAGGGGCGATGCGATTTATAAAAAAAATAAATAAATTAAAAAAATTTTTTTTATTTATTTTACACTTCACTTGGCTCAACAGGCTATTTTGACCCTTTGCAGCACCGTTACTTATCATCAAGCTGCCACTTCCTTCTAACACATCCTGCTGCTGCAGGCATGATGGAGAAAGACAGCAGCAATGAAATCTTTTGTTTACAGTAAATAAATTATTACAAATCTTAAAATCAAGTTCATAGTCACTTTCTTTGCATTTATTTGATTCCCAATCAAGATACACTGGTAAAAATTGCTTTCAATTAATATGTACTTAAAAACTGTTCTGAAATGCAAAATAATAGAATTTTAATCGTGATAAAATATGCAATTAATCGCGACTAACTATAGAAGTTAAGCGATTAATCGCGATTAAAAAATTAATCGTTTGACAGCCCTATTTTTAACAATTACTTCTTTCACCAATAAATTGCTGTTAAGACAAAAATATGAGAAAAGGGTATTTTACAATAACTTTGAATGCACCACGAGTTTTGCAAGTTTTAAGTAAACGCAACATTTCTTCAGGAAGAACCCAGCCCCACCTGCCCCCATCACCCTCTGTGGCTCCACAAGGTAGCTGAACATCAGCTCCCTCGTCAAGAAAGCACAACAGAGGATGTACTTCCTGCGGCAGCTGAAGAAATTCAACCTGCCAAAGACAATGATGGTGCACTTCTACACAGCCATCATTGAGTCCATCCTCACATCCTCCATCACCATCTGGTACACTTCTAGCACTGCCAAGGACAAGGGCAGACTGCAGCGTGTCATTCGGTCAGCAGAGAAGGTGATTGGCTGCAATCTTCCGCCGCTCCAGGACCTTTACGCCACCAGGACTCTGAAGCGTGCTGGAAAGATTGTGGCCGATCCCTCCCACCCCGGACACAAACTCTTTGAGACACTCCCCTCTGGCAGGAGGCTGAGGTCCATCAGGACCAAAACCTCACGTCACATGAACAGTTTTTTCCCCTCCGCCACTAGCCTTATCAACAAGGCCTGGTACCCACCCTGATTCTCTCCACACCCCACCTCTGACTCTACATGCCACTGTACCTACTCTGCTATAGCGTTCCTTTTTACTACTGTTTAACTTATTTTACTATTTATTTACTTTTATTTTAATGTTATTAATACATTATGTGTATATGTTTATATTTATATTGTTTATATTCTTTTTATCCTTCTTATATTTGAATGTGTGACATGCACCAACAACACCATGAAAAATTCCTAGTATGTGCAACGTACTTGGCAATAAAGCCCTTTCTGATTCTGATTAATTTAGTCACGTCCCACATCTGTGTTGTTTTTCCGACAACAGCAGTGACCAGTAGTGTTGTTCGATACTGCAAAATTTGGTATTGATCCGATACCAGGTAAATACAGGGCCAGTATCGCCGACACTTTTTAATAATTAAGGTGGAATCATCATCAAATTGCTAAAGCTGAATGAATTTTCATCAACTTTAAGGTTTTGTGATTTTTGTGAAACTAAAGTATCAATCTTATATTGATCAATATCAATACCAACATTGGTATCTGTTATCGATATTTGGATCGATCCGCCCACCACTACTTTTAGCTCATAGATTTTAACGGTGTTTAATCCAGTTTCTACTGTAGCTAATGGTAGGCTAACGTTACCGGCTGCGGAGTGTAACGTGTTATGTGTTTACTAGCGTGACATGCAACGATGTTTCTGTTGCCTCTAACGTGGGTTTCGGAGCATCAGAGCAGACATTTAAGTGGCACTGTAATGAGGCACCAAAATCCGCGTTCCTATTCCGTCCAGTAGATACCGTGCCATATTGGCACCGGATTTTAACATGCACCGTTAACGTGAACAGAAAATTGCGTGGCCTGTATTCTGCCACAGTGCTTTTTTGTTGTGTTAATTCCAGCTAGCATCAGCTGAGACTTGAGGGCATCAGAGAAATACAATATATTGAATACAAATGGAATTCCACTGTCATTATGGAATGCAACCTTTAGTCCATTAAGCGCTTTTTGCAGGTTGCAATTTTATATAATTGATGGTGGTGGTAAATATTCATGAAAAATGACAAGTTTGTGAATGGGCAACACAGATTTAGATAATGAACTAAACAAATTACACACTGGACCTTTAAGTAGAGAGAGAGAGACTACAAATGCTAAAGCACTTGTCATATTTTTTTTCCGATAATGTTTGTAATTGTCTGTTTTGGTTTCCCATCTTAGAGGTGTACATACTTCCATGTATTTACTGTCTGTCTGTTACGTACAGAATGATTGATAAGGAATGAATGTGTGTATGTAGCTGTCAGCACTTTTGCCCAAGACAAACTTCCTTCAGGACAGTAGCTTATCTTAATCTTAAATAGATGCAGCTGCTATGACACTGCAGCAAGCATCAGTAGAATAAAGCTTTTTTTAAATTTGTTTTTCCTTTCTTTAGAGATTTTTTGGGCATTTTAGGCCTTTATTGTTGACAGGACAGATGAAGAAATGAAAGGGGGGAGAGAGAGGGGGGAATGACATGCAGCAAAGGGCCGCAGGCCTACTGCGTCAAGGAGTAAACCTCTATATATGAGCACCCGCTCTACCAACTGAGCTACTGTATCTGGGCGCCCTAGGTGGTGCTTTTTATAGCTTTTTATTTATTTTTTTTTCTTTTCTTTTTATGAAGTTGAAGTCTTTCTAACTGGGAGGGTCTGGGGTTTCATTATAGACAAGTCCACGTTTATATGCAGTGCAGTTTAAATGTGTGGATGATGGACTTTGTGTGGAAAAATTTCTAGATGTGTCATAGCTGCAACTTCAAAGGTCACAAGGGCTAACATGTAAACAGGAGCATAAGCAGATAAATAAATCCTATGCTATATAAGGATAGCCTGGAAACAGACTTTCCTGACATGTACAGAATGACCTGTATACAATAATGCTAACGGTTAAAATTTAGAGTTCAGAGTTATTAACACAAGCATGGTCAATGGGAATAAAAAGTAGTCAGTACTGTGGCATATACAGTAACTGACCTGATGTATTAACGAAGGTTTAGATCACAGGCCAAAGAAAAGTTATAAACATATACACAACACATTCAAGTCACACCTAATTTATATATTAAGAATTTATAATAAAAAACATAAAACACATATCTAACAATGTCATTTTAACCACTTGGGGGAAATAGGTTAATTAATGTTATGACGGGTCATAACAATTACTTAACTCTAATATGTACTGAATACTGATAATAATGTTAAAATGTACATTGGTGGAAGTTAAGTAGATATTGCTTAAACTGCAACTGCAATAACTGTTCGCATCCATTCTTTCTTTACCCTCAGTTGTCGAGGTATATGGGAAGGCTGGTGGAAAACATAATTTAATTGTTAAATAATTCATGTAGCTTACAAATAATTACTGTACATACAGTTCATAATTACAGTATAAGTCAACATGTCAATCATTTCTCATATTTTATTTCAGTATGTATACAGTGGTGCTCATAAGTTTATGAACCCATGCTAAAGTTGACTAAAAAAGAGGAATAAAAAAAATCATCTTTTGGAAATTTATCCTAATGCCTTAATTAAAAAAATAAATGGAAAAATCCAACCTTTAAGGACACCAATTTACTCTGTGAATGAATAATGTATCGTAAATAAATAAATGTTCTTCCTTAAACTACAGGGGTAAAGTATACAGACTCCTATGTTAAATTCCCATAGAGGCAGGCAGATTTTGATTTTTAAAGGCCAGTTATTTCATGGATCCAGGATACTATGCATCCTGATAAAGTTCCCTTGGTCTTTGGAATTAAAATAACCCCACATCATCACATAGCCTTCACCATACCTAAGATTGGCATGGGGTACTTTCTTGCTTGCAGTGCTCCCATGTGGAGTTTGGTACACACAGCAGCAAGGGCCCTCGCCACTCAACACGCTTCAATAAAGCTCTGTTCCAGACTCTCAGCATCACTCTCCCTTCTGTAAAAAGGCCAGGTTTAACCAGTACCTAGGTTTTTATGACTATACTGCAACCTCTAATCATTCCCACCCCCTCTGCAGGTTTTTTTTTAAAAGGCATCCTGGGTAAACACAATTAATCATAGCATGTTTCCTAGGGCGGCATTTTTCTTTTTTTTTCCCCGTGAATTTATTCTTGCATCTTTAATAATCTGTGGCTTTTCACTGAGGAGCATGTAAGATTGATGACATTTTACAAGGCATTTACATTCCAAATGTCAAGCAATCACGCAGTTTAGTCTCTGGAGGGGATGCTCACACTTTGACTCCTACACAGGAGGCTATATAGGTACAGCAAGAATTTTTCGTGAGATAAAAAAAAATACCATATCTAGCTTTGTAGGGTTCATAGTTCCTTAATTTATATAGATAAGGGAACACTTGTTTTGTGAACATTTGTTATCACAACAATATTACAGATTTATTCAGAAGCCTTTTTCCAAATATAGCATTTTCTGATTAAGAAATGTGGGATATGCCGGTACTATTTGGGTTTTAGAAGCATTCTTTGGACATCTATTCAGCGCATTTGGAATATCTAAATCATGGATGTATTTTATTCACTGGATGCCAGATCCAAAATTGCCGTCTATTCAGTTAAATGGAGTTGCTCGCGCCTAGCGCATATACCAAAAAAGTTCCTTAGTTTCCGGGTTTACTTGCTGTGATATGCGGCCCACTGAATAGGCGCAGTAGTGTTTCTCCCGTTGGTCCCGTCCGTGAGTTCCCGCTCGGCCCAAATACTTTACATTGTGGTGACGTCACAGGTTTTTAAATCACTTTTCTCAGCTCGAGGAAAGTTTTTCAAATAAAAGAAGTCCATGGATTAAAAATTCATAACACAAAAGAGTCATAACCATCCTTGTTTACAGTTCGAAGGGTGCTGTCTACAGTTTTACATCCATCCATCCATCTTCGTCCGCTTATCCGGTATCGCGTCGCGGGGGTAGCAGCTCCAGCAGAGGACCCCAAACTTCCCTTTCCCGAGCCACATTAACCAGCTCCGACTGGGGGATCCCGAGGCTTTCCCAGGCCAGGTTGGAGATATAATCCCTCCACCTAGTCCTGGGTCTTCCCCGAGGCCTCCTCCCAGCTGGACGTGCCTGGAACACCTCCCTAGGGAGGCGCCCAGGGGGCATCCTTACCAGATGCCCGAACCTCCTCAACTGTCTCCTTTCGACGCGAAGGAGCAGCGGCTCTACTCCGAGCTCTTCACGGATGACTGAGCTTCTCACCCTATCTCTAAGGGAGACAGTTTTACAGATGTCTCTTTTACAATGGTGGCCTATATGGGAATACCCTTTTTGGGTCGTTTTTTTTTTCTCGAGGCCACTGGACAAAATTGGCTGAAAGGCTGAGCGCACCTCCTGGGGTCCTGGTCTCAATCAGGGGTTGTACTGAAATTTGCGACAGTTTATGGACTCCTGCCTGTTTACGGCTTATGGGGTAACACTTTACTTGAAGGTATCTACATAAGAGTGACATGACACTGTCATGAACGTGTCATAAACATTATAAACAAGTCATAAACGTTTATGACATAACACTTCTGTCATTAAGTGTCATTCGGTTTTTGTCATGACAAGTTATAGTTAGTGTTAGGGTTAGTGTTAGGGTTCATGTGTCATGAAAGTGTCATGTGTAAATGTAGATACCATCAAGTAAAGTGTAACCGCTTACAGTCTGCTCTGTGCGTTGCTATGGTTGTTGTACACAAACCAACAGTTTGCAAGGTTGGGATTGAGATGCATTCCCAGAAGAAAAGCCCACATTTGTGGTCGGAAGGAGAAACACACCTACTTGTATACCTTTTATGAACGACTGTAAACCAGGGGCGGAGCCAGACGTTGTCAAACCTAGACAGGGTCCGGGGGCATGCTCCATTTACAGCAGCTATATGCACTATTTTTCAAGCCATTTGATAATAAAATGCCTAAAAATCTGTACATCATTAGGGAAAAACATTAAAGTTGCCAAGGAAAAGAATCATCCTGTAGAGCCTACATCATATTTTGTATCTAATTGTTCTCCAAATGTCTAACCATAACATGACAAATGAAAGGATGAGTCATTTTCACTCCTGCTACCTGGGGGAAAAAAGGGGCAAAATTTGTCTAATGTTACTATTTTTAATTGTATAAGAGGTAGAGTAGGTAGGAATTTGGCATAATCTTGAAACCTATTTTAAGTGGAGTTCACAGAAGGAATGATTGATATTTCCCCAGTAAAATAAGTGTTACTCCCTGATTTGTGGCTCCAGTCAGAGAGACTGAGGGAAGATGACACCAAGTTGAAGTTATTTGAAAATCCTGAAAGATTCAGGGCTTTTGAGAAAACATTTGGTGCTGCAGCCCCACTATTATGCATGGCTGCATGTAGACGTGAATATTAGTGGAATATTTGTTTTCATTGGCCATGTAAACAGCTTAGTTCGGAATAGGGGTAAAAACTGGAATAATGTGTGTGTAAACCTAGTCAGTGTCTCATAAATAATGGCTTCACAACATGCAACTTTCATACATGATGAACTTCACTAATAAAAGTGACAATATTGTCTCTTGCTGATTTATTGTCGTCTAATGCATTCTAAGCAAGGAGTATTCATTTAGGCAAAGTTAGCTTGATGTCTGTATAAACAAGTAGCCTATTTGTGGCATGTAAAGTGTTACATTTCTAATTAAAGCAATGTGAAGCAGCGCTGATAGTGTTGCTGGGAATTACAAAGCACTGGAACCTTAGTATTGCTATTTAAAGTGCAAGTCTGGTTAACCCTGGATGGGTTTAATTAAATAGCAGCCAGGAACTCATCACAGTAATGTTCAATAGTTTTTTTTCTCTTTTGTGGTCAAGGTAATGACAAGCAGAGACGCGGGGAAAAAAAGACATGAAAATTATTAGACAGGCCGCTCCCTCCTTTTCCTCCTCCTTCCTGTTTTATTAAACAATCAAGCCTACAGTTAAGGGGAACTAGTGTATGTGGGTGTCTGTTTAATTCAGGCATCAAAGCAGTGAGTGTTTTGCAGGGCTGATTTCATGGCTCTCATTGAACACTTGCCACATTTAATCTAATTTAACTGATAGTTGCCTGTAAGGCTAATCATATTCATTAAAAAGTTAAACGTTTAACGTTTACACTTCACATTGTGA
Source organism: Zingel zingel (assembly GCA_023566125.1). Taxonomy (NCBI): domain Eukaryota; kingdom Metazoa; phylum Chordata; class Actinopteri; order Perciformes; family Percidae; genus Zingel; species Zingel zingel. The sequence continues at coordinate 25,804,383 of CM042330.1, forward strand.
ATACATTCATGGTGGACATCCATACACTGCATTGAATTGTATTGTGTGAAAGGCATCGCTTACCTTCCTTTAAGATTGTTCCGGTGCCACCGGATGTTCCTCATATCGTCCGGATGTCCGTCACCTTCCGCTTTCTTTGTGTTGGCGTTCTAACCTCCGGTGGATTTGTGAGGACTATGGTTAACTGCTCCTCAGATCTCTGCAGGGTAAATCCAGACAGCTAGCTAGACTATCTGTCCAATCTGAGTTTTCTGTTACATGACTAAAACTACTTTTGAACGTACACGTTGCACCAAAACAAGTTCCTTCCAGAGGCTATTTTGCAGCGGCACTGTGCAGCGCTTAGCGCCATCCAAGACAATTGTGATTGGTTTAAAGAAATGGCAATAAACCAGAGCACATTTTTCTCCCATCCCGGAATGTTGTGTGGACTAGCTAGACCCTCCTTTGCGGCGCTGTGGACAAAGGTCTAGAGACTAATCTTCCCTATACTTCATTTTCTTTGCTTAAAATAACCTCCATCCACACACAATGGTGCAGTTATGATGCACAGCTGAAACTATGCATCAGCACAAGACAAGCCTAAGCACACAGCATGTCTTTTTATTTTCAAAGGTTCTCTCAGTTATTATTTCGCCAAGAAAAATCCAGGGAGATCTGTCCAGCTGTGTGTAAGCATATACTTTCTATAGTTTTCTCTTTTATTTATGCTGACAAGGTTGGATTATCAGTCATTCAAAGCAGGTAACCACCCAGGGAGGCCCAAACGCTCAGATGCTCCACAGTCCTCGGGTTCAGTTGATGCAAATTAGTATGTGGTAATTTGATTAATTGCAAATTTGTTAGGAAATATGCACCACTAAAGGATGATATCAGCTGAAATGATAAGAGCCTTCAGGGAGCTCCTGCATTTTTTAGCCACATTGGTGCATCCTCTATAGCGTTGGTAGTTGGTTGAACCACTACTTTGTTCCACAACTATTTAATAATAATAACAGAATACTATAAGATATTCAATATTCCCAGACAATGTGTCCTAATGACTGTTGTGATCCTTTGACTTTTCCTCTTACGCCACCTTGAGGTTCCCAATTGCAGTTTTGAGTCAAATATCTCAACAACTATCTTATAGATTGTCATGTTCCCCACAGGGAATACTTTGGTCATCTGCTGTCCTTCCATTTGGTTTCCAAATTGTTATTACTCCAATGCTTATATTTATCACCAAATACCTGCAAAATTAATGACATTGCAGCCTCAACTGTACTTTGCGTTTTGTGCTCTCATGTGATTAGGCAACAAAATCAATCAACATTTTGAACGTGTTTATTACAAACATTTCCAAATTGATAGAAAACGTAATTGAGGGCAGCATTATGTTCCTTTTAAAACGTATTTGCTATTGAAAATGAGTAGGGCAAGAATGCACTTTCTAGGAGACAGGGATTGGATATGATGCTTATATGGTATCAAATGGCCACAAACACACAGCACACTTAGGGGAAGGAAAATATTACAGAAGTACAGGTTAGTTTCTGGTTAGTTTGCAAAGCAAAAATATAGTGTAGTCTGCCATGCGCTGTCTCTGATGGGTAAACAAAGGCAACAGGATATATGCCTGCATATTTTAAAAAAGGAATGCAGTGTTAGAACAGTTATTTCATGTTTTAAATGTCTTGTTTGCACACTTACCGGTATATTGCACTTTAAATGTGGCTGATATCCAAAACAACTGAACAGAGCAAGCTTGTGAAGTTACTTACATGTGTAAGAGAACAATAACAAAGACAGTAAAGTCATCATGGTCATGCACATTTAAGGAAATGAAAATGAGTCAGCTTTGAATAATGCCACTGCATCTGTACATTAATGTCCATGCTGGATGAAGGTTACTGAAAAGGCAAAAGAGAGCCAAGATTTTAATAACTGTACAGCAGCGGTGGCTATTCTGTGCGGAGAGGCGAGGTCAGAGCAAGGAGTGCTGTGGCCGCTACATCAATGGCATTACAGAAACAGAATGAATTTAGAATTTCAAGACATCCAGGGCTACTTTTAACTCTCTGTTTAACAAGTCCCATTTTTCAGAATGAGGTCACATTTTAACACAAATCAAATATGTGACATTTGCTGTCGGACCACATGTGCAAGTCTCCCCAAATATAATTCAAATCTCAAATTCTGTATGATTTGTTTTCACTGTTACCTGCAATCTGAATGCAGTGAAATTAAAACCCCCTCCTTTTTAATGATCAATCAACACTCAGGCTAATAAAAATGTATTCCTGAAAAATACTGAAGACGGTGTTACTTAAGTTCACTGTCAGGACACATTAAGGGAAATTGATGGGAAATCTAAATGTTACTCCTTGGACTAAAGCCCACACATGCGGGCGTACACACTTAGTTGCAAAGACGACACATCGCTTTGATCAGTCTAAGACCAGGGAGGGAGGATGAGAAGAGCAGCAGGTGGTAAGGAACAGAAAACAAAAACAAAATTCATTTCAAGCCATGTTTTTCTGCGGGAAATGTTAAGTGACAGAAGGACCTTTAATCTTTCATTTAGCTAAACAGTTTTGACACAATGTCCCACGTTCCGTCACAACTCATATATCAGTATTTATGAATGTGCTATTTACTGTAGCTGCAAATGGAGCCTGCAGTCAGGCCCTTCGAATATGTTAATAATTGAGTTATTAAGAGAGCAAGTTTAATTCCAGGCTCAGGGGACACTTAAAACGCTCCTGACTTACTGTCGCTTATAATTTATAACCGTACTCTTAGAATTAACACTTGCCCTTCAGCCACATTATGTATTAATGTTTTACTTTGCACTTTAATACTGGATCTTCATTTTTCATTGAGCTCACCCTGACATGACATGAACTTATTTGCTCCTAGAGGGTGGATTGATTTCGCTGTGGTCAGCCTCTTTTCCCCTGATTCTACAGCAGTCAAATATGAAAAGCAAAACAAACAAAAACCCTGCGAGAATTGCAGTTGATTGCCCGGGCACACTGAAACAGATTTACATTTACAAATACTTGTAGAATTTTTTTTAAGTGCAGCCTGTTTTCCAGTGCAACTCACTTTTTTTTTTTTCAAAGCTCAATAACAGCTGATGAAAATATCCAGTCATCTCTGCTGCAAATTATAGTCCTTATGGCAAATTCTCAAATATTAAATTGTGAAATCCTCCAGACTGAAGTGTTTAATTGAACATTTGCTCCTCCAGAGGTAACTACCAATCCTTTTTCAAAGAAAGCATTTGTCACGTTTATGTGAAATGATGAAAAATGTAACAGCTGCACAGCATGTCATAGCATAAGACCATCAAACAGTTTCAGGGTTCCCTCAGTCCCATAGAGCACCTTGCTTATTAGAATACTGTATGCTCTGATGGAATTAAATGGTTTGTTTCACCCATATTGGCTGGGCTTTTATAACCTTATATACCAGCCAAGTCCCCTCTGATAGATGATTAATGATTCTTTGAGTCGCCTTGCCAGAATGGGGACATCTACATAGTGACTCTATCACTTAAGACAGTGAAGGGCAAAGCCCAATAACTTTGGTTGTAGTATAAGTGCAACTGGATTCACACCAGGAGTGTGCATGAGGATTTGCATGGCATGCCATTTTTGTTAATGCTATGAGTGGGCATGTGTATGTAGCAAGCAAGTAACATGTATGACTCCGTTGAAATGCCCATTAAAGCTGCACACTTAGTAATAATATTCATTAACAATGGCTCCTAAACCTTAGCCCCTCTGACCTCCCCCCCCCCCCCCCCCCATCCCTCGTTGGCACAGCAACAGACACTTCAAAGCCATGGACAGTGAACATTTTGAAACCCATCACCACAAACAAGCATTATTGTTAATAAATAATATCAAATTGGAACAGTGGCCTATTAAATATTTATGTATGTTAGGGTTTATTTGGGAAAACGGTCACTATGCAAAAGTACAGTAAATGTGCATTATTTTTTTCTATTAAACAACTATTTTGTATATATTTTTCTTTTACTCTGTTTCTGTATTTATTGTTTATTCTTAATAATGTTTAATATGTTTGTTTATATGTATGCACCCAATCACCAAGGCCAATTTCATGTAGTTCCACTACTGTGGCAATAAACTGCTTTCTGATTCTGATAATGTTGGTAAATTTACAGATTGGCCGATAATTCCGCATGATTTTTGATTCATGTTTTTTTTTTGAGTTTTTCCTAAATAAATCTTAAAATTTAAAAAACAGTGGCAGCGGTGGCGAGAATAAAATCAGTTGGCATGGCGGACTATTCGATTTTTAATAACTTAACCGATGATGATGATAGCATTACTTGAAAACAAAGTTCATGTGCAATCGCTGGAGTTGAATTGCCTCTTCAAAGCCTTCATTTTCTGCACCGAATTGAGCACTGGTGTAAGTCTTTCTTTGCCGATTAACTCTTTTCGATTCTGATTAACTTTTCCTTAAAAGTTAATCTTGAAAACGACATGGATAATACATTTGCACCGATGTCCTCCTCAGAGCTATGGTCCTCCTTACCAGCAGAAACGTTACTTGCGGCTACCATTGTGAACCAACAGGCAAGCTACCTATAGTTTATCAGCTGTGCTAGCTTGTCACTGCAGTTTCAGCTTCATGGAGCGTGTTTAGCCTCTTTTATCTCATAGTTTGGTTTTCTGCTCCACAACCTCTGCTCTCATCAAATACATTTCCCGCTTCAGTAGGCAGATAAAATAAACCCACTTTTTGTTACCTGTCCAGCACCAAACAGGAAAGAGAAATGTAGCAACAAGCTGGTGAAGAAATTAGAACTTGTGGCAGCTAAAGAGCCAGACTTATTTCTCAGGAGTTGCTTGAGTCTAAACAAAGGTAAAAAGAGAGTGGATATTGGACTTACATTCATCAGTTGACCAGAAACACAACTCCAAATGAATGCTAATGTTGCTGGGTGTCTGCTCCATGCGTACATTCACCATAACAGCATTATAAATATTAGGGATGTACCGAATCCAGGATTCGGGTTTGGATTTGGCTGAATATTGGGCTTTTTGACTGGCTTTTTTCCATCGAACCCTACGCTTGCACTATGCATGCTACGCTGGTCGACGTAATGACACCGCTGTTGATTACGGGAAGGTGTTTATGTAGGTGGAGCGTTCAATGCAGTAGGCTGTGAGAAAGTGAAAATGGAACTCGCGAGCAGAAAAGGCACTGCCCTGCAGCACCCCCAGCCAAAAGAAGGCGACCCAAGCCGAGCCACATGCCCAACCCGCAATGCCAATCTGTCCCGCGGCAGCAAGGACCCCAAACAACACACAACATCGCCGCCGCCAAAACACCTGCGCTTGAAACATCCGAAAGAATACAAGCCGCGCATGAAGGAATCTACAGACAGCAGCCAAAACGTAGCAACCCCAGGTACGGCAATGGAAGGACAGTCACAGCTAAAAACTTGTGTTAACCAGACAGCGCCTCTCCCGGGCTGTCAGCCGTTCTCTCGGCAAATGAGTCTCCCTACAGTGGGAGCGGAGCGACCGAATGGCCGGCTGCTGCTCGTTAGCTAACGTTAGCTTTCTAATTTCACCCACCCAACATGCCTTCATCATACACTGGTTAGCGAACATTTGCCAAACAAAATTGTCACTCATCTGCCAATAGCTATGTGTTTTCCTACGATGTGAAAGGAGCGTGTGAATTTAACATTAAGTTGTTACATTTAACTATTTTAGAGGCTATGGACATTGTTTACTTCATTAATGTGTTTACTGCGTAAATGGACTGAGGATGGATTGTTCCACTACGATAAAGCTCTAGTAATAAATATGTTTCTCCTAAGAATGTATCAAATTACTATATGTAAAGTGAATGCAAAGTTTTAGCACCAAGCAGCAGACAGATAAAACATATTGTATATAGTATATAGCAGTATATAGCAGCAAAAAAGACATATTTTTCTCAGGAGTTGATAGAAACAGAGATAAAGAAGAAGAGTGAATGTTGGACTTACATTCAACAAAACCAAAATGCTGTCTGCTGGATATGTAAATAGGTAACTGTTTGCTACATATTTACCATCACAACTTTATAATATGATAATGCCAGATGGTGTTTGCTTGCTCTGCTGCCCCAAAGTGGCCAAAATAAACAGTTCAATCAATACAGCTTTTAAAAAAAACATGTAGATACTTACTCATAACACTGTAGAATGCTCTCTTTCAAAAATATTGTTCTGTATTACATTCAGAGAGACCATCAGGTACAGAGGCGTCAGCTTAACTCAGATGTGTGTCACTGAATAAATTGTACCTCTTACGTATGGTGTGCATCCACAAGCTATACTTAATCCAATATGTACAGTGTCATGCAAGCCTGTGTTTTGTACAGAAATTATCATAAAAGCAATATATTGAGAGTGAAATCACTGAAAAAATCTAAAGTATGAAATCATGCGCAAATATTATAGCAACAAAAGGCACGTAACAAAAGGCAATCAACTGGGAAAAGGGGATTCGAATCTGGATATAAGATCAAAATTAAATTTAGAATTAGGGAATCATCAATATTCTAGCAAATATATTAGACAATTTTAAATTACTGTACTAAAAAGCCATCGCAAATACAGTAAACAATACACAGTTGCAGAGGAAATACATAGAACATGCTACTATGAACCTTACAGTACTTACAAAAATGAATAAAGAATTATTCATGCAGTCCCAGGGGAGCCCTACATTCAAAGTGATACAACCAAGAAAGTTGTCTTTGAAAGAGATGTTTTTAGTTTTTTCATCCGCAATTTCAAAAGTTGCAACATTACAGACTTCTGGTGTTATTTATATATATTATTGACACATTTTCCACAGTAGAGATATGTAAAACGCTACCAGAGTGAGGCAGAAATGTATCATAATCCTAAATAACAACACTGCTGTCAGCTGTGAACTGACTACCAAACACACACGTTTTTAGCTGTAGCCGCCGAAGATACAAAAACATGAATGGGGGAGCTGCATGCATTGATGCGAGAAGATCCATTATAAATAGGCTCATGTTATGCTAGCGCATGCTTTCTGTTGTCTCCAACTTTGTCTCTACTCTAGAGTAGCTTCTGCTGTGTTTGGCGAATGGCTGTATACTCTATTATAAGGTATATTTCCCAGAGAATTGGCATGAAATGACATGAAATGACATGAAATGACATGAAATGACATGAAATGATCTGTGTCCATTGTCTGACTCCAAAAAATTGCTCAAGTAATTGGTTTGTCTTCAGAAGGCACTCTCATCTTTATTTATGACTTGCAGCTGGCGGCTGATGCTTCCTGCCACTCCTGCTGTAATCTCAGGTGAGCGAATGAGTTACTAAATTTGGAAAACACGTTCCACCTCCACCCATATAGGGGGACGATTTTTAAAATGATGGCTAACAAAGGAGATTAAAAATAAACAAACCTTGATGGGGAAGAATATAAAATGTGAGAGGTGGGGGACTGAATGCCTAAGAGTGTTTGTTTCATTTATGGAAGTGGTTCAAGGCCTATTTGGTTCCACTGATACGACAAAGCCTCTCTATTCATTTCCTGCCTCGCAAGCACTGATAATGCAATATCCTTGAATATCAGTGAACTCCAGGCGGTGAATCTGCGTCTACAGGTAGGATATTCGTCATCTGTAACAGTGCAGTGGGGGGAAAACGACAGCATGGCAGTGACTGCTTTTGATCACGATGGCTGGGAAATAAATTATGCACATGCTACACATCAAGTATTCCTATTGTCCCTCCAACCTGTAGTGCTAAAGGATTTTCAAGCACCTTCTAACAGTAAACATTGTTGCGATGCAGGATTTCACAAGCCAGGGACTTGCACGTCAGCTGTAACGCAGTAGCAAGGACAGACACCCATCTGCCAGAACCATCACAACCCCTACACAGCAAACTTCTTTCACTTGTCAAATGAAACTATCTTTCACTGCTGACATCTGTGTTGGCTTTCCATCTAGTCCGTAAATTGAATCTCAGATCCTCCTCCCTCTCGGTTTTTCTCTGCAAAAGTGAAAGACACACGTTGAATTCACAAACAAGACTGAGCCCACAGCACCCAAGGATGAATTTCTTGTCCTGTGGTGCAGCAAATTGTATTTTCCCCCCTTCAGCTTCAGGATATATTGTCTATAATTAATAAACATGAAGCAGAGCAATTTCATCTGGAGACATTTAAAAAAAAAAGTTTACTTTGTTGATTACGATAATTGTGGAAATAAGCTCTAAAATGTAGCTAAATATATATACAAATTAGTGGATTATGAATCTCATCTATGTCAGACAGAGAGAACCAATAAGAGCATGCTGGCCGACTGCCCATCTTAATATGAATTATATGTTTCATTCACACCCAAAAACACTATACATCAAATCTGAAATGCTGCTCTCGTTGTCTGGCTCACCTGTGCCTCCAGTCATACATTTATTCCAGCGCTGACACAGAATTACAGCGGAGTTAAAAATCAAAGCCAGTCTGTGATGCACCTTGGCGCTCTTCATCTGTGAAACCCATTTCAGGGGCAAATAGAAAAACACAGCCAAAGCAACACATCGGAACGGAGGGGATTAAGTTTCACATTGTTTATCCGCCGTTTTGATAGCTAATGACATTTCATCAGGTTGGGTGTTTACAGGCATGGGTTAGGAGACAGACCATAGTAGCCAAATGTCAACTCTGGGTGTGGAATTAGCGCTTTGACAAAGTGGAAGTGTGGACGGGGACAGATGTGGCGCCGGAGGAAGAAGCTGGGACTGATGGGAAGCACTGAAGCAGTTCACTGCTGCAGTAGAAAGAGAGAGAGAGAGGGGGGGAAATGGACGTCCCTCTTCACTGCTGTATAAACCAGGGCAATGCAAATGACTTTATTACTCCTGGGAATGTAATTCATACAATCAGTTGACTGGTGAACCAACGAAGACGCTATTTATAAGAAGTGAGAATGACATTAATTGAATTGGATTCATGAGTTCTCTCTGAGAGTTTATTTTATATATAAGGACAATGCTCATTAATCAACATTACTGTAAATGTGCCACTGTTAGCCAGTCGGCTAATTTTCAACTGTAGTCCTAGTTACCTAGCATGCATGTCTCTATGCTGGGAGGAAACCTCATGCAAACACAGGGAAAACAGGCAAACTCCACACAGAAAGGCCCTGACCGGACCGGGGATCGAACTCTGCAGTACTCACTTGCTGTGAGGGAGCAGTACTAACCACTGAGCCACCGTGCCACCCACGAGTTGTGCTATATCTACACTACTACGTTTTGGTTTAAAAAGAATATCTTTACCTATGGATACGATTTGCATCCACAATACTACAGAGTTCCCGAGCCCCTAAAACAGAGACATTTGGGAACACTGCTTCCCCTCGTTTTGGTTTGAAAACTCCAGGGTTGCGTTGAAGTCTGGACATGCACAAACGGAGACCTTTGGAAACGACGATGCAGTCAGCCAGTCTTATCGGTTAGTTAGGCATACAAACCTTTCAGTAACAGTTCCACCACATCGTCGGTCCAAGCTAAGAAATCCCTGTTCTTACTTTTCGCCATTGTTGTTCTTTCTCCAAGGTATTTTCTGTATTTTCGACTTATACATCCATGATTTTGAACCCGCAGAGTAATCTAAAACAATCTGCTTCCTGTTTACGCCAGCACACCCATGCCCAGTGTATGGAAAATGCTCATGTGATATGCGTTGTCGGACTTGCTAATATAAACAGAGATTGGGTCTGCTACTGGAGCTAGAACTCTTTGTTGATTGTTGTTAAAAATGAAAACATACTAGTGAAGATGTAGCCTGAGGGGCACCATGTGGCCGTGGGCTGGCTGGCTGGAGTTTATACTAACATTTTATTTCAAAAATCACTTTTGTTTGCATGTTCTGTGAATAATAAAACCGAACAAAAGCTGATTTTTGTATACCCTCGAATGAACAATGTGTCGGGAGCTTTTCATTGTGACTCACGTGGTTTTACATCGCTGTGCAAAATAAAAGGAGCTCGGAGAAAAAAATACCACCCACTTTCACATCTCTTTGAGACTGTCGTCTTAAACCAAAGTCTATTTTTCTTGCATGCAGATATCTTGCAGCATTGAAGTTGTCACACACTGCACACTTTGAGAAAAGGTCACCGGAGCAGTCTGTCATGTGCGCAGATCTGGATCTTTATTCTAAGTGACAATGACATTCAGCTAAGTAATGAAATGGATGGAAGAGGAGGAGGGGGCGGGAGTAGAGAGACCGCTGTTTATGTCACAGTTTGTGTTAAAGGACTGTTGTGTTTAAGTTGTGTAGGGATTTTGCAGATACAAGCCCTGAAGCACTCACACAGCAAGTCTTCCCTCCCAGCAATGCTGCCGCTGCTGTCTCTCAGCACATCACACAGAGGATCGATTTTAATGGAAGAACAGACTTCGGAGTATAGTTACTCTGTTAAGCTTCAAAAAGAAAGAAACAATCACGAGACAAATGTAGGTCGCACATGACAGTCTTGCAAATGCAGATCATTAATTCATTGTTGTGATGTTGAGGCTGCTTTTTTCAGTTGTGCCTAAATGCATAATTAATCAGCAGCATTGAAGCACTGGAGGAAATTTCGACTAATGAGAGACAACAAATGTACTGTATAAACAACATCAGTGTTGAAATCAAATGTGAGGGGGAAAAAAGGACAAAGGCAAACATCACAACTGCAGAGTGTGCACTGTAAATGCATTTTTCGGGGACTTCAGTAGCCACGATTTATTTGCAAGCCAAGGTGCTTGCTTCATATGGTTCTTCCAGTGAAGAGGGAAGTCAATAAGCGTGACAACATTACACGGTTCGGGCGAATTGCTTTCCACTTGTGGACCTGAAATATGCAGGTATTCAAAAACTCCAACACACAGTAGAAAAAGTAGAAGAAGTAGAAGAAGAAAAGACATTTTTAATCCCATCAAGAATGGCACAAAAGTAAACATGTAACAGAACGAAAAATAACTACATTTGCTGCAATATGCTGAAGCTAAAACTATATTTAGCCTGTCAGATCAATGTAATGCTGGAAAAAAATAGAAGGCTTTGGATTGAGTTCTCTCAGAATACACACTTTATTGATCTGCCACCTCATGTCTGAGATACAGAAATTAGAATCTCTGGTCAGAGCATCTGTGGTTATGTCAAGGGGATCAAATAGTCGCATTAAAGCATGGCATTGTATAACACTCCCATAAACCCTTGGTGAGATCCCGTGCTTCTCCCTTCATCTGCATACCCCCCCCCCCCCCCCACCCCCCCACCCCCCCACCCCCCCGCCTTCCCGACCAAACTACAGATGTGGGGAATTAAGAGATAAACAGAGTAGAAATAATCCAATTACCTCTAATGGACATGCTCACAATGGAAGCATCTACAGAGGAAGTGCCTTGAATCCTCCCAAAAGCCCGCTGTAATTACTGTAGTGGAGTAGCAGTGTTTACAAAAAGACACTACCAAGGTGAGTAAGGAAGTAAAGCATGCAACATTATGGAACAAGAAAGCAGCTCGTAAGTAGCAGCTCGTAAGTAGCAGCTCGTAAGTAGCCGCTCAGCTGCGGTGACAAATTAAAGTGTTGAAGTGGACTGCTTTATTATCATCTGTACATTGGCAGCAACTTGCTGACTGTTGGGGCATTCTTGCACTGCACTTCCCAGAGATCACTTGTCAATCAAACAATGTAGCCATTACATCTTTCCACCCAATTATTTTCTTGTTCATACCAAACTGGAAAGATTAAAACAAATACAAATAATTGTATGCATTGAAAGATTGAGCTAAGCTTTCCCAAAGTGGCTTAAATTGATTTATGAATTTGTAATAGAAAGAAGTGTTATGGAATATAGCAACACTGACATTTTGAGCGGACAGCTATGAACTCCGTGAGGCTGTACTGTACGTAGGCACAGAACACTAATGTGCTAACAATGAGCATGCTGATGTTTAGCAGGTATAATGTTTAATCTCTTTAGTTCATTACAGCTGAAGCTGATGGGAATGTCATTAGTTTTGCAGGTATTTATGTTCAACCACAGATTGGACATGGATATTTTACAACTTCCCTACCCTGTCTTGGAACAACAAAATAAACTACAGTGCCCATGTTCATCGTGATGAAGGACTATGTCATCCAGTGCAAGTGTGGCTGATTAATGTGCTTTTAATAGTATTTTTGGAAAATTGAAAATTGAAAAGAAATCTTCAGAAACTATCAAAAGAAATCTAACAAAATCTACTTGTACCAGATTAAACAAAGCACGTGTTTATTGGCAGCGTGACAGCGCGGCTTCTCATCTTTACTTTGTTCAATCAAATCAATTATTTTTTTCCTTCCTGAGCAGCAAAATACAAATGCCTTTATAGAGTTTGAATGGTGCGTTCATGCCACCTGGGAATATCAGGGACCACCCCCTGTGATTACAATAGGCTCGTTCGAGATGAGCCAGATCTGCGCTGAATTGATCACCGGCGATCACCACCCAATGCATGGCGGTTAGATTTGTGTCCGACTTGCTCCCGACTTGCTCTGACGTCACGCACACGCGGTCAACAATAACCTCATGAGATCAATGCGGCCGCAGTTTTTAGAGCCAGGCACCGTAGTTGCTCTCCACCGACTGCAAGACCCAGGCAGACCCAGGGCATGCTGGGAAACGCTGGCCTCTCAGCTGATCTAACACCTGATTGGTTCAGAATCGACTCAACATGATGACGTTTTATATAAACTTTTTATTGATTTTGAATTGGAGGGATTTTAACTGCTATTTGTCTGATTTAAAGGCTTATTCTGTACAGAACACATGTTGTGTGGCTGATAGTTATGTTTAGAAGTCTGAGAGACTAAATCTGTTCAGATTACGGAAAAAAAAGTCGTTCATGCCCATGAACGCACGGTTAATCTAACCTGGACCACACCACTATCTAGTGTCACGTTGTGCTCCTCTACACGATCAAAGGACACTTCACGAGGTAAGTAGCCCCACAATAAGCCCTCAAATGCATCAAACAAGCACATGAAATATCTCTACACACAAGAAACCCCATCAGTTGGTTCGGTCCAATGATGTCAGTGATGACATCATCAACATAAAGACACAGGAAAAGCTCGGCGGCTCCTCCCCAAACATTTCCTGAATGGTGGACCAGACAAAGTAACAGAGAAAAGGTGAGTGTGAAGAAACAAACTATGAGCTGTTCAAACCTGCAACTTCAAATCTAACTGAAACTAAACTGAGGCTGTGTGTTTAAGTTAAACCAGTACTCGATGTAAAGATTTTAACACTTTTAATACAAACAAACACGGGATAGTAAGTGCTGAAGTGTTACACAAAAGCAATGGTAAACTTATAGGAAGCTGAAAATGAATGCAATATGAAAATAAGTAAATAAATGTGGACAAATGTATGCAGACAAGCACAGGGGACAAGTGATGGGTGCAGGGAATCTCACCCACTTTGTCGCACTTTCAGGATTTTTGGGACTTTTTGACGTAAAGAATAACTTTTAATATTGCCAGCCTTATCCCCCTGCATTGTTTCATGGAAATGTTTCTGTAGTATAGAATAGTTTCTGGGTGAATTCCTCACATAGTGAGGAATTCACCATGAGTCACCCTGGGTGATGCATACATCATTAGCTTCTACGCAAATCCCATCCTGAAGGAAGGTAAGCAAAGACCAGACAAGGCAAGCCCTTCTCACGGACTACTGCAACTGGTTTCAAGACATTTCTTCACAAGGCATCTCAATCTGTTTAGTATCAGATGGCAACATTTTGACATCATGTGTCTGAATCGAAAAATTTAAATACATATCAAAACTACATTTCAGCAGTTTTCACACATTTGACTGGAGGATTATTATTATTATTACGCAGGATAATTATGCTAAAGCAAAATGTTTGACATCGCTTCATTGCTAAACAAAAGGATGGCCGTTGACACAAAGGACAAAATAAATCCTACATTGGTACAGAACGTGAATCAAGGAATCAACCACTACGATTGGCAAAGGAAATTAGCCAACACAGGCTGAGAGATGACCAAACTTTAAAGCACATCTTTAAAATTTTAATTGGATTCTTATTCTGTTTTATTGATTAGCTTAGGCACCTGGTTATGTTTTAAAATTGAGGAGCAAACTAGGAGAGATACAGAAATGGCCACCAAACCTCTTGAATTAAGTCAAGAAACAGCCACTTGTCGTCCAGATTAGATCCCAAATAATAAAATCAACAGGGCTCAAATATTATTGGCCATGTCCACTTAAAAGGAATTGCCTCGTTGATTTGGGTGGGCCAGCTAGCAAAATGAGTAAACATTGACTCAGAAATCAGTTTGGCAATTTGATCATAGCAGCCTACAATCCTACATTTAGCTTAAAGGCTAGCTGGAGTCAGTGGGCCAAGCAGGTTCATTCAACATACACTAGCCTAACTTTTCCTGGGTTCTATTTTCAGTCCATGATCGCAGTTAAGCAGGTGTTTATTTGATTTTTTTACCTTTTTGTAAACCGACTCTTCTGTGGATTGACAGACTGATCATTCAAACAGTCAATGATCAGCGATGGGTTTGAGTGAACCGACTGAAAGGGGGTCCAAAAATGTGTGATTGCTTTTGTCAGTTGAAAAAAATATACATAGCAAAATGATCATTGATGTAGGCTGCTTAAATATAAGTTTATTTAAAAAAAAAAAAAGACAGAGTGGGGAAACTATAACTTTGCTCCCCCTAATTGAATAATGGGGATGCATTTGCTCCACTGCTTAGCGCCTATGTCGATCAGCAAAAACCTGGTCTTTGACCAGAAATTAAAAGTTTGTCATATTCTTATAGCCACCACATGCCTGACAGCTTTAGTTCAATGGTATAAATAGTAAATACACACTTTTTTTCTCAACATACAGACTCATCTTCAGGCTCAATTATGAGATGAAAGTTTCAGGATGGTCCATCTCTGCCCCCCTTCCCCACCCCTGTCTTTGGTATACATGCAGAAACAATATTTGAAGGAATGATTTCTTGATTTATTTTTACTATCTCCATCTTTAGTGAATTCATTACTCATTCATGCTGTCTCATTTTTAATCTATTTCTCTTAACATTTCATATTTCTAAAGCCCTCTTGAGCTTTGACTTAAATTGAATGTTGTGACTAGTCACTGTGGGGGCTGCATAGATAAAAAGACAAGCCAGAAAACCCTGGTGTATCATGATGAAATGAAAAGATCCCAAGTGCACTGAGAGGATTGAAAGCTTTTTCAATGCAGACTTGTCATGTTCTGTGGAAGAAGTGCTAAATTAAATACTGAAACGCCCCCCCCCCCCCCCCCCCCATTATAACATTTGCCTTCTCCCTCAACGCATCTCAGAAGAAAAGGCATTTCAAATTAAAAAGGACCGACACAACATGGCAGCCGGGACAAAGAGGTGCCTCCGGTGTGTCAAATGAAATGCCAGAAAGAGTTCCTTAATTGATATGTAGGCCATGCAATCTTTTGTCTTAACACTCGTCAGCCAGACATTGCAGTATATTACTTGAGCTGCTGTGACAGTGATCACACATATCTAATTCAAAGGAGCCATGTAAGAGTCAGCAAAGTGTGGGCTCCTTTTGAATGTTAATATTGTAGATACACTCGGTGCTTTTAAGACCCGTCCTCAGGTCTCTGCGTGAGACACGCTCATTCCCAGTGCGGGCCTACCGAGTGTACATGTCAAACACACTTTGAAGTTCTTAGCAACAACACTGCACTCTAGCTAAGAAGAGTCTGAAAGGAGAAGAAAGGGACTCAGGTGGAAGGGGTGGTAAAGCTGTAATCAGGCCTTAAAGGTTAGGCCCGACAAGGCCCGAGCCCGGCAGAATTTGGCCCGAGCCTGACAAGTACATTTTGAGTGACCTCTTTTTAAAAGCCCAAACCCGTTTACAGCCTGACATTTTTCAAATGTGCGCATGCACACATCTTAAACATCGGGTGCTTCTCTGAGGTTAGACCCTTTCCATTTTGGAAAGTCCATGAGCTTTCCTCCAGTATCACAATCAGACATAAATGTCCCCCTCTCACACATGTGATGATCCAACAGCAGATTAGTTTACTGAGCACATTCACACTCCCAAGGGGATACATGCTTTTGATTTTAATGAGGCCATGGTCTTGTCTGAGGACAAACCTCATATTTTTAGCCCCTCTAACAGTAACGCCTTGCAGCCTCTATACAGACTATTAGCAGGGTTTTTCAACTTTTTCAAATTTGCTTTCAAATGAGGACTTCCGGTGGAGAGAGGAATGGAGTAGACTCATGCATCGCGCTCTCCTGCGCTGACATGAAAAAACATAACTTTTTATAACCCAAATTCGACCCAACTCTTTAGTAATGGTGAGTAATATCTTTTACACGCTTCATTGCTTCCGGAACCAGGCTGGCTAAAGAAAAACAAGACCACCAAAGAGATGGCTCGTCCGCAGTGGCTAGCCAGTTTAGCATGCCTGCCCTGGCTAGCTTGCTGGAGGAGCAACGCCAGTCCATATCAGCGGGGTTGTCTGCTGAGCTCAGGTTGGCGTTTACCTCTCTTGAAGCTAAACTAGTCACAGTACAGGCCACAGTGACTGACTTTGGTGAACGAATTGCGAGTTTGGAGACAAACGCCAATTCTGGCCCTTGAAGTATCATGCTCCACTTTATCAGAGGCTTGTGCTAAGCTCAAAACCAAGAACATCGATTTGGAGGGACAAAGCCCTCGGATTGTCGGCCATAGAAGGTCCACGACCTACAACCTTTTTTTTCTGAAGTCCTGATGGAGATATTCGGGGACCAAGTGCTGCAAACTCCACCAGAGCTAGACCAGGCCCACCGCTCCTAGCTGCTAAGCCGCGGCAGGGAGACAGGCCCAGGCCTGTGATCGTATGCCTTCACAGGCACCAGACCAAAGAGCTGGTAGTCCGGGAGGCCCGCAAATGGAGGAACGACCTGAAGTACTGTGACTCGCCGGTCTGCATCTACGAGGATTACCCAGCAAAGCTTCAAATCACCAAGAAAGATGGCAACAAGAAACATTTCTCCTCAGTCGAAGAAGCCACTGCCTTCGTGAGGTCCATGCCCGCCCCATGATGCTGCTTTTCTGCCCCGACTCTGCAGTCTGTGTATGGGCTAATCTACTAGCGGCTAATGCTAACACCGTTTACTGGTACGGGCTTCGGGATGTCTCGCCCAGCTGGTAAGAGTGTCTCGACACGATAATATTTAACACACAGGGACTGTGAACTCTTACTAGTGTCGCATGACGCTTTTTGAACACTCGGACTCTTTTGGTTTTGTAAAACTATGTCTGGGCTTGTTGAACCAATGTTGTGTATGGAGATTGCCCCTGTTTGTTTTGGTTAACTATGCTGCATGGCCCGTTTGGCCCTTGACCACGCTTTTAGTTTTTATTTGGGGTAATATCCGTTAAACGTTTAATACAAAGTTTTTGATGATTTTTTATTTTTATTTTTTTTTAAATGTTAAATGAATCTACTTGCATCTTTGGTTTCTATTCCTGGGGCATATCACCCCGTACTGCTCTAAAGTTGTGGAGTAATGGGAAAACTTGCACTGTTCTCTTTTTCTAAAATACTCTGGGCTAAATTTTCCATAGTGACTGTTATATTGCAACGTTTATGCTCTGTTTGGTTTTAGACCTTACAACAGGAGGCACTTAAACTTTTCTGTTATTGTCGGTCTATGCTTTAAGGGAAGCTATATAGGGGTTTTATATGTGTTAATAGGGTTTTTCGGGTTTTTTTTCTCTTTATATCTTTTTATATAAAGAAAAGAAAAAGGCATCGTCACTGTACATCTCCACTTAACAAAGGGTGAGTAATGCATAACACAAGATTTCAGGTATTAAAAAACCTTGGATGAGTCATGTATTTCATTCTAACTTTTCTGCAAGGGCAAGAGGGGCAGCCGTTATTATCAGTAAAAATATAACGTTTGAACCATCGAAATCTATTGAAGACCCTAATGGGCGTTTTGTGGCTGTATCAGGCAGGTTGTTCGACATCCCAGTTATTTTAGTGAGTGCCTACGCCCCTGTATGGGATGATGACAAATTTATCACCCAACTTTTCTCCTCCCTTCCTGATATATCCAATTATAGGTGGTGATTTCAAACTTATTCAGGATCCTGTTCTAGATAGGTCCTCCTCTAGACTCCTCACTTTGTCCAGCTCCACTACCCCATTGAAATCTTTTATAAACCAGTTTGGTCTAAGTGATCCTTGGAGTTCTCTTAATCCTTCCACCAAAGCCTTTTCGTTTTTCTCCCATGTTCATCGTACATACTCAATAATTGACTTTTTTAAATCCCCTGGCACAGATGGGTTTGTCGTAGAATTCTACAAAGCATATTCAAACCTAATAACCCCACATTTGTTTAACGTCTACAATGAATCCTTTTATAGTGGCAGATTGCCCCCAACCCTATATGAAGCTAACATTTCCTTTATTAAAAAAAGACAAGGACCCCCTTGAATGCAGCAACTATAGGCCCATCTCACTTTTAAATGTGGACCAAAAGATTCCCGCCAAGGTCCTAGCCACTCGCCTGCAGCAAGCCCTACCTGCCCTGATTTCCACAGACCAGACTGGGTTCATGGCTGGAAGGAATTTCAATACCAGACGACTTCTCAACATTATTGGCTCCCCCAACCCTGTCATACCGGAGGTGGTAATTTCTTTAGAGGCCGAGAAAGCGTAGGACAGGGTTGAGTGGGAGAATCTGTACTACGTCCTGTCAAAATTTCAGTTTTAGCTCTTAGACTTTATTGCATGGATTAGACTGCTTTATGACTCCCCAACTGCCCATATCCAAACAAATGGTGTGAGGTCGCCCTCTTTCACTCTTCGCCAGGGCACCAGACAGGGATGCCCCCTCTCTCCCCTCCTATTTGCTTTAGCTGTCGAGCCATTGGCCATCTGGCTTCGGGGGGAGGGGCGAGTCTAGGGCATCACCAGGAACAATGTCACCCACAAGCTGTCCCTGTACGCGGACGATTTGCTATTATATGTGTCAAATCCGGCCTCGTCCATTCCTGTTGTTGTTACAGACATTCTTACCCAATTCGGCAGATACTCTGGTTATAAATAACATTTAAATAAAAGCGAACTTCTCCCTATCAACCGCTGTCTAGGAAGATGCCTTCGTCCTCTTACTAGAGTCTTTTCAGAGGGGTTTTGATATCTTGGCATATTTGTCACTGCTTCTTTTGAGGACCTTTTCAACAAAAAATGTTGCCCTCTTATTAATAAGTGTAAGCTTGATATGACTCGTTGGTCTTCTCTCCCTAACTGGCAGAGTCAACCTGGTAAAGATGGTGATTCTTCCTGAATTCCTTTTATTTTTTCCAACATATTCCAATCTTCATGAGAAGATCCTTTTTTCATCAGCTAGACCAGACAATATTGTCGTTTCTGTGGTTGAATAAGCCACCCCATATTAAAAAAGCTGTTCTGCAACTCCACAAAAAGCTGGGCGGTCTCGCACTACCCAATCTTATCCAATATTATTGGGCATGCAACATTAACAGACTTATTCATTAGCTTGATAGAGGATCTGACACAGGTCCCTCATGGGCTCAGGTAGAACTACGGTCGTCAAAGTTTTCTTTACAGTCCCTCCTTACCGCGCGACTCCCTCTCAAGAGTCATATCTCACAGAACCCCGTTACCAATTCGCTGAAAATTTTGATGCAATTCTGTAAACATTGTGGCTTGAATGAACCCTCAACTTTAGCATTGATTGTTTTTTAAAAAAAAAAAAAAAAAAAAAAAATATCCTCCCTGTCAGACCCTACTTTTAATATCTGGTGAAACAAAGGCCTGCGACATGTCAAGGACCTTTACAAAGAAAACATTTTTACTGATTTTACAGAGCTTGCAGCCAAGCTCGAATTGCCTCGCTCTATTTTTTCCGTTTTCTTCAAGCAAGCCACTTTGTCCAACCCACCTACCCTCTCTTCCCCAACCACCCGCCCGGGTCTCTGATCGACTCCTTGCTCACCCTCGACCCTGCCCAAAGATGCTCCATCTCTGAGTTACAACTCCATTGATTCCCTTAATCCTGACCAAGTGACTTGCCTGAAGCAGACCTGGGAGGAAGAGATAGGAGTACAAATACTAGACAGCCAGTGGGACCAAATTCTTAAGTAAGTTCACTCATCCTCCATGTGTGCTAGGCACAGCTTATTACAATGTAAGGTTCTTTTCAGAGTGCACTACACAAACGCTTGGCTGGCGAAAATTTACCCAGGCACAAGTGACAGCTGTAATAGGTGTAAGCAGTCACCTGCTAATCACACACACATGTTCTGGGGTCTCATTTATAAACGTGGCGTATGCACAAAACGGGGCTGAAAATGTGCGTACGCCACTTCCCACGCAAAGGTTGTGATTTATAAAAAAACTAACTTGACGGGCGAATGTGCGGTCCTCCACGTAAACTCTGACCCATGCGTATGCACATTTTGGAGACAAAATAGGAATTGGCGACGTAGATGGTGAGGTGGTGAACTGAAGTCAGACTGCAGAAAGTAAATGGGAATAACGATTACTGGTAATATTTTCAAGTATTGATGCCTCATGCACATTTTTTCCTCCATATCATCCACGTTACCATGAAGATTAAATCTAGCAGTATTATTTGCGTTTGTACTGAGTGATAATTGTTCCATAAACACCTCCAACTCAAATATTAAATAAAAATGTGTTTTTAATGTTTAATCGGTGCTGTCTCACAGTCACATTGTCCGCTACGGAGCGCAGGAGGAGGAGATGGCCCGACTGCATGGAATACAGAATAACATAAAATACCCTAGCATTAGATAACGACTGATAACACAGTCTAAATAACTAAATATCTGTCTTTATTATTGTGCATATATCATCAAATGTCAAAGTCTGAAAATACAGCCGTTAAGCTCTCGCGCAATTGTTACCCTTAATGTCCTCGTTATCGGTCCGAACTTAAATACTGTTTGTGACAAAACCTGCATGAAGAAAAGTGTTTGCGTACACCATTTTGGGCTTTTGGGCATACGTACACTTACAGTAAGGATGCTACGCACAGTTTTATAAATGAGACCCCTGGTCCTGCTCAAACCTCTCTGGCTTCTGGAGCCAAATTTCTGACACACTTGCAATAGTGCTTGGTATGGATCTTAGTCCTGAGCCTAGCTCGGCCCTGTTTGTTCCCCCCCCTCTTACAATACCCAATCTTCCTACGACAAAGCGTCGGGTATTGGACTTTACGACTCTATTGGCCAGACGCCTTATCTTGTTTAAGTGGAAACCTTCTCATATCAATCTTGAGAAGGTTAGAGTCTCACTTGCAGGTTCTGGTAATGCTTTCAACAAAACCAGGCAGCCCTTCATAGAAACTACTGTTCACCCAGAAAGTGACTATTTTATTTTATTTCTGTGGTTTACTTTCTTGTTAGGGATAATGGGTAACCACGGTTCAGTCATAGAAGCCGTTCTGGTATGTGTCAAATGTTGTATGTGAACGAAAAATCAAATAAAAAGATTTATAAAAAAAAAAGAAAATGTATATATATAGTCTATGCAATGTTTCTATGAACTTTGCTCTCCACTACAACAAAGCACAGCACACAATAAGTTTTTGACTTAGAGAGGCTAAGAGGTGGCAAGTGTCACTGCGTGCCAATAACTCATCTGACACCCACGCTGTGATCCGATGCTGATGCACTTTTACAAATCGACAACAGTGGACAGTGGGAACAAAAACTACGAGATCAAATCAATTTTCACAACATGACACAAAGACACAACTGCTGTTTGAGATTGACGCTACATCCCCAGCGCTCTTAACACTTGATTATGATTTTCCATTAACAAGACAAGATTCCAATGCCCTCCTACGAGACCTTGCTTCTCATCTCTCCTTAAAAGCCATATAGCTCTCAAACTATATTTTTACTGACTGCAAAAACGTACTGCTTTAGATTATATCCCTAGTACTCTGTGCCCTCCTTTTGCACCTGTCCAATCAACCTGCATGTCTTGCGCACAAACACACACACACGCACTGCACCTGCAAGCATAATATAATTGGACAAAGATTTGAAATAACTGCGTCTACCAGTGGAGAGTTATTTATTTATTTATTTATTTTCTCCTGGCAGCAGTGAATTGATAATCCACTCTTTAAAATACTCCTGGGGTCTTTGCTCTCATGTGGAGCTGCTGCTGAATTGGTAGAGGCAGAATTTCGGTCTGCAAAACACTCAATCCTCCATATCTTGCACTGTCTAATCCTATTTGCCCATGGCTGCAGAGCCACAAAAATGGCAACATGCCAATAATGCAATTAATTATGGCACAAACTTTAACTTATTTGTTACAGTATCCACAAATCTTGTAGTTTGCTGCTGTGAGGCTAATTAGAAAAAATTTCCTTGATAATCTAAGTTTTTCTCCAAGGATCACTCATGTAATGCTGCACTGTCTTGACAACAAAGCTTTCTTACATCCATAATAATCTCTGGAAAAAGGTTGCCTTGTCGATTTCCCTCCTTGGAGACCATTTTTATCATCCCAACTCCAAGACTGATCATTTTATTTTTATATTTTTCATGACTACACTGGAAGAGAAACTTGAGAATAAGAGAGGAAGCAATAAATATTAAAGGCAGGGTTGGTACCTATTTCAAATATACACTTTTTTATATATGGTTTGAAATGGTCTCTACACCCCGACAGCTTATATCATTTATATAATAACTTATGGGCTCTGAAAAAGGTTTGAAAAGGATCTGTCATCTGTAGCTGCTGTAATCCTGTAAAAACGGCCACCAATCAGAGCCTCGCGGTCTGCTTGAAAAGAACCAGTGAAATGCCTCCTTACCCCGCTGTGTGTACTCTACCCCTCCCGTGTACAAGCCTGAGCTCAAAGCGCACTGTTGCCGCATTGCTAACAGTCATCATGTTTGTTTTAAACATTCGGTATGATATTAGGTGTTTGCTTAACGGTGAATGAGACCTGAAGTAAAATAGTGCTCCTTTCTATCCTCTGATCTCATGCAGCGATGCTCGTGCAAGTGGGAGGGGTTAGACGGAGCTCCGAGAGCATCATGGGGAGGGGTTAGACGGAGCTCCGAGAGCATCATGGGGAGGGGTTAGACGGAGCTCCGATGGCATCATGGGGAGGGGTTAGATGGAGCCCCGAGGGCATCATGGGGAGGTGTTAGACGGAGCCCCGAGGGCATCACGGGGAGGTGTTAGGCAGAGCCATTAGGAGATGCTACTTTCAAATCTTGCTAGCTTTTCAACATTACCAACCCTACCATTTAATTCAGTACCCTATAGTTTTGAATATACACTACTGGAGAAGTTAAGAAGAAAAAGGATAAGTGGGAGGAGGTGAAACACCCATATTTAAAGAAGAGCCTAAAAGCATCCAAGTCCATTTTTTTTCCACAGGTGTAATCAGTTGTGCATTTGGAAAAACGGTGAGAATGAGAGCAACACTTAACACACTGAATAGTGAAAGGCACACAATCTCGGAGTAGACGTCCTTTCATGTTCTGTTGAAGGTGAGCGATAGTGAGGAAGTTTCCCCAAACGGAGAGTAGCCCAACAATCCTTTTGCATTGTGAGATGAGATACTGTAGTTAGCCAAGTGACCTTGGCTCTATGTGAGAAGGATATTGCCAGAGGGCTGCTCGCCTCATGCTGGGAGATATTGCTATTTGGCGCACAGATACTGCAGCTGAAGCACAGCATGCAACGCAACACATTCTTGTAAGGGTTTATTATGGGGTTCCACTTTCTAGTATGGAACATGTTTTTTTTTTTTAAATATATATTTGTT
Source organism: Zingel zingel (assembly GCA_023566125.1). Classification (NCBI taxonomy): domain Eukaryota; kingdom Metazoa; phylum Chordata; class Actinopteri; order Perciformes; family Percidae; genus Zingel; species Zingel zingel. Next base: position 25,828,324 of record CM042330.1, read on the forward strand.
ATTCCAGTGGAAATAATCATTTTCCATCTGTTTCCATCATTCTCTCATAGTGAAATGAGACCAGCATTTCTCCACTGTAAGTATATTCAAAATTATCTGAAAATAGCCCCAGATGTTGAAATGAATTAACTAGCTCTATCTAATGTACCAACTTCAGATGTGGAAATATTGCTGGCAATATACTGTCAAATTAATTGAATACCTTGAACCCCTTTTTCTGTAAGTGATCGACGCTAACGAATATATGCAAATTAGGGCATATTTAATTAGATATAGCCTGATATATTTATATTATACATACATATTTAAACATAAAATTACAGAAAACTTGCAATACATTTTTTCTCATATTCATGTGAGTAATCGACTGGTCAAGTTTCATGGTGATATCTGTAAGTTAAAATGTTTACCCTATTCACCTGTTTGTCTCGCCTTAATATTATATCCAGCTTCCCTAAGGATTGGGCACACGGGGATCAAGTACACGGAACTCATTGCACCACATTGCAGATTTGATATATTCCTGTGCCTTGGGACACTTTGGTATGCATTAGTGACTTGAGACAAGAGTAAAATATTGTCTAGGCTTTTAATCTATGATGTCTAATGGCAAAATAAAATAAAGAAAGTGCAGACTGCAGGCTGTACTGTTTCACTGACAAACATACTCCCTAATTCAAAACTGATAGACGTAATAATAAAACAAAACTCATTTGAAGGTACAAATCCTGACAAAGTTTGAGACCACAAAATCCATCTTCCACTCTTTGTTAATTGAACATCTCCAGGCTAGCATTTGGAGAGAATTGTTAATTTCACAGTATTGATTGGCCTGTACCAGGCCTTCAGAGTAACATTGGCAGCGCTGCACATAGTGCACAAATCCAATCCTGCCCCTTTTTTTGTAAGTATGTACTGACATTATCCCTTACATTAAAATTTCATGACCTGGGGACAAAGGCATGCCACTGAAAAATAAATCAGCCAAGGCTGTCAATGGAAGAATGAACAAGTTAATTTTAAATTCCAAATACTTTTCGAAAAGTTAACTAACAGTTCACCCCGTCCTTGAAAAGGTATTGTCCATGTTTTATAGCTTAGCAACTGAGCACAAAGCATTGCAGGGTTGTCAAACTTTGAGTAGTCTATATCCACCACGTTCCACTTCCGGGATTTCTCCGTTGCCACTGGAAATTCCACCTGATGTCCCTCTTTTCAGCCGGATGTCCGTTAGCTTCCGATAAAATCTGATAAAATCCAGCGAGACTTCTCATTTTAGCTAACAACACTGGGCCTCATTCACCAATATCTTCCTTAAGTTTTTTTCTTAAATTTGTTCTTACGAAAGTTCTTAAGAAAAGTCTACGTCTGATTCATGACGTGTTCTCAAACAGCAGAATTGTTCGCAGGTGTGTTCTTAGAATGATGAATCCCAATGTCTTCGTAATTTGAAAGCTCATGCCCCTTGCTCCTATTTAGCATAGGTAAACGCCCCGTTAATTCCCACAAAAGGGCATGAGATGGCAGGGCCGTGTGCACACTTGGAGAAATGTCCAAAATGACGTGGTAAAAGACTGCGGAGGCCTCGACTCCAAAAGAAAGACTTTAGTAATTCTGAAGTGGAGGAACTGCTGCAAGAAGTTAGCGAAAAACAAGACATCATATTTAGTAGTGTCAGCAGTGCATACAAAGTAGCAAATAAAACTGATGCATCCCAAATAAGAAAACATTGAATGCCAGAATCCTCGTGAAAACTGCAGAAGTGGGGTTTAAGAACACATCTGTTCGACGATTGGTGAATGAGGCCCAATGTTGTTGGTTAGAAATGAGACTCCTGCTTTTCCTAAAATTGTCTGAAATCAAGGACACTTTGTTTTGTTTTTAATATACTAAGAATGTCAAGTGCTTAGTATTCCTCAGTTATCATTGTAAACTGCATGTGTGCCGTTAGAGGAGTACCATAGGGGCTTAGTTAACGGTCCTTCGCAAATTGATTTCATACAGCAGGTATTTAAATTAAAGCCAAATCAACTCTGTTGTGTCCTAACAACTCCAGATAATAGTTCATATTTCCTTTCCTTTCTTTATTTTATGTTTGTCATAAATATAAGGAGAGTAATAATGGAGAGGAAACCATAATGAGTGAATTTAACATTTTAAACACAATATCATGAGCCAGTGGCTAAATTTGGTGCAAAAACACCATGGCAACGCATGCCACCATATCTACCACAGATATTGCCCAAAGCAATTTTTCAAAGAACAAGATTTTTAAAGTGCATCGCTCTAATTCAAGCTCTATTTCCATCATCCTGTCCCAGTTTAACCATGTTGTTGGTAAATCCTCACACACTCTATTCCCACCAGCCTCCTACACACACACACACACACACACACACACACACACACACACACACACACACACACACACACACGCGCTGCCAGCAGCCATCATTCCACTCTGTATGTTCAGCTGGCCTGTCAAGTCCCCATCCAGCCAAGTGCCCACCCATCTGTTGAACCTAAAACAGCATGCCAATCTCAACCAGAGAGGAAATGTTCTATCAAACGATGAACTTATCTGCATGCAAACACTGGCTTTCAGGGGGCCTCTGGGGTCCGGGGCCCCAGGGCGTGCTGCAAAAGCCTGTGCATCTCCCTGCAATGCAAAGTCAAGCTGATGCAAGATACAGTATTGCCCTTGGTTAAGCAAACTATCCTTTCAATCTCATGTATTGCTATTTTAATCGAAGTACAGTATGATTTTAATGGCAATTTATTTAAAGTACTAACAGGGGTTGAGCTATTGTGTTCCTGTGTGCAGTCAGAAAATATCTTTAGCTGCAGGTTTTTTCTCATGGTTTTTTTTAGAAAATTGGCTAGTCAACCTCAATCACATACACTAAAGCCTTGTTTAGAACAAAGGAGTATTGCATTAATTTACACTCAGAACTCCGTGCTGGCAACAAAACAACTTCAAACCCTTTTTAAGGTATGCACAGGCAGAGAAATACTATTTAGTGCACTTTTTAGATGAATAAAGGCTGACAGAAATGATTTGTTACAGACGTTTTGAGTCAAACCCTGGCTGAGGATTTAGCGTAAATATTGCAACATTCTATACGAAGCACAAAGTGCTGTCGTTAGTGGCCTCAGGGGGAAAAGGTATAATGAGCGGTCACCTATATCTGTGGGCATAAATCTGACCAACAGGTCTGTGTAGGCCTCAAACTACAGCTGAGTGAACTTTAGTTGGGTGAGTTCCCCGTGCTTAGGCTCACTGCAGTTAAGCTGCCAGTCACCTCTATCATCCTAGTAGTGTGCTGCACTTATGGAAATGAGCTGTAGCAATCTGTAAGCAAATTTAGAAGGGATGTCTAAATATAGACATTTTTATGGATCCAACATTGTGGAAATTACGATAAAGTTTCACCCATAAGGATAATTTAGGGGGCATGTAGAGAATTAGAATTGATCATTGCTCACTATTGCAATTACAGTAAAAGAAGCAGCTGTGACATATTAACATGGCCCATAAATAGAAATGAATTATTTTTTTAGTGTGTGTGTGTGTGTGTGTGTGTGTGTGTGTGTGTGTGTGTGTGTGTGTGTGTGTGTGTGTGTGTGTGCGCGCGCGCGCTGAGGCGCGTAGCAGTGTTTGTGCCCCTCATGGTCAGCGCCCAGGAATTAAAATGCATGCCTCTCATTGCATGGGAGCGAGTATAACGGTAGCCCGTACGCGAGAAACTGTTCCTCCTCCTTCGCAGAAAAACGCACGGATGTGCATGTTCCAGGAGGGGAGTAAAAAACCTCCTCCCGGTGCTTTCTTATGCAGAAAGGCAGCGGTGTGAGGTTGCCAGTTTGGAGCTTGTTTTCCCCTTAAATTGGACCCTTCAAGCTATGACTGCCCGGGCTTGATTTGCTCGCTTTCCGTTCTCCGTGGTGGTGGAGCCGCTGTTGCTGCTGCTGTCGCACCGCACGGAAATAAGGACACTTCGCTCGCAGCCCGCGCTTCACTTTAAGTGAGTATAGAGACCCAACGCATGCTTTAAACAATTACAGACAGACACCGGTATCACCTTATATTCTAATTATAGTTTTTAATCCCTGTGCGTTAAACAGAGACGCGCGCATGAAGGCTTAAAGTCTTAAAGTGCTGCTGACCAGGTGTTGCGCTGTAACTTTCCCTTGCAAAGATCTGCACAAATATGAATACTAATGGCTGTCTAATGGAAAGCAACAGCCTGCTTTTGTCGTCTTACGAATTGGTTGTGATGTTTTAAACGCACCTGCAGATGTATGACAATATTTTTCAGTGCTTATCATTAATTAATTCCATAATTCATACCCCCTGCTTTTCAGGTCTCAATTTCAGGTCTTATTTTTTAAGTAGCCTACTGTATTGTCACTTTGTGGAAAAGTAACTGCTTCTTTTTGAGGGCTGGTTTTTTGATGTCTTGGCTTTGGATTCTGTGGTGGAGACTGCTGGTTAACTCATGCACTGACTTCAAAAAGTCAGCTTTCTGACTTCAAAAAGGCTGTATGCCATGCACTGTAATGTTTGACTGTGGACTTGAGCAACTGTTGAATATACAGCAGATGTGCATAGGAGAGATATCTTGTGCTGTCTGTTTGTCTGGTGTATTGGAAGCAGCCTTGTTGGGTAAAACAACACTTTTACTCTGACAGAAATCATTTGAACTTATAGTAAACATGAATCACCCTGTGTTACTGTCGGGGGATCATCCCAGTGTGGGTAAACTCCAGGTTTGTGACCTTTCGTCATTATGAAATAATAAGCAAGTGGAATACACTAGCTCAGCCGGTTCTTCATCGCGTCGCCAATCAGCTTGGATGGCGTGACCTTGGGGGACAACGCTGCAGCATTTACAGGAGGAGGGTGGCACGGGCAGAGATGGAGATTGGGTGCTCTGATGGCATCTATTATCAACTGAACCCAATTACATCTGGAAATTGTAGTTGACATAAGCAATTGTCATTCATGACTCTATAAAAGAGAGGGAGGCTATTTTAAGAAGAAATGTGTATCATCCTGATAATATGCACTCTAGTCAGTCTTCTGTGCTTTCTCGCCTGTATGTGCATTATCTGTGTGATTCTTCTGAAAGGAAGTCCTTTCTGAGCTCCTTTTTTTTTTTAACAATAGCGTAGGGCTGCACAATCTATCGGGTATTTTTTTATTAGCTATCAACACATTGCGAAAGGCTGCAACATATTGCGAAAGACACCCTGAGATTGTATTTATTTAAAGTTAGTTGAAATAAAATATCTGCAGAAAACTGCACTTTAAAAATGCAAATGTCATTCTTTTTGAGTGGGGCCTTTTTTTGTGTTGGACAAATTTCTTTTTAAAGTACTCATATTATGTACATTTTCAGGTTCATAATTGTATTTAGAGGTTATATCAGAATAGGTTTACATGTTTTAAAAACACCATATTTTTTGTTGTATTACACATTGCTGCAGCTCCTCTTTTCACCCTGTGTGTTGAGCTCTCTGTTTTAGCTACAGAGTGAGACATCTCACTTCTGTTCCATCTTTGTTGGGAGTTGCACATGCGCAGTAGCTAGGTAAGGACTACTAGCCAGTCAGAAGCAGAGTATGAAGGTGTGTCATGCTAACAGCTAGGCGAGCATTATTAATTGTGTTACAAAGTGACCATGTTTGTCTCTGAAGTAAAGGCTGGACTACAACAGAGCTGTTTGGAGCAGTTTGTGAACAGTGTTTTCTGTTGGAGATGGTAAGTCCCTTTGGGGGGGACTTTGGGCTTTTTCACTTTGTAAACCTATAACATGCACAAAAGAGATAGATAGAGAGATAGAGAGAGAGAGATAGATAGATAGATAGATAGATAGATATATATATATATATATATATATATATATATATATATATATATATATATATATATATATATATATATATATATATATATATATATATATATATCTCACAATAAAGGAAAGGGGGAAAAAGCCAAAAAGCATAATATGAGCACTTTAAATTCAATCAAGCACTTTGTAGTATTCTATATACTATATATAATACTGAAAGCAGCAGAGAGGAAGAACTGAGTACCCTTTATTCATCGTGAGTAATATCGTTATTGTGATGTTCAACAACGGTATCGCACATTTTGTTCATATCGTGCAGCCCTACGGTAATTCATGGCATCTCTCACCAGCTGCCAGCCAGATGAAGACATGCTGCAAGTCTTTCCACTTCAAAACACGCCACGGCGAACAGGAACGTACAGCGCTCCACGAGGGCGCCTATAACGTCTCGTCCAAAGGGCACGTTTCCCTAACGAGCCAACTTTGGGTTTTAAGATCTTTCCTGCGAGGTGTTTCCTCTAGTCTTCAGCCACCGTGGTCGCCGGGGCTGAGTTCACTCAGCGTGGGCTTTACTGTAATCAGTTATTCAGCTCTGGCATTCAGACGCCCAGCTCCAGACAGAGGAATCCCCGTGGCTCACCACAGACCCAATCAGACCATTTTAAAGTACACAGCTTTTACAACAAGGTCTGACCGAGTCTGCAGCAGCAACGGCAGAAATATTTCCGGTCCCTCGGGGTGGTGGTCTGCACGTGTCTGCAGCATGTACAAGTATATTTCACTAATAGTTAGTGCCTTTTGTTCAGGCCTGTTGGCTCTGTCACAGACTATCTTTTTTTCCTTCACAGGGTTCCCCTTGGACTTCTCCCTGGCTTTATGATTTGCCCTCTGTTTCCACTTAACAGTCCTGGCTATTTCCCAAGAAACACCTCAGCCATTCTTCTATTTTTTATTTATTTTTTCTCAAGCATGAGCAGACTTCTTATACTCTGGGCACATGTGGAGAATACGTGGCTTTTTACTTTATGCGAGCATTTTAAAAACCACAAAAAACACTTAAGAGCTCACTGTTCCTTGGCTGCGTTTCACCCACTTGCGAGGTAATCGGAGATGATTACAAAATGACAATTTAGACCCACAAAAGAAAGGAAGCGGTCGTGTGATTGCGGTCTTTCCCCCTAGCGCAATCAGCGGCTTGGAGACTACACGCGTCACTCCAGCAATTAGGCTTGTGAAATTACGGAGTGGCTTTTATCTGCGACTGCATGCTTGATGATTATTATTATTATTATACTTATACTTATTGGCAGGTGTCTTTTTTTGGAGGAGCAGAAGAGGGGAATCCACAGCTGGTGCTTTTCAAGAGAGATAGATGCAATATGTAAAACCATACTGTACTCTGCAGCAGATGTTTCTTCCTTCTGGCTAGCTCAGCTACATTATCATACGTATACATACTTATCACAATGTCCTTGTAGGGCTGGGCAATATATCGATATTATATCGACATTGATATAAGAGACTAGACTAGGGATAGGCCGATTATTGGGCCGTTTTTTGGCCGTTTGCAGATTATCTGCATCTGCGTTTTATTTGCCTGATAACCGACAAAGCTCATTAATAAAAAAGTGTGCTTCTTTGGCTCGGCTACAGTTCTGTGTCTGTCCCTGTGCTCGGGTTACACTCACCACTGAGTCTAACTTAATGTCCCGCCCACAACACTATCTGACTCTTTTTTTTTTTTTTTTTTTTTTTTTTTTTTTTAGTGGGTATTATGTTGAAAGTTTCTAATTCATTAAATAATTGCTTAAAGCATCTAAACAAAGTTTTGTGTTGGCTTTTATAGCATTCCAAATCTTAATTTTGACTTTAAATCCATATCGGTTCCAAATATCGGTAATCAGTTTTATTAACTACTAATAATTGGTATCAGTATCAGCCTTGGAAAAACCAGAATGGGGCAATCCCTAGACTAGATATATTCTTAAATTTTGGATATAGTGATATGACAAAGTGATGAAGTGTAGTCGTTTCCTGGTTTTAAATGCTGCATTACACTAAAGTAATGTCATTTTCTTAACTTACCAGCCTGTTCTAGCTGTTCTGTTATTTGCCTGTACCCACTTAGTCATTGTATCCCCTTTATTGATGATTATTTATCAAAAATCTCATTGTGTACATTTTTAGTGAAAGCACCAATAGTCAACCCTACAATAGCGCGGCAACATCGACATCGAGGTATTCGCTCAAATCGTGATTGATTTGATTTTCTCCAGATCGCCGAGCTCTATGCCCTCTGGAGTTTTCCTCTTTTTTGTTTCACTTTTGACAGACACATGCCTACCTTGACTTTCATCATTTTGTTGTCAAACCGTTACCTTGCACGGCAGCTGAATTCTCGCGATATCAGGCATGAATCGCGGGATGACATACGAAAATCCATCTTGTCAGCTTTTAATTGAATGCTTTTTTTGTGTGTGAACTACCAGCTTACTGAAACCAATCTGTGCCCGGTGAGGAGCTACTGGCAGCTACAGCCGTGTTTTTTTTTAATTTGTATTAATTTTTTTATGTTTATTTGTATAGGGACAAGTATGTTGCATAGACCTATGCAACACACCACAGCATTTATAGCCTAAGCTAATTTGCAATGCACGTCCCTAGATGGACCCTTTTTTTTTAAATGCAACAACTTACACTAACAACTAACACTTACATAAAAGACAATAGAGAACACAAACTCATCAATAGATACATACCTTAAAATGCAACAACTCACAAGGAAAAACAGAAAAAACAATACACAACACAGACTAATACGATAAATCCCCATACAACAGGAGCATCAGATTATCCATGACGACTACTACTACTACTACTACGGCTCCCTCTTCAAAAAACGTTTCAGTTGGAGTGTCTGTGGCGGCCGCGTTCAAAACAACAATGGCGGATGTGATAGATGGATGGTTAGGGTTGTGCATTGTTTGGATTTTAACAATTCTGATTCAGATTCTTCCTTTCGATTCCGGTTCTTATCGATTCTCTATTCCGATCCTTTGAGGGGTGGAGTTGAAACGGGTCACATGCCTATTTTCACAAATAAGAGGAACGTTGTTTTTTTTTTTGTTTTTTTTTTTTTTGATCCAATGGTGGTTTGCCGTTTTACAGGGCTTTTTCAATGTAAAAAATAAAGTCACACTAGAGCGCTGCTTACAGTGCTCAAAGGCTGCTTCGGAAACCAAAACTTGTTAAATTGGGCAGCGATGATCGGATTTGAAACCAAATCCTCTAAACGTTTCCAAACGATTCCAATAAAGTCTACTGTAATCATCATTTTTGAAACAATTCCAAGTAGGAATCAATTCTCGATGCCCAATCTTACAGATGGTTCATTCAATCACCTGCCATGTATTTTTTTGAAAGTGCCTGCCATTTTCCAAACAGTTTCCAACGACGGTCTCTTGGATTGGTTCTGTGTAACAAACCATTTGGCTCGTCAAGTTAGTCAAATTGAGACACAAATTGTCCCCTCGCCTTCCTAATGGTTTTTCGGTGCAATCAGTTAGGCCGAGAGTGCGCACCACTCCCTCAGTCATCATCGTTGTAAAGCACCTTCTGTGTCTTTAATCCTCCTTCTAGTCACGTTTACAGTTTGGCGGCCTCTAGTACTTTGTCCAGAGTAGGGTAATGTCTTTATTCAGGGACTCACCCATACAATGTATATGGGTAATATACACTTAGTGACTCGCTCTTTTCTTACTCTTAGGGCTCCTGCACACTGGCTGCGTGGCGTGAGCATGTCAGCTGCTTGGCTTGTCCATTTTTATTTCGGCTCCCATGTTAACAGGTTAGAGCTTTCACACTGCCTGCGTGACACGCACGTCTCAGGCGCGGCTCGAGCCACGTCGAAAACGCGTGCATGCTAGAAATAGGACGAAGCCTATCGTTCACATGACACGCAAGCGTGTTGGAAGCGTTTCCAGGCAAAATAGAATACAAAAAGATGTTTATGTCATTTTGACACAAATATATTTAATAAATGACATTTTCATGTTTGAAAGTCTCTAGGTTTTGACATAAATGCAGATATAAATGTAATTAAAAAAATGTATAAATAATTATTGATTTTCAAATATTGCACTAAATATTCTGTCGCCCATTTTGCCGTCAATACTGCCGACGTTGTCTTTGCTGTAATCAAATTAGTATATATTTGTTTAACATGAAGTATACTACAGCTTGAGTGCAGTACATTTCCACAACTCTCTCCCTATATGTCGAACAATGGGAAACATGCATGTGTACATACAAGGCTAGCAGCAGCAGCGCCGCGTCAGACACGTTTCTGATTCAGAACCTCACATTTGCTCTCACTCTACAAGTCTTTGCTCAGGATTAGTGTTCCCTCCTGCATGTTTTCTTCAGTTGCTTTGCTTGTCCTCGGTCGGCTATTATTTGGCAAGTGTAAAGGGGGGGGGGGGGAAGATTTTGTCAGTGGGTTTGACATGTGGGTTTATTTGAAGGAAAGGCTAATTCTTATGCCTCGGAGGTCCCTTGTTAATTAGAAGTTATCTTGGGCAGCTCTCACATGGTCACCGCTCTAATTAGCAGTCAAAGCTGTGTACCACCTGGCCTAGCCTTTAACTCGCCAGGTGCTCGCAGCAAAACAGTCGGCCTCGGCATTATGTGGACATGTTAAAAGAGGACAGACAGCGAGAGGGAGGGAAAGAGAGAGAGAGCGGTAGGAGAAAAAAAGAAACAGAAGTGTGCCAGCGAACTTTGGTAAAACAGCAGAGCTGCAAAACGGCAGTTAAAGGTTATTTCATGCTACATAGCCGAGCAAGCCCTTTGAAGCCAGCATAAAGAGATAACGTTCCGGGAAATTATTTTTATACACACGTCAGCATACATGACACCTCTTTGTTTCACATTTCTAACACCGCAGGGGATGTGAGGTGGCAGCACATGAACATTCTGCACAGCCTGTGCAGCTTTGTTTACCTGTGTTTAGTGGGGGGGAATCAAGTTTAGGCGGTGGATATTAACAGTATCAAAAAGGCTTTTAGCGTTTGTTTCAGCATCTGTACAAGGTAAATTAAGCATGATGGCACAATCATGTCAAGTCTATTTCGTCATTCATGGAGAGACATTATAAATACTAATACAAAATTAAGGCTGCACAATATAGTTAGTTTTTTTTTATATATATTTTTTCGTTATCGCAATGTCAAATGGTGCAATAAACGCATCGCCAAAGGCTGCAACCCATCGCAAAAGACACTCAGAGATTTTTTGTTAGTTGAAAGAAAATATTAGTAGAAAACTGCACCTCAAAATGTAGCTGTCGTTCTTTTTTTTAGTGTTGCTTTTTATTTTCAATACAGTGTTCAATTTGTTCAATAAAAGAATGTTGGAAGTTATTTCATTTAATTAAATTCAAGCAATTTGTTGAACTTTAGCAGAATACTGAAAGCAGCCGAACGGAGTGCAATTTAATCACTGTTTATTTATCGCACGTAATATCGTTATCGCGATATTCAACAACGTTATCGCATCTCACATATTTTCCTCATATTGTGCAACCCCGAGGTAAAATGTATTCAAGCAAAAGATTTTCTCCTCCAAACCAGAATCCACATTAAGTCTTTCATTCAATGCAGTTTGTAACACTGAGCTGGAGAAAAGGCAGTGATTTAATCAAGAGAGAGTGCAGCTGCTTTTCACAATGAACTGGAAACTCACGCCCGGGAACTCAGAGTAAGCTGAACAGTGAGCTCCTTCCACACGTATGATTGAGGGTTGTATTGTGTCTCCGTGGTGGGAGAAAATTCTTTCATGACCATCATACATCTTGACTATCTGGTCCAAAACCATTAGAATCATAATGTTTTGTAAAAGGCCAGACAGGCGTGCCTTGTGTAATGCCAGTAATTTTATGAAACTGTGCCTTGCATAGCTGCGCCTTGGAGGACAAAAGACCTTTGTCTTTTTACGCCACAAAGTCAAATAGGGTTGTTTTGTCTTGCCGCTCCAGCATCGAAAGTTCACACTAATTCCCAAATGTGTCGTCCCCTTTGTTCTCGGGTCACAATGGGAATCTTAAATGTAAATGAGATTTAGACAAGGTGGTTGCAATGTACGACATCTTGATGGGTAGAGCAGATAGAAATGCTTTAAAAATGCGTTGTGACTGTGTTGTGTTATCAGTCTTAGGCAGAATGTGTTAAAGTTGTACAGCAGAGCAGAGCATGACCTGGCTCTGTGTGATATGTTGTTGTTGTTCTTTATTTTTCCAGGAACTGTTGGGTTTAGACCCAGAGCTTTGGCAGCATGCGTTGTCTGATTTTTAGCCTACATATAGTGTGTGTGTGTGTGTGTGTGTGTGTGTGTGTGTGTGTGTGTGTGTGTGTGTGTGTGTGTGTGTGTGTGTGTTACATTACCCAAGAGAACACAAGTCATTTCAGCACACACAGCTCATGTTTAATCGGCAATTTAGCAGCAGCAACAATAAGTAAAAACCAAATTGCAAATGACAATCAAGAAATAAATAAAATAGACAGGCCACAAAGAATAACAAAGATTGCCTTAGATGAACTAATCATAATAAACAGGCCTATTGCTGCTATAATTACTGACCGTAGAATCATTAATTTCCCTAATGCTCCACTGCTGCCATCGTTAATAACCGTTCATTAATTAAACATACTATGGAAAACAGCAGCTCTGTTCTGTGGAAAGCACATCTCCTTGACTTGGTCCACGGAGTTAGTCTAGCTTAATTTTGCTCTGGAGGTCATTCCAGGAATAATGACCCGTAGAAATGTAAATATTCCTCTCTGCTTAACAGCCGGGGCACTTAGAATACCTGAGACAAGCCAAATTTGAGATTTAGAGATAATGAGCTGCTTATTTTCATACGAGCAGGAGTGGACTGAAAAAGAGGCTGTAGTTGCTTTGTCAAATTTGTACATTTTTTTTTGTAAAACAAATGTGCATTCCTCCAGTAGTTTTGGGGAAAATGCAACAAAAAAAAGGTTTTAGCGGCTAAATCCATTGAGTAGTTAATGGAATAATTTCACATTTTCTAAACTACGTATCTGCTTTAAGTGAGACGAGGAGATTGATATTAAAGGGATAGTGTGGATTTTTTGAAGTTGAGGTACTATCCATAGTCAGTGTATTAGCTACATGGCACACATCCAGTTTGAAAAAGCAGGCAGGAGCGCCGCCATGGAAGCTGAGCAATCAATATCTATGTATAGAATACTTTGACCGCTTTACCTTGCAGTCAAACAGCCCTTTAGGACGGGGAACTGAAGCCACTGTATCACTCTCTTCAAAGCTTCCAGACTCCTTAGACCAGCAACTCCTGTGATCTGCGAGGTAAAATTACTGTTTTTGTCAAAGGAGGCTGGTGGCTTTGAAGAGAACACAAATGGATACAACAGCTTCAGCTCCCCGTCGGAAAGGGCTGTCTGAGGACAACGTAAATCAGTAAAAATATTCAAAATATAGCGTACACTTAAACAGATATTGATTTCTTTAGTTGGCCATCGCCATCTACTGGACATTATAATGGACATTTTGGTCCCCAGAAGTAGCTGCAGAGTAGTCATCTTTGAGAGTATGTCGACGACGATTAATTTAGAGGATTGCTCCGGAGCCGCCGGAAGATCTGCCCAATGACCCTCATTTTCGGCCGGATGTCCGTCACCTTCTGCTTTCTCTGTGTTAGCATTTTAAACTCCGGTGGATTTCTGAGGACTATGGTTAACTGCTCCTCAGATCTCTGCAGGGTAATCTGTCCAATCAGAGTTTTCTGTTGCACGACTAAAACAACTTTGGAACGTATATTTCTTCCCGAGGCCATTTTGCAGCGGCTCCGTCCACAAGACGATTGTGAAATGCCAGTGAACCAGAGCGCGTTTTTCTCCCATCCCGGAATGCTGTATGGACTAGCCAGACCTTCCTTTGCAGCACTGTGGCGGAAGATCTGGCAGCGAGACTACTGCAGAGTAGATGCAGAGTAGGGGCTCCTCTCTTTCACACTGCTCTCCTAGGTAAAATCACGTCATACAGTCTGCTCAGTGAAGGTGTCTGCGACGGGTACAGGCAGCTCCGGAACCAGGGTGAGTCTGTGTAAGAGGTCTCGCCCGGTCAGGCTCCGAGATAACGTTATCTTCTGCTCAGAAGTGATGCAGTTACAGCTTACAGCAACTTCATACAATAGTTTCTGACCTTTGTTTGATATCTCGAAAGAATATTCTCGAAGATTATAGCTTTAATGTACTGAAATTAGATTGCCATTGACTCTCATTTCACTCAGAAAGAAAGAAAAGATTTCCCAAAGTGTTGAACTGTTCCCAAAAGCACCTCTACATACTGGGTACCTGATATCCATTCACAGTGATTATTCCTAACAATACTGAGAATGTATCAGTTTGAATTCACTGCACAATGTTTCTGTGCACAGTCTCGGCCAAAAGTCTTTTGAAACACATCAGAATGTGTGTGTTTTCATCAGAGCACCACACACGTTCTAGTTGGCTTCTATAATGGTTATGAATAATTACTGTCTTCAGTAATTCTGTAATCAGCATTGGAAGTACATCTGGCTGGTGTCTGTGTGGATACACCATGGATATCAGAAGTCTACAGGCTCTGTCTTAATTTTCTACTTTTTATTGCCTCGAAGGCACTTGGATATGACAAAGGAACGGGCTAAAGGCAAAAATGAGAAGCAGCTAATTTCTAACAATGTATCGGAAATGAAAAACCAAAAACTCCCTGCACTCTTTGCTTTGATAACAGCCGTGACCTTTTTGGATAGGTTTCTGCCATCTGGGTACATCTGTATTGAGGATTTGTCCCACATTCCTCTCTTCAGACTCAGAGGGGTTTCTTTATGCAAACTTCTCTTTTGATCAATCCAGAGTTTATACCAACGTACCAGTCCAGGGTAGAGATCCTCCTGTTGTCTCAGTTGGTGGTTGGTTTAGTCGTGCACTTTGGTTCGTTGTCAAGTTGAAAGATGGAATTCTTCTTTGATTTGTTCCAGAGGGCAGCAGATTTCCCCGAGAAATATCTTGGTATTTGGAGCCATTTGTCTTCCCCTCTATCCTAAACCGAAGCCCCTGTCCAGCCTTGAAGCATGCAGCTTATATATACCAGTGCCATCTACAATTATTGATTGATTACTGGTGACTGGAGTTGACTTGCCCCCAATCATTTTACAATGCATGTTTTTTTTAGAATACTGTATCTCGTAGCTCTGCATATAATCAGACTCGTTCGAGATGAGCCAGGTCTGCGCAGAATTGATCACCGGCGATCGCCACCCAATGCATGCTGCTTAGATTTGTGTCCGACTTGATCCCGACTCGCTCTGATGTCATGCACACGTGGTCAACGATAACCTCACAAGATCAAGGCGGCCGCAGTTCTGAGACGCAGGCCGCGCAGTTGCTTTTCACTGACTGCAAGACCCAGGCGGACCCAGGGCATGATGGGAAATGCCGGCCTCTCAGCTGATCTAACAGCTGATTGGTTCAGAATCGACTCAACATGATGACGTTTTATATAAACTTTTGATATTTTTTGAATTGGAGGAATTTTAACTGCTATTTGTCTGATTTAAAGGCTTATTCTGTACAGAACACATGTTGTGTGGCTGATAGTGACATATAGAAGTCAGAGATTACGGATTACGGATCATCTACAGTGTGTTGTTAATTAAAATCAGCAACAGATCGCATGTAGAGCATTTTGACAGCCACTCTGTCATAATAAAAACAACTGGAGACTTGTGTATAAGCTGATATATGGGTCTGATAACATTTTATTCAATCTGAATCGGACCACAGTGTTTCTGTCACTTCCTGTTCAGCCTGAAGGCTGCTGGTATCGGCTGGAAACTGTCCAACTTGAAAGCGGATTCTTTTCACCGCCCCCGGCTGCTGCCGCCTGCTCTCGTACACTTTACAGGCGAGGCGCAGTTCATCTCGAACGAACCTATTCTTTTTGTTTGCCACTCCGATTCAGTCACTCCTCCATGTCTTTAGGGGTCATTAGGAGGCATTGAAATATCTACATGACACACTGAACCAGGGTCGTTCACCCGACACTGCTGAACTGTGTAGTGTGATTGGTGTCTGTGGCATTGTGTGTCCTTGTTTAACATTTCTTCATTTTTCATTGTGTTTAAAATATACTGTCAGACCTACAAAACCTTCATGGAAGAATACAAGCCCTAAGGCTGAATGATATTTATATCAAAATATATTATATTTTGTTGTAACGGTCACCTATGAATGCTTTCCAGTCTTTATGCTAAGTAAAACGTACAGCTGCTGGCTGTAGCTTCATATTTACCGTACAGACAGAAGAGTGGGATCGATTCTCAACTAGGGTTGGGTATCGTTTGGAAAGTTGATGTATGTTTTGTCAGCCCAGAAACTTTGCAAACATGCAAATGAGATTTTATATGCACAGAGCAGGAAGAATCCAGCACACAGTACATATTGCGGTTGTTAATATTGCTGCTGGCCTCTTTGCTTCCCCGATGAGCTTTTTTCTGCAAAGTCATTCATCTCTGAGGAACCTACTGATCTTGGCGAGATCCTGCTGCTGTATCACCTCCAGCCTGTTATTACAGTTTTCATTGTGTTTTCCTACTTGGAAATCTTACTTCTGTCTTTTAATCCCTTTTTAAATGATAACATATTTAAGATGTATAAACCCCTAGTTTAAATTAAAGTTTTTAGGACCAGCGTTTTGTATTAAGAGCTACAAATTAGTGTCATTTAAGTGTACTTCTAAGATGTAGCCTACCATAAAATACTAATCAGCACCAGTAAAAAAAAAGAAAGAATGTAAATAAGATAATTTTGGGGTAGATGATTGGGAAATACTATACATTCTAAAATACTGCCTGCCCACGGTAGGTAATGGTATGGATGAATACCTTATCCAACCTGACTTCAAAATATCCAAACTATTCCTTAAAGTAATAATGCAGGACTGGCTTTTAGTTGATATTGTACTTTAGTGGTGCAAATTCTCAAACTAATTTGATTGAGTCAAGTCACCAAAACCAAACCTTTTTGGGCTGTTCAGTTGGTTATCCTGTCTTGGAAGAATATGTTGGAATTAGTGAGATGGTTTAACCCAGAGTGACCTGGCTGACGCGCTGCCCAATGTTAGGCACAATACGTTTATTTGGTTTAACCGTGCAGCATGAAAATGTCCATTCTTTCAGTTTTCAGCGTTAAATCCATTGTGGTATCTTTAGTTGTTGATTGAATTTGAATTTATTTCAGGATAACCCCTTGAGATGTAGCATCTCATTTTCAAGGGGGTCCTGCACATACATACAAACACAAAGGTTAAACAAAAATGTCAGCATCAATTTACACCATAAACAATAAGACAGCGTTTTGAACAAAGGTTGGCTCCAGCATCACAGAGTTCAGTGTCACAGCGACAAAACATGTGCCCTTCCGGGCCAAACACCCGCCGACAACAATTTGGATCTTACCTTTATAACCTTGCCCCCCCCGGTAATATCACAGCGACACACAATGTACATACAAGAAACGATATCCAAAGTCTTAACACTTGAATCAACATATCTGGCTCTGACATCGCCTTTATTTGGTCGTTCGGGCCACAAACAAATAAAGGCCATTCCTGAGACTCTGCTGAGCATTTAGGTTGTCCACGGGAAATGTGCCTTAATCAAAGTCAGGTGTGGCATGACTATTACTGCATCTTTTTATGAAATGGCATTTGCTTGGCCATTTTGAGTGAAAGGTTTAGAATCATGCAACCATGTCTCTTTTTAAATTCCTGCATTAATGTAGGTGGTATACAGGCAATATGTGTTGTTGGAGAGTCTAGTTTCCACTACAAAGCCTGAATCCAGTGAGTGAAGAATTGAATTTGCAGGTGCTTGTGTTCCTCCACCTTTGATTCACCGCTGTGCCGGACTCACGCACTGAGCTTCACAGCGTGACTGACTTCATCTCATTTCTTACAACTAGTGCCTTTAAAACAGTGTGGTTTCCATTTTTTGTTGATCAAACGGCTACATTTGTCTGTGAAGCTTGTGTCACAGATGATGCTATCAATCCTGAGCTGCGAAAAGGAACACACAGTGAAGGAAAAGTAACAGACAGATCCTCACCTTCTGGGTAATCAAGTGAACCGAGCCCTCCGAAAATAATCTTTTAGTTTCTTTACAGTTGGATCCATTACAGATGTAAATCACACCTGTATAACTTTCTCATCATCCAAGTAGATGCAACACAGCCATCTCATAGGGACTAGGAATCACCTTTAAAGGAAAATGCCAATATAATTGAGTTCTTCCTTATCTCCAGTGGCTCGTGATCTCCTGTATCCTATCTCCACATTTGAATTAACTTATTTTTTTTGCTCCCATCACCTCCGGAGTGCATCAAAAGAACCTGCAGAGACATAATGTTTTGCACTTATCCACCAGAGTAAATGTGATGAAAGTAAGCAATATGGAAATCACCAGTCAGTCAGTTTTCCTGACTACGCAGTGCTAATATTCCCACCTCCCCCTCATGAAAGACGGTCTCACATTGGAACGTGACCTGAGGGTTAGATGCGTTTTTTTGATAAATTATTATAACTGACAATTTTTATATTGACCTTGATGGAATCAGTCCTATATCACCTTGCAGAGGATGTACTGTATGGGACTGACGGAATTAAAAGAATGCCATTCATGTTCTTTTATTGCACTATAAATAGAGTTGATCTCTGAAAAGTGCGACGTATTTGTCTTAGTGCATAGCGATTTGTGGATTTAAAAAAAAGCCTCAGTAATGCAAGAGTGCTTATCTATCAGCACCTTCTGCTCACATCAGGTTTTCCCTTTCCTCTTTTAAATCTTAAAATCCGCACATTTGATTAATCCCTTTTCTGTGTTTGAGTCTTCAGTTCCTGATTGTAATCTTCACAATCAAAACACTATACTTAACACACCAACAGTACATAGAAAACGAAGCAGTCCTCGCCAGAAAAACGACAGCATTGGTCATTTGTTCAAATTTCTAAAATGACCTACAGCATGAGCATCACAGTTTATTGTTAAACTTGAAAGTAGTTTATCAAAACCATTTTTTTTTTAATAGTCAATGCACAAAATGGTTTGTTTGTTGAAACCATATAATTATTTTCATGCAGGGCGATGAAAATGTTAGTTAAAAGATAATGCTGGCAATATTCCAAAATGCTATTATATTACAATTCCCATGACAAGAGTTTCTGTCCAAAACAGCCTGTATGCGTGTGTTAATGAAGAAACATTGCAACATTCTGGCTTGTTTGAATAGCTTAGGACAATGGAGCTCTATGGCACAGAGGAATATGGTACTTGTTAAAGGTACACAGTGTAGGAATTTCTCCCATCTAGCGGTGAAATTGTATTTTGCATTCAAACGAATAGTGCTCTCTAGCGCCTCACTTTTTCAAATGCATGTTGCAGCTACGGTAGCCGTTATGTACCAAGAAGCTATAATTCCCTTTTTCGCTTTTTTTGGCAACGAGGATTCCTTCTCCTGTGGCTCAGTTTAAGTATGATCATCCATTATGAACTAAAGTGCAGTACAGGCTTTCAGATTTGCTGGTGCAGTGACAAGCGCCTCTCACTGATCTCCTTCTCCGTTTCAGCTGGTTTCAGTCACGTGACGCTGGCTCTGAACGGAAACGCGTTGTGGATTAGCTAGACAGGTAGGCTAGTGCTGTATGTCCCTCTCATAGATTGTATTTTTTCAAATTGGTGGAACGACATGGAAGCCTCCTTGTATTTACCCGTCCAATGTAAATACAGATAAGAAGTTCTTTACTTACGAGGATAAGTCAGATCATTGGCAGAGGTCATTTTACACTGAGTACATATTTATGAATGAAGACATTGATTTTAGCTAATTAAAATACTTAAAACACTACACAGTGTACCTTTTAATTTTTTTTTTTTTTTTTTGTATTTTCATAGAATTTGGTGACTGTATGAAAAATGTATAGAACCTTTTCATTTTAATAAGGTGACTAAAATCGTACTGGGCCTGACTATCTCACGATGTTTTGTTTCAGTAGCAGCCATGTCCATTTAAAAAAAAAAAAATGTTTAATTGCTGCTAATCAGTCTAATCAACACTGAGAGGTCCAATGTTGAGACAAGAGCAAAAAACATTCATCAAGATGTAATCTTTTCATCTTTGATGCCAGAGAAAAATCTAAAAATCTAAAATCTCATTGATTAATTGACTTGGACAAAATGTAATTGCTTCTTCCATATTTTCTCATTCATACAAACTGTATAACTTATGAACAGTGTACGCATCCGTCATAACCTCTCAAAGGTTTCTGTCGCTGCTGGTTATAAGGCAAGCGTTAACGATACACAGATGTTTTGATCCTTTATTTCACACACATGAGGCATGATCACAAATATCGCACTGTGATCAAAGCCTGTCAAAGGCTCCCTTTTGCCCATGATTACTTCTTGATCAGTGGTATGGGATGTGCATGGCTGCACACCAGAGTGGTTTGAAGTGTGTTTACAGGTGGCAAGGCTGCGCTGTGCTGTAAACTCAAGTTGAGCCAGTGTTTTATCTGCAAAATCCAGTTTACTCACCTTTTCAGGCTGATTCATAATGTTAAATCATGGAAAACATCATTGTGGTTACACTACCGGTCAAAAGTTTGGGGTCACTTAGAAATTTCCATTCCAGACAGAATACCAGCTGAGATCAGTTGCATTGTTTTTTTAATCAGGGCAGCAGTTTTCAGATTACATTATGTGCTTACATAATTGCAGAAGGGTTCTCGACTGTTGGAGACAGAAGTGGCTGAAGAAACGCTTGAAATTCCATGCTTTTTGGTCTAAATGTCATACCCAAATTAAAAGTGGTACAGCTCCCATATACGTTGACACTCTGGGGTGTGCCTGATATCATTGGAAAGGTAGCACTCTAGAATGGAGGTTTTTTTATTTATGTCCAAGTCATACATCTGTGAAATGATTAGAATACACTGCTGTAAACACATCTGACAGATGACAGACAACACAGGACAATGCAACTGATCTCAGCTGGTATTCTGTCTGGAATGGAGTGGAATGGACATTTCTAAGTGAACCCCAAACTTTTGACCGGTAGTGTATATTTTAGGGGAACATGACTTCTGACAAGGGCCTAAAACGAAGAGGAGGTACACATTTTTACAAGATTATTTTTGGGGCATTTTTAGGCCTTTATTTGACAGGACAGCTGAAGACATGAAAGTGGAGAGAGAGGGGGGAATGACGTGCAGCAAAGGGCCGCAGGTCGGAGTCGCACCCGCGCCTGCTGTGTTTAGGAGTAAGATTTGGTCCAACCAAAAGAGGTGGTTTTCGGTCTTAGCAAACTGAACCGGGGTCCAGTTTGTTTCTAGTGTTAAAGTATTTTTTTTGGATGGTTCGGACTTTCAGTCCAAATACAGGAAGTTCTGGTGGGCGTCGTGTTATAAGAAGTGTAGATCCAATAGGATAGCTTAGTGTGTAGACAGTTGTCGGCTGTTAGAGCAGAGAATTAATTAGCAGTTTACTTGTTAATTGGTAGTATATGTACAGTTTCACTTTTTCTCTGAATAAATGCTGTAGCTCCTCAAAACCCAAATAAAGTTCCCATGTCTTCCTCTTTTCTCAAACGCAACAAAACAAGTATTAAGTAAATTACAAGTATTGGGAGACGCGACTCATGTACAGAATGTAGTTATGTCATGTGATAGATCTTTAGTGTGCTTGCAAAACTGCAGTGTGAAACCAAAACTAACCGGATCAAATGTGTACAATGTAACAAAAATATGAACCTTGGTACTTTCAAGTGTGAAAAAGTGAGACTTTCATACACCAGCATGTGTCACTGGGGCTGCTTGGGACTGAAAACCCATGCAAACAATAGACTTTACATATAAAATGCATTTCCAATTCCTTTTGGAGCTGTATTAAAAGCTAATGTGAGTGGAAAGGTAAGCTGAGAGGAAAACTATTCTTCAAAAAACTGGAGAGCAGCCTCAGAGGGCTCCTGTTGGAACCTTCAGAGCCCTGTCAAAAAACCTTTGAAGTGCCCTGAAAGCACCCTAGTTACATGGAGCACACTGAGGGATACGTTGACTCAGAATATATGAGCTCCAGGAAGGTTTGGCACGCCAAACAGAGATTGCTGACAGAAATGGAAAATACATTTCCTGCTTAATATAAATTCTAATAATATTCTCTAGAGGATAAGACTTGATATTTTGTCACTGAAAGAAATCCCCAGAAATTACCCTTTTCAGCTCGAAGGTAGATTATGTAATATTTATGTAAAATAGCACCCCCTGCAGGCACGACAAAGTGACGAATCGCAATCAAAATAAAGGCGGCCTCCCACGCTGTGCTCTACATTTATCTAGAGGATAGGATGCAGGCGGCAAACTAAATATACCCCCCGAAACCCAAGTCCTCAGCTGAAAATGTCTTGACCAGTTATTTTGCTGAGCATAGCCACAGTTAGTTTAGCAAAAGACACCCAATCTTTGGTGGTACATAGCTACAGTATGAACATCATTATCCAGCCGCTATAGCCTTAGCGACACCATAGCAACAAACCGCTGTCTGTCAGATGTCAACATCTGTGTCATTAAACCAATAGACCCTTAAAGTTTTTTCCCGTCTTACATTATTTTTTCAATCTGCTGCCACTCGCGACTGGAATGCCCCGCAAAAGATTCTCAAACTGGACAAACTATTTTCCATTTCATCCTTCAAAACCATCATATCATCCTTGTTCACGGACATATGCAGTTGCTTCTCTACATAATTATTTGAATAACATTTGAATGGTTTCTCCCTCTGTTACTCACCCATGTACCTGTGCACTTATCTCATCAGAAGTGTTTACTGTTTGTGTAGTATTTCAAATTGTATTTTATTTATATTTTCTAGCCCTCCTTCCCTTTCCCTAAGTGGCTATGCCACTTGTCAGGCCGTCATTGTAAATAAGAACCTGTTCTTAATGACTTGCCATTAAAAATAAAGGTGAAAAAAAAGTTGGGTAGAGCTATACTGATAAATTGGCTTGACTAATATGGCGACCGAAATAATATGATGTAGTAACTGATATAAGTAACAAGTGATTACAGTATAAAAATGCCCAAATACTGTATGTTTGAGATAATTTAGTGTCACCAAGTCAATAGTTCACCACAGTACTAAAAAAGTTGTTTTGTTTTTTTAAGCCACGTTAGCAGCTTGGTGCAAGGGATGGCAATGTGGGTCGGTCCACCAGTGCATTCCACTCCATATTTCAACAACTATTGGATGGATTGCCATTAAGTGTGGTATAGATATTCATGAGGATGATGCTTAATGACTTTTGTGATCACAGACTTTTAATTTAGCGCCATCATCAGGTGGCAAAGTTTGTCCAATACTTTGGTTAATGACCAAACACCTGCAAAACTAAAAACATTCCCATCATCTGCACGTTGTGTTTACTGCTGATCAGTTGTTGGTGTTGTTATCATGCTAACGCACTAAACTAACGCCAACCTTAAATTAAATTACTTTATTTATTTATATTACTTAATTTAAATACATTTCCAATATCAGAATAAAATCATTAGTCTTGTTAGAGTTGGGGTGCACTCCCGTCTAAATCGTTTGGTGTCAGGTGGTCATTAAACTCATTCCGAGGTGTCTTTTTTTTTTTTTTTTTTTTTTGTAGTAAACTCGTATAGTGTGACTTAAAAGTCACTAACTTTGACAGATTGTCTTTAGATGTGAAATGGTGTCAAACTTTTGTCTTTTTAGTAGAGATGCACAGATTACAACTTTCTAGGCCGATTCCGATTTTAGCAGATTCCGATTTCATTTTTTCTAACGACTTTACAGCACACACAAATATTTATTTTCTATCTTTTCTTTAATAGAAAATGTTACATTTTGTATAGAACATAGAACATTTTTTAAATAATCGATCGCTATAAAATACAACTATATAAATGACTCCTGGTGTGGGAAATTAACACACATCTAAAGTGCAATGTTATGGAAGAACCATTTCCTTCTTTTCAAATCCAATATCCAACTAAAAAAATTTGATAAATTTAGCAAACTAAACTTCTGTATGTATGAAAACAGGTAATGGCAATAAAATAATATATAAATAACAAATAAAAATAAAATAATATAGCCTTAATGCAGTATAAAGATATTTCTCAAAACACACACAGGCCTGTTTGAACGTCAACATTAACGTTACCTGAAAACAGCGTGGAGTTCCTTTTTTTTTAGCAAGTTTGCTTTATGTGTCATTGTGCATAAACATGAACACTACTGTTGCGGTCAACAGGCTTATCAGCTAACGTTAGCTACCAACGGTTACCTCGGAACAATCCAGCAAATAGACGGTACCCTAGAGTGCCGTTACCTGAAACAGATGTTTTAACGTCACCGCTCATTTTACAGTTCAACAACTAAACTAAACTCTTTAAATATTACTACGTTTTTAATGTTGGTTTTGAGCGGTATGCATACAGCATGTCGGAGGACTACAGCGTCTTTTTTTTTTTTATTTGATTTTTTTTTATACAGCGTCTCAGTCAGTGTGCCCAACGCTATTTTCCGATAAACTCTAGCTGTCATATTTCACGGGACCCGCGTGAGTGCAGTTTTCATGTTCCAGTTTTTCAGCCTCAGAGGGGAGAGAGAGAGAGCGGCTGACTACTTGAGCCGTGTATAATTACGACTGTATGACATTTCATAAACAGCTGATGGAGCGGCAGTGCGTCGCTGCTACGTGCATACAACGGAAACCCTGCATGTGCACGTGTGGTGTTGCTGTGGCGCGTTGTAAATCATGCGGCGCCCGAGTGAATTTGACCTTCATAAAATCGGCATATGACGTGAAAATCGGCCAGTTCCGGTAGGGGACTGTGGTAACCTTTACATCTGCTATAAACCAGCATGTTAGCATTGTCACTGTTAGCATGCTGACATTAGCATTTAGCTCAAAGCTGTTCCGAAGTCGGAGCATATCTTGGTCATAATTCTTGAAAAGAGTTTGAGGAAAATATCAAAAACATTTGTGTATGCAATGTGTTAATATAAAGAAGAAGAAAGAATGTATCATTATTGGAATTGGCCTCAAGTATTATAGTAGTAGTAATAGTAGTATGATAAGACTATTTCAAGCACTGATATTAATCTTACATTGTGTAACTCGTTTAAGGTGAATTTATGGTTAATCAAAATGACACACAACAAACCCTATGCCCAGGTAGTATTGTTTGATATCTGGGGCTGAAGGAAAGGCGTAATAAAGCTGTGAAATCAAGAAATCCTGATGTACTGGATGGGTATGTGAAGGTAACATCTCTCTAGTTTGTTAACCTGGCTCTAGTTGTTCAAATGTTGCCAATAATGTCATGATGAATGTACGATGAGACATTTTTTGTTCTCAAATTCAGATTATATTTATTTGTATGTATTTTTACGTTGCCATCACAACTACAGTATAAGTCAAGGTAGCTCACAGATAGAACTGTGGCCACCTTCCAGATCCTCAGACCATTTGTATGCTGCTGCTGCCAAATTACAGCTGATCCAAGGTGTGTGATGAGGACAACATGTCCACAGAATTTGGTGCACAAGAAGCTAATTTTCCAGAGGGATTAGAGCAGAGTTTATACACTGGAAATGTGCTTCTTTGTCAGTTTGATAAGACAGACTTTGAAAAAGCAGTATTAGTTATTAGAAATAATGGACACAGGTGATTTGTATTTATTTATGTGCTTGTTTGTTGGCTTTACCATTGGGTTAATGTGTTTGAATAGCAGAAATACTGTATGACTCTGCCTTTCTACAGCGGTGTATGGTATTGAATAGAATTTTTATTTACAAAAGCCAGTCAGTGTTAGTGTCCATCATTATTATTACTAACTATTCATTTCAAATTGTATCATTAACACAGTTTGAATATGCGTACGATTTATAACATTTCACATTTTTTTTACTTTAACATTGAACGGTTTAATCAGCACACAACACAGACCAGCCTGACAGCTGGATGGGGGGTTTTCATGCAAAATAATTGACAGAGTATTTAATATGTGGAAATTGTCACAGTATCATAAAGCTCTGCCATTTGTACTGAGCACTTTGACATTTTGAACTGCGAGAAAGGAGAATTCAGGACATTTGTTAAAAAGCAGACATTTAAATATGACTTAGTCAAAACCAAGTAACATGAACATACTCGCTGTTCATCATGAATAATTTTGTTCGCCAAAGTAATGGGACATTTGTGTAATAAGAGAAAGTAGTGCTTAAGATTGAAATGTGTAAAAAGCACACTGGTCTTCAACACATGAAACGGTTAGATGTCTGGCCTTTTTAGGTATCGGCCCTGTCCTGAGCCCTCATTTTCTGAGAGATGTGTCTGCCAAAAAAAAAGAGCTCTGCAAAAATCATCAGGGTGAAAATGTATCCTGTAACCTCGGCTCACAGTCCCATAGCGTAGCCATAAAAAGTGTTCTGTTGGCACATTTTCTTGCGCTGCAGAATGAAATACATTTATTTGACTTTTGGTTTGACATTTATGCAAAGTAGTCCGTCTGAGCTGAGCAGGGGGGGGGATTCAGGAAATTTGAAAAGTGTAGGCAGAAATATTCATCTACTCCACATAGGCTGAAGTGGCTCACTGGCAAATCACTTTGTGGCACTTGATGGTTATTTTTCATCTGTAGTTAATGATAAGATGTTCTTAGTATCAGAATTGCTCCCACTTTAGTAATGATATGAAGTGTCACACCAACTCCTTTTACTGTAGATTTAGGACTTTGAATGTTTTTCATTCACATCAGTCAGTGTGAAATATCTATGTAACCTAGCATCTTATCGAAAAAAGGAATCTAGTATTGAGGCTGCACATCAATTTTGAATACTTTTAAAATCTGTTATCAAATCCACTTACTCTAAGCCAGTGGCTCTCAACCTTTTTTGGGACCAGCGCCCCCTTATCCATTATCCAGGTCCCTTACCACCCCCAATCAAATAAGATGTAGACTAATTGCCCTAAATATTAACGATTAGGTCCTAGTATTGTTGTTATGATGATGATGATGATGATGATGATGATTATGATGAGGATTATTATTATTATTATTATTATTATTAGTCCTATTATTGTTGTTACTATTGCTATCGAAAATCATCAAAAAATCATATCATTGAATGAAAAATGTTCGGCAGCTATGTTCATAGACATATTAAAGATAAATGATAACGTTTAATATAGACTATAAAGTTCACGACAAGACCGATTCATAACGCTGTAGTCCGGAGTTTATATAAGATGATACTCTGACGTCCCGTTCCCATGAAGGCAGCACGGAGCTGCGCCACACAAAGCCTAAAGAAACACAGAAGAGAAGAAGAGTTACCGTCCACCGTCTCGTCCAGTCGCAGTGGCATGAACTGGCAGGTTTTAATGTTGCAGGCCACTGTTTTTTGCAAGTAGTTTAAAGTGTAAACTCGTATTGTTGTGAACCTTTGGTGTAAACTCGCCTTAAAACAAACGCCCCCCCCAAAGGCACCTCAACGACCCCTTTCCCCAGCATTGCTTCCAGCGCCCCCCGTCATCCTCTGAACGCCCCCTGGGGGGGCTGTACCACCCCCGTTGAGAAACACTGCTCTGTGTTTTTTCCACTGCATGGTACAGCTGGACTCTCAATTTTTTAGTTAGTCTAGGAACTCGTGCCCAAAGCTGATAACCGTGGAAACAAACCCTGAACACACGAAATTGTCTACACATTAAAGAAAAATGTCACTTTATGAGATTTTTCAACATTAATGAGTTACCCTAGCCTGCCTATGGTCCCCCAGTGGCTAGAAATGACAATAGATGTAAACCGAGCCCTGGGTATCCTGCTCTGCCTTTGAGAAAATGAAAGCTCAGATGGGCCGATCTGGAATCTCCTCCTTATGACATCATAAGTGGAAAGGTTACCTCCCCTTTCTCTGCTTTGCCCGCCCAGAGAATTTGGCCCACCTATGAGAAA
The DNA here is from genome assembly GCA_023566125.1 of Zingel zingel. NCBI lineage: Eukaryota > Metazoa > Chordata > Actinopteri > Perciformes > Percidae > Zingel > Zingel zingel. Next base: position 25,856,295 of record CM042330.1, read on the forward strand.
GAGACATCATGGCTTGAAAACAAGCAAAGCATGGCATTTGGTCAAGGCCACACCCCCACCCTCCACCTTTGCCCCCCTCTCTCCTCCTCAATAGCATTTAAAGCTACAGACACAGAAATGGCACATCCTAAGTAAAGCTCATTGTGGGACTGGCTCTAGTGGCTGTAATTCAGCACCAAGGCTGAATTTCGGAAAAGAGACTTCAGATACAGTATTAGGGGACCACTAAGGTCTATATAAAAGAGACTTCAGATACAGTATTAGGGGACCACTAAGGTCTATATAAAAGAGACTTCAGATACAGTATTAGGGGACCACTAAGGTCTATATAAAAGAGACTTCAGATACAGTATTAGGGGACCACTAAGGCCTATATAAAAGAGACTTCAGATACAGTATTAGGGGACCACTAAGGTCTATATAAAAGAGACTTCAGATACAGTATTAGGGGACCACTAAGGCCTATATAAAAGCATCCAAAAAGCATGTCATAGGACCTTTTTAAGTTACAAGTTTCTGTGGTGGGAAAGAGCTGTGATTGATTTATATGGCAAAGCTCTACTGTAAGAAAACCACAGGAATGCCATATCAGTATTTTGGTAACAAAAGAAAATGTGCAGGAAATCCTAATGATTGTGAACATTGTGATATAAACCGACTGCTTTGCAAACACTGATATTAAACACCTTCAGTGTGCCAGCTAGCTGTGTAAAGTCCCTCAGTAGATTTATGCAAACACAGCATTGGATAAATGGGAATCTGTGTGATCAATGGGATTTCTAATCCGTTGATTTGGTTCTCTATAATGGGTTCAGGAAATTGATGTAAAGGTCTGAAAGGACAAAGCCGCTGAAAAACACTTTTCCCAGGACTTTGTCTTCTTTGTTCTTTCATTACTGCTCCGTATTTGTTTTAGTATTTGTATCCGATCTGTATGTGATCCGATGATGCCACAATATATTTGACGTACATACAGTGAATTTCATGTTCACAGGACTGCATGTCACAATGAAATAAGGTGTGTTGACAACCGCCTGCATTTTGGTTTCTGTTTTATTTAACACCAAATTCTCTGGTTGCCCTGAACTGGCATGGATTTCACTTGTCTGTTTACAGCTCGGAAAAACTAGAACATGAAGCATAACAAAAGAAATATAGGAATCAATCAACCTGAGAGGAGTGATTAAAATGGAATGCTTACTCTAATTAAGCTAATCAGATAAAGCTAACTAAATTGTAAGATTGCACTCTTTCCTTTATCAGGCTAACATTGATTATTTGTGTGTGTGTGTGTGTGTGTGTGTGTGTGTGTGTGTGTGTGTGTGTGTGTGTGTGTGTAAATTCAATCAGTGGCTGTAGAATAGTGGTGCATTTCTCCTGGACCAGCTGAGACTCTCCAGACCTCCCCTCAGTGTCATCTTCCATTTAGATGACTGTGATAGCGCTGCGAGAGTCATTTCTTTTTCTCCCTGTGCTTCTAACATACTCGACACAAGCTCACTCGGGCCTCAACACATACTGCTGCTATACTAATATCACACTGTAAAAGTTACAAGTAAAAGGCCTGCATTGAAAATGTTACTTAAGTAAAGGTATGCAAGTATCATCAGGAAAATGTACTTGAACTATTAAACGTAAAAGTACTCAATGCAGAAAAATCCTCACATTTTAGAAACTGGAAACAATCAAAACCGTTCTTGTGTGTGTTTAATCAGCTAATCATTTCAGCTGTACTTGTAGGCTTATATATTTGTTGGTAGCTTTTATAATCAAACACAATATTTGATAAACTATATGTGTTTTGTGTGCAAAAGTCTTTATTTGTTAAGTAACTAGTAATTTAAGCTGATAAATGTAGTGGAGTAAAAAGTACAATATTTCGCTCTGGAATGTAGCGGAGTAGAAGTAGAAAGTGGCATGAAAAGAAAAGACTCAAGTAATGTTCAAGTACCTCAAATTTGTACTTAAGGACAGTATTTGAGTAAATTTACTTAGTTACATTCCAGCTCTGAGGTTATGGCGTTGTCGATTCAGGTGGATGCCCGTGCGGTGTCCTGTATTACGAACTATCTTGCCAACGGGCCGCAGTTGGTGCCATTCCAGGGCCCACCCCAAGGTGCTGTCCTGTTATCCCTCATTTGTCTTCTTATTTCCAATAGAGAGTCGAAGTCCCTCTCCTTCCGGTGGACTACCATGGGACCTTATTTCGGAAAAAGCATGTACTGTAGTGAAGCGGGAGAGATACATATTTTTTTGATCCCGTAAATATGATGTTTGTCAATTTAAAAGATAATTTTCCCCCAGGGGGGCGTTCAGAGGATGACGGGGGGCGCTGGAAGCAATGCTGGGGAAAGGGGTCGTTGAGGTGCCTTTGGGGGGGCGTTTGTTTTAAGGCGAGTTTACACCAAAGGTTCACAACAATACGAGTTTACAGTTTAAAACTACTTGCAAAAAACAGTGGTCTGCAACATTAAAACCTGCCAGTTCACGCCACTGCGACTGGATGAGACGGTGGACGGTAACTCTCTTCTGTGTTTCTTTTGTCTTTGTGTTTCATACCGTGATCTAACGTTACTCACACAAGCAACGGGTCTTGCTTGTTCTTTCGCTTCCCGGCTGATAAAAAGACTGGATAAAACGCATCAGGTAAGAAAATGTTACATGTGTTGCGGAACAGAGCTAAGCTACCTAGCTAGCTAGCAAGTATCAAGCAGCGTGACGTAAAGTGTGCGAGACAAGATATGTAGTTCACCGAGCGCTTACAACAAACTTGCAAAATTATCTTTCAACCCTTGTGTTTTCCTCGAGTCAAATTTTACCCATTTTCAATGTTTTTTATATCAGAAATATGGGTTCTTTCAACCAAATTGCCCAAAAATAATAGTTTAGTTTCAAAACAGTATCCTGACTAAACTTTAACATGTACCAGTCTGTGATCCACTCAACATCCTCTGATCTTAACTATTAGTCAAAATAATTGCTGTTTTTTTTAACTCAATTAAGTATAATGTCATATAAATTAGGTTTATTGACCATGAATTAAAAGAAATGTTGAAAACTTTTTAAAAGTGTCAAAAGCATAGAAAAAAGCGATAAATTTCGAAAAAACAACAATTTTGACCCCGAATGACAACAAGTTCATGGTTGACAGGAAGACAACACAAGGGTTAAATTGACAAAGATCATATTTGTAATTCATGGCTCAATTCAGATGGGATCAAAAAATAATCCGTCTCTCCCCATTTACTACCATACATATTCTTTCCGAAATACAGTCCTATGAGGTCCACTGGAAGGGGAGGGACTTTGCCTTTCTATTTGAGCTACACCTCATCCAACCTTTGGTAAATGTCTGTGTAGATTCATATTAGTCATCCATGTAGCAAGATGTCAAACACTGTTAAAAGCATTCCAGTGGACTGGTAATTAAATGGTTGAATGGCTTCTTAAAGTCTGCTGTCAGATGCTATCTGTCTGCGTTTGTCTATGTGGAGGCAACACGCCTCCTGATGAATGAGGACATGCTTGTGGAAGGACGTTAAAAAGATCAAATGGCTTCTTCAAATATTTGAAAATGATCTGAACAGCATAGTAAATGGCAGACAGCTTATGTCGCAGCCTCACCTTTACATACATAGGGGAATGGCACTTTTTAGGTAATAAACAGCCAAATTGCATTATTCCTTATTTACTATATAAATAAAAGAAAAGTGATAACTGTGTTTTTAGGCTCATGAACGCGTTCAGAGGCACAAAATATAAAAGGTGGGGATGGAAATGTATCAAAGTGTATCCAACCACTGCAAATGAACAGAACAAATTCTGCTTTCTGTATAACGAACACCAGTCTCCAGGGTGAAAGTCTTGTTTGTTTAGTAGTTTTGTAAGGAATGTTACGTAAAAATGTCAGCATTGACGTTTAGTGTCTTCAGGGTGAAAGTCCTGTTTGTTTAAGGAACGTTTCTTAAGAAAGTTGACTTAAGAAAAGTCAGCCTTGACATCTGATGTCAAACAGGACTCAAACACTAGCATCCCAACCTTTCGCGGCGCTTCAGTCTTTTAATACTACTACCTACCATGTCACTTTTCACACTACGTCATCTTGCAACACGAGGTCAAATATTGACATGGGTGATCTAGCTTACCAATAGATGAAAACAGCCTACTTACCCAACTAGGGGGTAGAGTTGGGCCCTACCACCTCATATCTATGGTGAAAAGTAAGGGATGTACAAAAGGGCCAAGTGGTCATTATAGCAAATACAACCCCGGCAGGGTGATGCAGGACCCCGACGCAAAGCGGAGCGACAAGCTACCCGAAAGCCAGCTGTTGGCAGCAAATGCATTCTTGGCAAAAGCCATGTTAGGTGAGCTAACGGGCTATCAAGGCTTTTCTAGTGGCTGTTAAAATTCACATTAAACTGAACATTTCTGTTGATGGTGAAGTGAGACAAGTTGAACGGGAGTTCTTTGGGAATATTTATGTTGATGTTTGTGTCCACATTCATCTCATTTCCTTCTTGCCCAGGCGATGTAGTTGACACCAGAGATGGGGACTCGAGTCTGAGACTCGGACTCGAGTCGCACTTAAGTCACACAAACAGCTGACTTCAGACTTGACTCGGACTCGACCCAAAAGACTTCAGACTTGACTCGAGCTTCGAGACTCGTCAACAACCTATTTTCATGCAATTATTGCTTTTTAAATCTAAATTGATTTATGTATTTCTATTTTCTTTTATTGGCGCATATACGTTGGGGAAACGCATGACGAGCTGCGTGTCCCTTGGCCTTTGCCGTAATGTGCAATGTGCGCTATGCGGCGCGCGCACACATCAAAAAATGCAGCGACGATGGCGACACCAAGTCCTCCTGCAGTTGTGCCTTTTGTCATTAGTTTTGCTTACAATAACTTCATAAAAAGTGGCAATAAGCGAACAGCTACATGCAAGGAGTGTGGCACCAAGATACATGACGCTGGATCAACAACATCGAACTTCATCAGACATCTCAAAAAGCACCCAGATAGGTCAGTCACTCACGCTAATGTGAAAGAGACGTTACATTTAGCATATATCGCCACAGGTAACAAGCTAACCATCGCAAAGTGTTGTGCTAATGCTGGGGACAGGCAAATTATATTGTTATAGTTGTATCCATATGATGTGACAGACTTAGGTTAATATTTCACCAATAGCAGAAGATTAGACTAAGACTAAGATTAGACTCTTCATTTTTTTCCAATTTATTTTCATTCCAATTTTTATTTTTCTTGTTAAATAGCAATACGGAAAGTATCAGTTCTCACATGTTTGCACCATGGTTGGTGTATTAACTTTCAATAGAGATGTTTTCCTCAAACTTTGAACACTGAAAAATGTAATGCATGATGAGGTTGGGCTTTACAGCCACTTAGTAACACAGACAAACATGTATTCTTTGGTGCAGATACCGAAATGTTGAAAAATAGTTATGAAATTGAAACAGTCCTTAATTTGTGTTTCTTCAGATTGCATTGCAGTAGACCCCATGAAGTTATCCTACAACTGATTTTGATACTGTACTGTATGGATGGTAGCTACAGGACATGCTTTGAATTCATAAGATTTAACAATACAGTGTTAGGGACAGATCAGACTTGAGACTTGACTTGGACTTGACTTGGACTCATGGCAAAAGACTTGAGACTTGACTTGAACTTCCCCTCAAAGACTTGAGACTTGACTTGGACTCGAGCTCAAAGACTTGAGACTTGACTTGGACTTCCAAAAAATGACTTGTGAACATCTCTAGTTGACACACCTGGAAATGTTACAAATATGTAATGGGGTGGCAGTAGCTCAGTCCGTAGGAAGTTGGGTTGGGCACTAGAGGATCGCTTGTTCAAGTCCCTGTACGGACCGAAGTACAGAGTGTGGAATGGTAGCTGGAGAGGTGCCAGTTCACCTCCTAGGCACTGCCAAGGGACCTTTGAGCAATGCCCCCCCACCCCTCCCCCCCCCCCCCCCCCCACCCGATGGCGCCTATGCAGCAGTCACAGCCCACTCACTCTGACATCCCTCCATTTGTGCATGTAAAAGGACCTGAACGTGTGTGTATTTCAGGCCTCAGTGTAATAACAACAGAGTAAATTGTAATTTCCCCAATGGGGAGTAATAAAAAGTATAAATTATTATTATTGCCTATTGTCTCTACAGCTGAAGTTACTGCATAGCAATCATAGTCTGTATATAAAGATGGTGCCAGGACAGGATCTACGCTCCACATTTCATTGCAATGGTCTGTTATGCTTAGCAACAGTGTACAGTGAACAGTGTACAGAATTAGCAGACGGCAGAATTCTGTGATAGACCAATCAGAATCAAGTATTCAACCAAGCCGTGTAATAAACAACTGATAACGGCCATTTGATCGGCTGATAACACCCGAATCGGCTGCCGCAGGTCAGCTTCAGCATGTACCAAACCAACAAAAACCCCACAGAGGCCCCTAATCACTCTCACTATCGGCCGTAATCTTTTGGTTGTGCACTTGCAGCTAGATAATGATTAAAGTACATTTTATTTACACGTTTCCATAGGCCTTGCAGTAACAGGGAATGATCTACTTCCACTGTAACTTTGTGGATCTTCAGAGAGGCCAGAGTGCTCTTGACAGAATCACTTTTCAATGTGTCCGTTTGAGGCCAGTTTTGATGCGTCAGGAGTTTGAGTTTAGCACTAAATGGTTTTAGGTGAGATGCGAGTTTATGTAGGTTGGAGAAACGGCTTTCATTTTGCATCAGTGAAGGCTATTCCAGTATATCCTGCATGTACCCGGGTAGTGATTTGATTGTCACATCTTGATTAATAATTATGCAGGGAATTATTGATTATTAATAACTGAAATTATAAAAAAAAAAAAATTGGCATTTACATTCAAGTGCCCATAGCATTAGTCGCTGTTTATTCCTAAACTACTGACTTTTAGAAGTTAAAAGTATTATTCTTAAAAACAAACTCCTAAAGTACAAAATGACAATAACATGTATGTGGTGAGTTGTTAAAGGGATATTTCACCATTGGAAAGATGAATATATCTTTTAAATTGTAAATGTGCGTGGGATGTAGAATGGTCGGCATTTTACAGTCACAAACTCCACCAGCAGTTAGCAGTTAGTTGGATACAAGCACCCCATTTCTGCACCAGGCAGTCCGTGTTAACACAGCCCACCTCCACTAGCTAGTCTTACCCGGCGACAGAGCAGCCAGCCTGGTAGCTGAGTAGTCCGATACAGCAATGTTTCCACAACAACAAAAACACAGCAGCCTCTGAACTCGCGTTGGGAGTTTCATTGAAGTTGGATGTAGTCCAGTTTGTTGTCTAATGAGCGGACACTTGCAAGCAGGATTGATGGAACAGGTGGCCGGCTAGCGTCAGCTTTCCACCAACACATTCGTTCAACGTTCCCCGCTGATGAGGTCCCTTTACCGGCCAGATGCATCGAGCAGCACCGCTGGTCTCCATAGCCGGCGGGCGAAGCTCACGTAGTGTGTCGAGTATTCCGTCTATAATATGGTGTCCTGCATATTCTCTGATCTGTACCAATGTATCCCGGTGGTACACGTGTGCGGTAGTTTGAGTGCACATAATTGTTGTTCTAAAATTTCCTTCGGGATGAATAAATCTAACGAATCAATGGCTGACACTCGTTTTTGCCTCGGCAATCTCCGGAAAAAGCCAACAGTCCAACCCCCTATGGGCTATGCGGAAGTAGCTCCTAGTACTGGCTGTAGTCCTTGGCCTCTGGGCCAACGGTCATTCAAAAATACTACAGTGTTTCTACTGATACAAAGTTTAATGCTAAATCGGTGAAGTATCCCTTTAAGCTTATTGATTAATACCAACAGTTTGTTTTTTCAGACATTTGTATAGATAGACTAATCCACCGGCTAATGAATGTGTTGTGCACACTGGCGCCACCATTAAATGGTACCTGCCGTTTTTTGTTTTCATCCTGGACCCTATTTTCCTATGTTTTTGTGTCTAAGTGACTGATGGGAACAACAATCTTAGACATAAGTAGCGAAACAAGATACAATGTAAGTTAACAGGACAATTGTGCAGCTTGTATTTACCTTCACGAAAGTGCTCGTTTTGCCACTGACAGGCTCAGATTATTATTCTAAGTGTCTGACAACATTATGGAAAGGATTTCGACCTTTCTGTTAAAGAGTAAGATCTATTTTTTTTAACATTAAAAACATCCGCAAAATTGTGTTCGCTAAACCCACCAAACTCCAGGTAAATAAACAGTAATTTTAGCATCGTAAAATACACTTCATTCAAAGTCGAGGGAAACAAAATAAAACTATGAAATGGCTATGTTGGCTCAATACACGCTAAAAGTTTTGCGTTTTTAAATGGAGTCTGGTGAATTCAGAGCTGAAGCTAAAGCCTGGTTCACACGGCAGGATAATTAGGCCAATTTTAGCCCCGATTCACCCCTTCCGACAATCTTAAGGATGCTCCGATTATCGTAAAATAATCTGATCAGATATTCCTGCCGTGTGTGGTGTGTTAAGACTGCTCTCGTCTGCTCGGAAGGACGTCGGGACCGCTCCGATCTCAAATCGGGGATATCCAACATGTTGGATTGTTTTGGACCGATTTCTCCTCGTGTGTGGTGTCCCCCGGGGACAAACGAGCACGCAGCCTGTGGACTGTGGCGTGTAGCCAATCAGAAAGCGAGGTGACGAGGCGGAAAACAAAATCAAAACAGCCGGCGGCATGGCGCACCAGAAAGTCCGGTCATGCTTGCGTTGTCTCCACTTCTTTGACCATCGCCTTTTCTTTTGATAACGTTTGTTTTTGGTTAAAATCAAACTACAAACTATCGCCACTGCATCCTCTTCGTCCGCCATTATTGTTTACTCTGAAGTCACGTTTGATCTCGAGGGATTTTGCGAGATTTGCCGTCTGACCTGGGAATGCTCGGGAGTCAAATCGGTTCGTGTGTGATGTGTTGATTTCGCCGTGTGCTGCGCACCACACCAGAACTGTTAGACCCGTGATTTTTTTATCGCTGTTTTCTCAGGATTGGAAAATCGGCGGACAATTTTAAAATCGTCCCGTGTGAACCAGGCTTAAGGTGTCTTTGTGTTTCGTACCGTGATCTAACATTACTCACACAATCAACGGGTCTTGCTTGTTCTTTCGCTTCCCGGCTGTTTCTTCTTTCTTCAGAGCGGTTTCTGGTTAAACAGAAAGGTCTCAAAGAGATTTTAAAGGTGTATCTCTGAAGGGATCTTTTCCATAATGTTGTCAGACACTTAGAATATTAATCTGAGCCTGTCAGTGGCAAAACCAGCACTTTTGTGAAGGTAAATACAAGCTGGACAATTGCCCTGTTAACTTGAGGTTTCCAGGTTGAAAAAACGGTAGTTACCCTTTAATGCTGTGGCAGTGTCTTAAATAAACACCTTTTCGCTCACAGTGAAAGCAGAGATGTTTGCGTTGCCCCCCTCTGACAGATATTTAAATGTGGAATTTATTCAGACTCACATTAGTGTGAAATTAGTTATCACACAGGCCGTGTGGAAAAATAACACTCCAGATATGAAAGTGGCGTTATTACAGGAAGGAATTAGCAGGAATTACTTGGCACTTTATAATTAGAAGCAAATATGCAATGCATGATTTTGTATTGGATTAAATGCATCATTTAATAAACTGAAACACACAGTGATGTAAAGTGACTAAGTACTTTTTTCTCAATTATGCTACTTAAGTAAACATTTTGACGTACTTGCCAAAGGGCCTAAAACCCAGAAATTCGGTTTAAAAGCAAATATTTTCATTGTCATTGTTTTATCGAGACTTTTGTTTGAGCAGCTGATAACAGCACCGCCTAAAAAAAGACGTCTAGCCATCTGTTAAAACTTGACTGAGTTTTGTTTTTTAGATTATAACCTATATTTTAATAGCATGCAATGACTATAATATATAACATTCTGGACATATCTTCTGGACATATTTCTTGGCAAAAAAGTGCTTAAAGGTCCCATGGCATGAAAAATTCACTTTTATGAGGTTTTTCAACATTAATATGAGTTCCCCTAACCTGCCTATGGTCCCCCAGTGGCTAGAAATGGCAATAGGTGTAAACAGAGCCCTGGGAATCCTGCTCCGCCTTTGAGAAAAAGTAAGCTCAGATGGGCGAATCTGGAATCTGCCCCTTATGTTGTCATAAGGGGAAAGGTCCCCTTTCTCTGCTTTGCCCGCCCAGAGCATTTGGCCCGCCCATGAGAAAGAGAGAGACATCATGGCTTGAAAACAAGCGAAGCATGGCAGTTGGTCTTGCCCCCCCTCTCTCCTCCTCAATAGCATTTGTGTCTGTAGCATTTAGCTACAGACACAAAAATGGCACATTCTAAGGAAAGCTCATTGTGGGACTGGCTCTAGTGGCTGTAATTCTGCACCAAGGCTGAATTTCGGGAAAGAGACTTCAGATACAATATTAGGGGACCACTAAGGCCTATATAAAAGAGACTTCAGATACAGTATTAGGGGACCACTAAGGTCTATATAAAAGAGACTTCAGATACAGTATTAGGGGACCACTAAGGCCTATATAAAAGAGACTTCAGATACATTATTAGGGGACCACTAAGGCCTATATAAAAGCATCCAAAGAGCAGCATGTCATAGGACCTTTAAAAAGTTCAATGCTTTACATGCATTCCAGTGGTATAGCCTATTTACTTCCTCCTCAACCCAGAGTAGTCTACAGAGGGGAATACAATGTTATATTGTTGCTGTGACTTGAACTGGTGGATATAAATGTCATATTGGATGTTAATGCACTGTTCATTAGACCCTGACTAACAGATCCCACTACTTACTGAATCCAGCACTGTCACCATGCTGGGACCGAAACAAACTAGCTGTTGGTGTATTTCTGACAGAGCCAGAAGGATTCGAGTCCATCCAACAGTCCGCATGGCAGCCCGGTCGCGATTACTTTGTGGGGGGTTCACATTAACAACCTGCAGTGGTCCGATAACACTGTGGCAATGGATTAGATTGGCCAGAGCTGGCTGTTCTTACTGAGGATGTTCAGGTTATTTAATGCAGCCTGTCTTAATCCCACATGCTGTAACTGAAAAGTCGGCCAAAAAGTCCATCTGTTCCCTGCACATATAGCTTCTTCAACGTATAAAGTTCTGAAACTTTGAAGAAAAAAAAAGTTTATGAGGGCCTTTGATGCCATTGATTTTGAAGGGGAGTGTAAAAAGAGCATAAAAAAAGCTTTATAAACGAGTTTCTGTGCTTCCCTTGAGATTAACACAGTGAAGTAACAGTCAATTGAAGGTGATTTCTCAAGACATATAGTTTATATTAATAGGCCCATTACCATTGTATGGTTTCTATCAATTTCTCTTGGGGACCAGTACAATTTGAAACAGCACTGATGGAAAGTCTCTCCTCCTACACAAGCCTCTACACTGTCTCCCCGATCCCCCTCTCGTCTGTTCTCGTCCGTTTCTGGCACACGTGTCACTTTTTCATTCCAGAGATGAGGAAGCTAGTTAACAGCAGAGACCCGACCCAAAGTTCTACCGAAAAGTAATTTTAAAGTACTGTGACTGAAGGGGCATTTTCCATTTTGGCTGAAGAGCTTTTTTCCTGGGCATGCACATGTACTGTTATAAATCTGTGACAGGAAGTCCGTCATCAGTAGCAGCTTCTTACATGTGAAGTCTACCAACGAGTATTAGGGGAGGTGGACTTCCACCAAAACTAATACTTTCTCGAATTCAGAAACCTTTGCCTTGAGACAGGCTACTACTAGGGCATAGTTTTAGTGAGAAGCCTTACTGTTTTTTGTATGTGCTCCTATCATTAATGCAAACTTAACACTTCTTGTTGCGGCTGTAAGCAGTCCAACAAAGTGCTGCCGCGAGGGACTGAACACGGAGAGATGCATGAACACACTGACACGCTCGAGATTGTATTGCAATGATTTATTCCTCCACACGTAAACTACAACTAGTACCGCAATTACCAAATGTGAAGTTACTTTGAGTCGAAATGAGTGCCTAAGCGCGGCAGTCAACAGAAAGTGTTCGCTCCCAGGCTCGCCCACTCTGTCAAAGCCCCAAAAAACCCAGGTGAAAAGGTGAAGCAAATAAATATATCATTTCCGCTCAAGCCGCGATAAAAAACACGGCCACCACCTACAATATAAGTGCACAATATAATAATCAAAAATTATTATATAAATGAGACCATAAACGGAATTTAATTGGCTAGAGTTTATAATTGCATTCAGAATCTTTCTCAAACTGCCAAGATGGACAAATGTGAGTCATAGGTTTGTGACTAGTGACGTTCCCACCTTTCAGCTCCCTTAAGAATTTTTATGTACAAATGTATGTCTCTTGATTTTTTAACTGACCCCACACAGAGTGACACAAGGTATACTTCTTGCTTTTGGAAACATTGGAACAAATGTCTATATGTGTTTTAATCACTTTTATCTTATGAAATTCAATTTTATATAATTTTTTTTTTGTCTTGACTCTGTGTTTTGCATATTTTTATACTGTTATGGACCTGTGTGTCTGAAATAAAGTTGAATTGAATTAGAAACTAGGGTAGAACAGTATATGTGTAAAAAGCAAATGTAGATTTTATTCCCTCATTTACTCCTCCAGTTTTAAATGGGGCCAGCCTGTATTTGATCAAACACATAATAGTCAATATTTCAGTCTGGATCAAGGTGGTGGACCGACTGACCGACATTGCCATCCCCAGAATATCCAACAATTCCAGTAATTCCCCCAAGAACGATCATAGCAGAGGCTAATGCGACAGTGGCGAGGAAAAACTCCCTTTTTGGAAGAAACCTCGGACAGACCCAGGCTCTTGGTAGGCGGTGTCTGACGGTGCCGGTTGGGGGTGTGATGAACAGTGGCAATAATAGTCACAAAGATAATGGAACAGTGACTACAAATGATAGTCGTAGTAGTTCAAGTCACGGGCATTACAGGATGTAGCATGGCACAGCAAAGCATGGATGGGCGTAGCAGGACGCAGATGCTTGGCAGGACGCAGCCGGACACTGCGGAGCATCGCCGGACACTGCAGGGCATTGCAGAGCGTTGGACCACACTGACAGCTCCAACCAAGATCGTGGTGCCACCTTAATCCAAGGGAATATTCTGGGCGGGAAAAGAAACCTAAGGACTCCGGGGAGTAAACTCCCCAGAGCTAGGTTAGTAACAAGCATTTCAGGGGCATGGATGCACACAAATGGAAACAAATGGAAAGAGAGAGGAGAGAGCAGCTCGGTGTGTCGCAGGAAGGAACTCCCACCCCCCACCCCACCCCCCCCCCCCCCCCCCCGTAGTCTAGAACTATAATAGCATAACTAAGAGAGGTGCCTGATCGGGCTAGAACTCTCCCCAACCGGACCGGGCTGTATCGGCCTGCCTCCCTCTACTCTATTCACTACTTATAAGCTTTATCAAAGAGGAATGTTTTCAGTTTATTCTTAAATATGGTGATGGTGTCTTCCACCCGAACCCAGAACGGGAGCTGGTTCCACAGGAGAGGAGCCTGATAGCTGAAGGCTCTGGCTCCCATCGTGCTTTTAGAGACTCTAGGAACCATGAGAAGCTCCAAATTCTGGGAGCGTAGTGCTCTAGTGGGACAATAGGGTACTATGAGCTCTTCAAGATATGAAGGTGCTTGACCGTTTTAGAGCTTTGTAGGTCAGGTGAAGGATTTTAAATTCAATCCTGGATTTTACAGGAAGCCAATGCAGAGAGGCTAATACAGAAGAAATATGATCTCTTTTCTTAGTTCTTGTCAGAACACGTGCTGCAGTATTCTGGATCATCTGGAGAGCTGAGGACTTATTTGAGCATCCTGATAGTAAGGAATTGCAGTAGTCCAGCCTAGAAGTAACGAATGCATGGACTAGTTTTTCAGCATCGTTTTGCAACAGGATATTCCTAATTTTGGCAATGTTATGGAGATGAAAAAAGGCTGTTCTTGAGGTTTGTTTTAGATGGGCATTGAAGGATAAATCATGGTCAAAAATAACTCCTAGGTTTCTGACAATAGTGCTGGAGGCCAGGGCATTACCATCCAGGGTAGCTACAGTATATCTTTAGATAATGAAGTTCGGAGGTGTTTGGAGCCCACACAATCACTTCAGTTTTGTTTGAGTTTAACATCAGAAAATTGTAAGTCATCCAAGTTTTTATATCTTTAATGCACTCATGAAGTTTAGCTAACTGACTGGTTTTGTCTGGCTTGAAAGTATAATTTGGTGTCATCTGCATAGCAGTGAAAGTTAATTGAATGTTTCCTAATAATATTGCCTAGAGGAAGCATATACAAGGAGAAAAGAATTGGTCCAAGCACTGAGCCTTGAGGAACGCCACGGCTAACTCTAGCGTAATTGGAGGATTTGCCGTTGATATTAACAAATTGAGATCGATCAGAGAAATAGGACTTAAACCAGCTTAGTGCGATTCCTTTAATGCCGACTAAATGTTCCAGTCTCTGTAAAAGGATGATATGGTCAATAGTGTCGAATGCAGCACTAAGATCTAATAAGACAAGTATGGAGACAAGTCCTTCGTCAGCAGCCATTAGAAGGTCGTTAGTAATTTTCACCAGTGCCGTCTCTGTGCTATGATGCTTTCTGAATCCTGACTGGAAGTCCTCAAATAGACTATTCCTATGTAAAAAGTCACAACTGATTAGCGACTACTTTCTCAAGGATCTTGGAGAGAATGGGAAGGTTAGATATAGGTCTATAGTTGGCTAAGACCTCAGGATCGAGGGTGGGTTTTTTCAGAAGAGGTTTTATCACAGCTACTTTAAATGACTGCGGTACATAACGTGTTGATGAATAAATTTTGATCATATCTAGTAATGAAGTGTTAACTACGGTAATGCTTCTTTAAGTAGCCTCGTTGGGATGGGGTCTAAGAGACAGGTAGATTGCTTTGCTGAAGAGACCTTTAGCATTCATTGTTGAAGGTCTATAGGAAAAAAGCAGTCTAAGTATATGTCAGGTCCTGTCATTTTTTTCTAGCACTCCTGCATTCAAAGGTGAACCGTTAGAAGTTGAGGGCAAAAGGTGCTGAATTCCATCCCTAATTGTTATAATTTTATCATTAAAGAAACTCATGAAGCCGTCACTACTAAGAGCTAGGGGAATAGATGGCTCAGTAGAGCTGTGGTTGTCGGTCAGCCTGGCTACAGTGCTGAAAAGAAATCTGGGGTTGTTCTTATTTTCTTCTATTAATGATGAGTAATAGTCTGATCTGGCAATTCTGAGGGCCTTCCTATAGGTTTTCAAACTGTCTAAACGAGATTCTTCCAATTTGGTGAAACGGCATTTACTTTCAAGTTTTCGAAAGTTTCAAAATTTGCTTTAATTTGCGAGTTATACCAAGGCGCTAGTTTCCTTTGCTTCATAATCTTCTTTTTGAGAGGAGCAACAGAATCTAAAGTTGTCCGTAGGCAGGTCGTAGCACCGTCTACAAAATTATCAATTTGGGAGGGACTAAAATGAACATAAAGGTCCTCTGTTATATTAAAGCATGACATTGAGTTAAATGCTGTTGGAATATCTTCCTTAAATTTAGCTATAGCACTGTCAGATAGGCATCTAGTGTAGAAGGTTTTATTTAATTTCGTATAGTCGGGTAGTAGGAATTCGAAAGTTATTAAAAAAATGGTCTGATAGCAAAGAATTCAGTGGAAATACTATTAAATCTTACATTTTTATGCCATATAACGGCACAAGGTCGAGAGTGTTAAAACAGTGTGTGGCCTTATGCACACTCTGACTGAAACCAATTGAATATAGTAGTGAGTTGAAGGCAATACTAAGGCTATTGCTGTCAACGTCCACATGGATATTAAAATCACCTACAATAAGTACTTTGTCTTATTGAAGGACTACACATGATAAAAACTCAGAGAATTCAGATAAAAATTCACAATACGGACCTGGTGCTCGGTAAACAACAACAAATATAATTGGCTGTACTGTTTTCCATGTTGGGTGTTGAAGATTAAGAAAAAGGCTTTCAAACGAGTTATAATTTAGTTTAGGATTAATTAACAGGCTTGAGTCAAATATGGCTGCAACTCCCCCCCTCCTCGGCCTGAGTCTCGTGGAATTTGAGTATTATGACTGGGAGGAGTGTCTTCATTTAAACTAACATATTCTTCATGGCCCAGCCATGTTTCGGTGAGGCAGAATAAATCAATTTGGTAATCTGATATAAATTTGTTTACTAATATGGCTTTAGACGACAGAGATCTAATATTTAATAGTCCACATTTGATTTTCCTATTCTGTTCTATCATTGCAGTGGTTGTTTTAATTCCAATTAGGTTGTTGAGTATAGCACCTTTTTTGTCAGCGTTTGGTTTAATCGGTCTCAGTCGGGGGACTGACATCGTGGTTATTGGAATCTGAATGGGTGATTGCTCCAAAGGGAGCACAGAGGGGCGTGTAGCGCTGTATCTCCGATTACTGATATTATTGATTAGAACTGGAATGATATAGCTGGTCTGTGGGTTAACAGTTATTTGTGAAGGAGTGAGAGCTTTTGGGAGAGTGTGTCTGGTCAGTGTGCTTGTGAGAGTGTTTACGGGATGCAAACAGTCAATCATAGCTCTGAATGTGCAGGGCGTGGTGCAAATTTCCACGTCTGGCTTCCGTGTGTATTGGGATGAATCCCATCCCTGCTTAACATGGAGCCACGTTCCCAAAACAGATTAAAATTGTCAATGAAACCTATCTTGTGAATGCTGCATGTGATCTGGAGTCAGGTGTTAAGGGAGAGTAATCTACTAAAAAGGCATGACCCGCGACCTAGAGATGGAAGTGGGCCCGAAATAAAAACCGACTTCCCAGTGCTTTGTAAAGCCTCAGTGACAGTGGTAAAGTCTTGCCTTGTGCGCCCACACTCCTGAATCTGAGTGGACATGTCGTTATGTCCACAATGGACCACAATGCGTTTAATAGAGGTCGGGAATGAGGGTATCAAGTCAGGGATGTAACGATGCATCGTGAATCTGTTAAATAAATTGCATAAATGTGTAAAGATTACAACCGGTTGAGATAGATAAATGAATTTCCATGCAATTTTTAAACGGCCCAGGGTGCAATCTACTTTTAATTTCACTTGTTTGATTTCAGACATTACTACGGTCTTCTTGGTTAATTTTTTTCCAAGACATTCTTTTTTTACTTTATTTTTGATGTGGGATTTGTTTTAGAAATCTAATCTTCAGGGGTCCGTTTCAGGAAGGAGGTTTAACAAGCTGTAAAATAGCAAGAACTGGTGTGGGAGAAAACTGCTGCTCGAGTCAATGCATAAGCATTATGCGTAAGCATAATATAGTGTATTAATTTCATATTTAATCACAGGTAACCTATAATGTTACTGGTGAAAACTGTAATGGTAGTAGGCTACACCTATAATTTCATTTAGGTGCAATCCTGCAGGGGTGAAAAAGTAAACTACTACTAATCTCGTTCTGAGGTTGCAGCACCTTCATTAACAGAATTGTGATTTAAAATAATTTATTTCTTTTTAATGTCTCTTACTGATTTACGTCCAGGGAACTCTACAGAAACGTTTAAAACACGTTTCAGAGCGAATTACATTCTTCTGACGGCGCTTTGCTATACAGTGGCTTTACTAATATGCTCTGCATCACCAATGTTGCAAAGGAAACTGCCGTTTGCAAAAAACATAATGCGATACAAAGAATGTGCTGGGATGTAGAGCATGGCCACAATGGGTGACGTTAGTGATATGAGGATGGATAAGGTTATGTACGCTACGTGACTGATAGACTGGGAAGAAAACTTATACCGCTCAAATAGGTAGGTTATATAGGTTATATGGAAATGAAAATGCATCTATAGTCGAGGCCTCAATATCTCCCGACGTATATTTAACTCCCTTTTCAGTCATTTGTCTGCAGCTTAGTCTGTTAAGAAAATCATGAGAAAATTGAATTGTTAAGTTAAAATCGTGTTGAGTGTGTCGTTACATCCCTATCTTTATATTTCGCTCACTCCTAGCACCTCTTTCTACTGTAGAGCGGCGTATGGGTTGGGAGAAAAGATTGGGATCATAGGGGGCAGGGTGTCTTTGTTCCAGAACAGAGCACAGGCTAGAAAGAAAGCTTTGAAAGGTCAGCATTGTCGAATCATTGGTATTGATCAACAACGATATCAATACCCTGCAGATATACAGTATTATGGTCACTGGGCTGATTGACTGTAGCTGACAGTTGGAGGGTTAGTCATCTTTCTGATAAGGTTATATATATTATCAACAAAATAGACTGTTCAAACCATGAGCTTTTTTTTTTATTTTTATTTTTTACTGATTTGCCATTCCCGTGGTTAGGCTTTGGGTAGTCTGGATAATTGCCTCATATCCGACACCACCAGATGTCCCCTTCTGCCCTTCTTCTCTGTGTGTGTTGCTGTTGCGTTTTTTTTTTTTTTTTTTCCTCCTATCTCAGAATATACAATGTCTATAAAAAGTATTCACCCTTTTGTTTCTTTTATACATGAAATCATGGTCAGCATAATTAGGCTTTTTTGACAAGAATTTGCAAATAAAAAAAAACTCTTTAATATCAAAGTGAAGACGGATTTTTTAGGTAAAGAAGATGATTGCATAAATATTCACCCCCTTCAGTTCTGTATTTAGTAGATGCACCTTTGGCTGCAATTACAGCACTGAGTCCGTGTGGATATGTTTCAATCAGGCTGGCACATCTGGACACTGCTATTTTTCTCCATTCTTCCTTGCAAAACAGCTCAAGCTCTGTCAGGTTGCTCGGGGATCGGGCCTGACCAGCTCTTTTCAAGTCCAGCCACAAATTCTCAATTGGATTGAGATCTGGGCTTTGACTTGGCCACTCCAGAACATTCACCTTGTTGTCTTTGAACCATTTCTGTGTAGCTTTTGCTATATGCTTTGGGTTGTTGTCTTGCTGGAAAATAAATCTTCTCCCAAGTTGTAGTTGTCTTGCAGACTGAGTCAGATTATCCTCCAGGATTTGGCGATATTTTTCTGCATTCATGTTGCCCTCTAGCTTTACAAGCCTTCCAGGGCCTGCTGCTGCGAAGCATTCACAGAGCATGATGCTGCCACCACCATGCTTCACGGTGGAGATGGTGTGTTTGTGGTGATGTGCAGTGTTTGGTGTTCGCCAAACGTAGCATCTAGTCTGATGGCCAAAAAACTCAATTTTTGTCTCATCAGACCAAAGAGCCTTCGTCCAATTGACCTTGGAGTCTAGCACATGCCTTTGGGCGAATTCCAGGCGAGATTTCATATGTGCATTTTTCAACAGTGGCTTTCTCTTTGCCACTCTCCCATACAGCTTGGACTGTTGAAGAACCCAGGCAACAGTTGTATGTACAGTCTCTCCCATCTGAGCCACTGAAGCTTTTCACTCCTCCAGAGTGGTCGTAGGTGTCTTGGTGGCCTCCCTCACCAGTCCTCTTCTTGCCCGGTCACTCAGTTTGTGAGGACGGCCAGCTCTAGGCAGATTTAAACAAGTGCCATACTTAATCCATTTCTGAATGATGGATTTAACTGAACTCCGTGGGATGTCCAGTGAGTTGGAAATCTTTCTTGTAGCCATCTCCTGACTTGTACTTTTCAATGATCTTTTCTCTGAGTTGCTTGGAGTGTTCTTTTTTTCTTCATGTTGCAATTGTAGTAGGACTACTTAATGAACCAGTGACTGGACCTCCCAGACACAGGTGTTTTTTATACTACAATAACTTGACACACATCAGCTGAACTCGGGTGATCTCCATTTCACTAATTGTGATACTGCTGGCATCAACTAGCTGGACTTCTGTTGAATTAGGTCAGTCACTTTAGAGGTGGTGAATATTTATGCAGTCATCTTCTTTACCATATATATTTTTAAGTAATTGACATTAGTTTGTAGAAATCCATTTTCACTTTGATATTAAAGAGTTGTTTTTTTTTTTGCAAATTCTTGTCAAAAAAGCTAAATTATACTGACCATGATTTCATGTATAAAAGAAACAAAAGGGTGAAACATCCAAGGGGGGTGAATACTTTTTATAGGCATTGTAGATATGTCTGGCTACACCACACATATCTCCACAGCGCTGTGGAGATAGGTCTGGCAATGCGAGACTAGGCTTTGGGTAAGTTTAGGTACCAAAACTTCCCGGATTAAATTGTGGTCATGGTTAAAGGACACCATTATTGAGTGTTGGTAAAGGATGGGATGGGTATCACGGTCTTCTGAGTCGTAGTCAAGCCCTTTGTACCATCCTCCTCGACCCAGTATTTCTGTTGGACGAGGACGTCGCACCATTTCCTGCTGTGCCATGGTACTGAAGGTAAACATAGGTTCTTTTAAGTTGGAACAAACAACCAATGCTGTCATTCTCTGGAGAGGATGCTTTTCATGTTCTTCTTGACAGTTTTTTTTTTTTTTTTGATCCACAGAAGAAGTGGATCTGGAGCAAGATCAGAGATAGAATGAACCCCTCAGTGGATCTGACTGACACTGGTAGGGAAATCATTCAGTGCAGCAAAACAAAATCAGCCCTGTTGATGTACTACTGTGGCAGATCTGCCATCCATCCTGTCTGAATACAGATTGTCAGAAATTAAACAAAATAGGACCGCTTGCACTAGGAATCTCTGAAATCCTTGGAGGAATCTTTCACACTGTAAGCTATTTTGTTGCCGTGTATAATCAGCCTTCAGTAAACATGCTGCCTTGTCCTCTGATCTCCTTATGGGGCTCATATTTTCACATCTACATAGAGAAGAAAATGTATCGCTGTGGTGTAAAACTGCTGTAAAAAAAACTAAAAACTACCATCAAAAACACTGAACATACAGAATCATCAGCATCGTGGTAGACATATTTATGTCGACAAAATGCAAATGAACTAGTTCATTTCAGTCGAGGCTTCCCACACCTTTCCCTGGTTCTCGTGATTAATGGGACAGACGTTGCATTTTAGATGCAGAACTTCCCTGACAAAACACATTAATACTACAGCCTGTTTTACATTCTCTTCCTGGCTACATCTAGCTATCACTAAAAGTGCAGGAAGAAACATTTGTCTGTATGCAAAAAAGCCTCATCAAAAAATAGAGATAAAAACATAGGGAAAAAAAATTACCAGCATCATGGGAACACGTATTCTGTGTTGACAAATGTGCAAACGGACGGCCCGTTTCATTTCATCGGAGGCATCCCACGCCTTCCGCTTTGTTAATGATTAATGGGTCAGACATCTCATTTTGGACAGGGAACGTGCTTGACAGCACACATCAATAATCAGAGCTGCTTCACATTCAGTCCACTTTACTATCAGTGGAAGTGCAGGAAGAAAAATCACACTTGACTGCATGCAAAATGGTTGGAGAATTTCCAACTCAAAAGTAAACCTCAAAACCAATTTCCAGGGCACTGCAGCTACACCTTTACCTGAGTTTGGTTGATTACTTTATTACATCAGGGTTGTTTTTCTATCTGATAATCTGATAATGAGCTGGAAAGAGCAATCGGTTCGTATAAACTGTGCCGCTACATCGAATCATGTTTGTGTTGTATACATTTGTGGGTTTCATTACCATATTCATGTATTTTCTTCTTCATTTTATAATAAATGTCTCCTAAATATACAGCACAGAGTAGGCCTAAATAATTTAGGGAAAATATCGAACTGCAATTTTTCCAACCGATATTGCAATTGAACTTGCAAGTACTATCACAAAATCTTTCTACAGCATCAGATAAAATGCATGTTGTCAGACAGAGAAAACAAGCAAACTCTCCTAGTTTTCTACAGCAAAACTAACCCATTTAGCTCCCATTTAATATATTTCATTAGTGCTATACTGATGTTGAAATATAATCGTGACATTCAGAAGTAGAGGTACAGTATATTTAATGACAGTTGGCAAGTAGTCTATATCCACGATGTGGACGACGGATGCATGTATTTTCGCCAATGTCAGTTTCCTTCCGCTTTCTTTGTGTTGGAATTTTAAACGCCGGTGGATTTATGAGGACTATCGTTGACTACACCTCAGATCTCTGCAGGGTCAATTGAGACAGCTAGCTAGACTATCTGTCCAATCTGAGTTTTCTCTCACACGACTATTCATCACTTTGGCGCCGCCCAAGACGATTGTGATTGGTTTAAAGAAATGACAATAAACCAGAGCAGCTTTTTCTCCCATCCCGGAATGCTGTGTGGATTAGTCAGACCCGCCTCCGCTCCGCAGCGTGTGGATGGTCTGGCAAAACGAGAGTAGTTGGCACGTTATGGGTGCCAGCTGTCCGTTCTGTGTGTGCGCTGAAAAAAGATTTCCTGTTCAAACACCGCTCTGGCTCTGTAAACCGAAAACAGTTCACACAACACTCCCTCAGCCCGCCGTTATTTGAAGTTGACGTTGGGTGCTTTTCTGCTCTGAATTCAAGTTTTTTCAACTTAAGGTGCAGGGGCGGGGTTAGAAGAGCTCTCACTCTAGCCCCAATCCATTGGGCTAGACTGCTGTCAATCTGACAATTGTGATTTCCATTGGATCGGAGTACTGTCACTTGGCTGCCTGTTCTGCCAATCTTCCCAGCCCTTGTCACATGATCAATTAATGTTTCCATGATGACTATCCGAAATTCTGATACCATGGAACCAGCACTTTTTTAAAGTGGCAGACTGAGCCTATGGAAAATGTGTATTGTATTTGGATATCCATCCATTGTTTAAATTGAAAACAAGACAAACTAATTATGAATGTGATGTATTATTTAGCAGAATTGCATTGTGTTGTTCTATCTTATCCATTATTTCCTAAATTCCTAAACAGATTTTCTAAACTGTATTCTGATAAAATGCCCCATTGGTCTTAACTGGGCTTAACTGGAAGATTCCGACATTTACACTCCTGAACTGCCGAGTTGACTGCCGAGTAAATTTGCTTGCGGCAGTTGTCCTTTTCAAAAGTTGCTGGCTTTAGCATTGACTACTTGCTACAGCTTGTAAGACAGTCTAACTGTTAATCATGTAAATTCACATTTAAAAAGTAGCTCTTGGGATTTTGAAAACGTAAACTCTTTCAAATCGTGACTATGATATAAAGATGATTATATCATTTTGTAATTATTTATCATATTCATATATCATTATGTGGCTGATTCTACCATAACAGCATTTAATAAATGTTTAATTATGGATCAGCATATATTAAAGCCTGGACATTAGTACTACATTCTAAACCTCACTGGCTCGCCAGTGGGTCAATCATTACTGTACAAACACTGTGCATGTAAACATTGTTCAAAACTGACAGAATTTCCTTTTAAATTCCAGTGGAGATGCCAAAGAATCCAAAGACACCAAACAAATCAGACTGAATTTAAAAAATATCTATTTTCACTTGGACTTCTGCCACCATTTATTAAAAAAAAAAAAAAAAAAAATTTGAGTTTTGGGATTTAATATATTACTCAGTGCAAACATTATATATCACCAATGAAAAGATGGAACAACGTTATACAGATTACTTTAACACTGTCCTACATGGAATGAGATATTTCCAAAATCAAAGCTACTTAAGAGTAAAACGGGGGGAAACTGTATGTTATGGGGTTTAAATAGTAAGTCAGAGCTGGGGGAGTTTTTCAGAATTATAGTGTGAAGCTTGATCTCAGACTGCAGTGCTCTGTGTTCCTATTCAATGACACCAGCCTGAAATGAATTCTCAGCCTCACAGGGAGTCAACACACCAGGGAAACTGTATTGCTCCTGGCAACCGCAGGTACACGAATGGGTGTGAAGGACGTGACGAATAAGAGTCTGCAGTAATCAGTGGTAATACAATAAGAGAATGTCTACGTGGGTGGATAATAAAATTTTGCAATAATAAAATTAGAGCTGCTGAGCCGTGACAAATGAGTAAAGGTCCATTGGAGCTACGTTAACAGTAAAAAGTTCATAAAAGAAGCAGGGGATGATGTGAATGGAAAGATCAGTGATGAATATTGATGCTTCGTAGCAGTGTGACAGTGTATTGCAATAATTAACACAAATCAAAGGACCAAGGACACAGGGAATTTCTTTCCCCACGCATGTTGCCATGTGCTAGTGAGATGCTTTCAAAATCCATGTAACCCAGCTATTAAGATAGCATGTCTTACACATGCTATGGCCATACAGTCAAATGATGCGACATTCCCTCATGGGGAGCATTACGTCGTTTTGCATCCATAACATTTGACACAGACTGTACATTGCCATTGTAATGACATTGTGAACATGGTAAACATTACGTACGTAAGGGATAATGTAGAGTGAGCCGGTCATTATAGCGAATACAACCCCCGACAGGGTGATGCATTACCCTGTTGCTCTACAGTATCCCGCTTATTAGACAGCTACTTACCAAATCAGTCAATAATTTGACACAAAATATTGATTTTAAAAAGGATTTTATTTGGTTCCGCTAAAGAAAATTGGCTGTTCTGTCTCTACGGTTGGAACACTGGGTCCATAGCAATGTAAACTCTGTAGCCTAACGTTAAAATCCACATGGTCTATATCCACAACGTTCCACTTCCGGGATTGCCCCGTTGCTGCCGGAAATTCCGCATGATGTCCTTTTCGGCCGGATGTCCGTTACCTTCCACTTTCTTTCTGTTGTAATTGTAAACTCTGGTGGATTTGTGAGGACTATGGTTAACTGCTCCTCAGATCTCTGCAGGGTAAATCCAGACAGCTAGCTAGACTATCTGTCCAATCTGAGTTTCTGTTGCACGACTAAAACTACTTTTGAACGTACACATGTTCCACCAAAACAAGTTCCTTCCCGAGGCCATTTTGCAGTGGCACCAGGGCGCTGTCTGGCGCTTAGCAACGCCCAAGACGATTATGATTGGTTTAAAGACATGCCAATAAACCACAGCCATTCCCATCCCGGAACGCTGTGTGGACTGGCCAGACCCTCCTCCACAGCGCTGTAAAGGAAGTTCTGTCAATGCGAGACTATAAATCACATTAAACTGAACATTTCCGTTGATGGTGAAGTGAGACAAGGTGAATGGGACATGATTAGGAATATTTATGTTGCCGTTTCTGTCCTCATTCATCCCGTTTTCTTCTTGCCCAGGCGCTGCAGTTGACACACCTGGAAACACAATGTCTCCTTTTCAAGAGTGACCAGGCCAAGAGGGCAGCATGAACATTGTTACCACAATAAACACAAACAAGACAGACAAATGTATCAAGCATGTAGAAAACAAGTTAAAACGGTTAAAATGCATAGATTGGTATACCACTTTTAATGTGAAGATTAATAGTAGATTAATAGCCGGATTTCTTAATATGAACAATATAATGCCAAAGCTAGGATTTAAATCAGAACTCACATCATCCACATTCAATATCTGAAACTGCACCAGACAAGATGAATAAGAAGAGATGTTAAAGGCAGCACAGATGAAATCCAGAAGGATTTTCTGTGAGATTTCTGCTTCATAACTAATAATATCACTCAGGAAATAAAAAATGACAAAGCTTCAGATTTTACTTTTGATGGCATCACATCTATAAGTCTTCATGCAATATTTCATTTTCACAGATATTGACTTTCAGTCAGTTATGTTTCTTGTTCAAGCGCATAAAGAGGATTTGAGGTAGCCTGGTCCTACCAGACTCTGGTACATTTAATTTGTACAGAGAGTCTGGCCTCTCTCCATTGACGAGTGTTAACTTCCTTGAAGGCGGGTACTCGGTTGAAGTTTAAAACTATTGGCTCTACCCAGAGCCACTCTGGATCTGCCATAACCAATCGCTAACGTTTGGTCGTGACGTATGTGCAACAAGAGGGGAGACCGACAACAACTATGGGCTTATATTTAGCATTAGCATCACTAGCGTTAGCCTTAGCCAACTCCTAAAATCTAACTTTTCCTGAACCCCGTGGGGAGGAGGGCCACAACATCATGGCCACCAACACAACTCAGCAAAGATTTTTCTTGCTCGGGCTTTAACTTCTGAATATTTGGCGGCGTTGCCACAACGGACCGAATGGCTTCGCTCGCATCTTTCTAGAGCTGGGCGATTTATTTCCCTAAAAAAATCAGCGATTTTTTAAAAAAATAAAAAACTCAATTTTCAATTTGATTTCCCCCCCTCCTTCCATTTAAAACAAAATAGCTGTGAACTGTAAATATATTTTAAAAATATATATGTATTTAATTAAAGTGCATCAACATAAACAAAATTGCAAAGGCAAACCCTTTCTCTAACTGAAAAGTCACTGTGCAGTGTGCAACAAAGATTGTTAAACATCCAAATTATTTATACTGTATTTGGATTGAGCTAATAAAACAACAAAAAATCCTGAGTTGAATTGATCATGTAAACAGTAACACCATTCGCCATAAAAAATGTAATTGCAAAACAAAAATCTAAAATAGATTTTTTGAAAATATGAAGTTTTGACCTACCAACTCGATTTTTAAATCAAATAGATTTTTTTCCCGGCCCTACATCTTTCTAGTGCACGTCCTCAACGTCATCGTTCTAAGCCACTCCCTCTGTTCGCTGATTGGACCGCCAAATATTTGACCAGAGAAAACCCAAGAATATACCACAAACCCAGACGGAGTAGTGAAGGAAAATGAAAATTGAGCGGAAGTACGTAGGAGAGCAGAGCCAGGCTAGATTCGAGGTGCATTGAGAGGTTGAAAGGTGTGGGCATTGTCTTCTCATAAGATTTAAATAAAGAATGGGAGAAATGGCTCTGAAGTCAGTTCACAGATATGAAATACTAGGTCAGTCGTCAGATGCAGTTAATTAAATTGAAGGTGGATTGTATGAAGAAAAGCATACAATATAACACCCAGTACTTTTTGTGCTCTTAAAACCTTAAAGGTAAAATGAAATGTTCACTGTAAAACATAATAACATCTAACTGCTTCTTTATATGGTTCTCAGAGGGCTGGAAACAGCGTGGGACCACTGGTTTCATGAAACCCTTTCAAAATCCAGAGGACAAAATAGAATTGCAGAGCCTCACATTTTGAAGGTGAGATGGTTTATTTTTGCCCAGCAGCAATGTGTTAATTATACATTTTTAAACTGGCATAGTGTGCTTTTCTAGCTATGCTAGCGTGTATGTGACCGGCATCCTCACACACGTCATCAGAGAAAACAAACCGCTCTTTATCGTCAAAAACAGTCATTGGTGGAAGAAGTATTCTGATCTTTTACTTTAAGTAAAAGTACTAATACCACATCGTGAAAATATTCTTTAACAAATAAAAGTCCTGCATTGAAAATGTTACTTAACTGAAAGTATGTAAGTATCATTAGGAAAATGTACTTAAAGTATTTAAAGTAGAAGTACTCAATGCACAAAAATCCTCACATTTTCGAAACTGGAAACGATCCAAACTGTTCTGTCAACCAAGTGTGTAACCTTCTGTCATTTCAGCTGGACTTATGGGCCTGAATATTGTTGGGTAGTTTAGTTTGTAATAAAACATTGTATTTTATAAACTACATGTGTTTGTGTGCAAAAATCTTAATTTGTAAAGTAACTAAAGCTGTCAGATTAATGTAGTGGAGTAAAAAAGTACAATATTTCTCTCTGAAATGTAGCGGAGTAGTAGAATTAGAAAGTGACATGAAAAGAAAAGACTCAAGTAAAGTACAAGTGCCTAAAATGTGTACTTAAGTACAGTACTTGAGTAAATGTACTTAGTTACAATCCACCACTGAAAACAGTGACCACTCCAAAGTGACCGTTTGCTCTGATTGTGATTGACATGAAGGCTAGAGGCCACTACTCTACCTTGTTGTTTGTTAAAGGATAAGGCTATTGTAATTTTTCAAAAATATTGTTCTTATTGTCAACAAATCCCATGAAAAAACCATAACAACCAACAATAAATTGATCTTTCTGACAAGTATTGTCTCTGTAATTGGGTACAGTGGTGATTCGAGCCAAATGCTAACGCTAGCCTGCAGCTTACAGGCAAAGCAGCTTGCACTGACATGTTCCTTTTATTATGATGAACATGGACACCGGAAGTTTATTTTGAGTCAATCGCACCAATCAACTGCTGCTGCAAATAGGGGGAATTTAAGGCCATTTTAAAGGATCAATTAAATAGTACGAGAAAATTTGTCTCTGAAATCGTTTAAGGCCCTTTTCTAAGATGGAACACTGTAACATTGCTGGCTTGATCTGTCTGTTGATGTAATGGCTTTTAATTTATTTTTATTTTGCGGCCTATTTCATAAAGTACAACGGTGCACAAGCCTTGATTTGCAAAGGCTTTAAACAGGGACTCTCATAATCTGTATAAGCTGTATGTAAAGTATTTTGCTTGATAGTCATGAATTCACCTGGTCTGATTATTATTCGTGCAAAGTCTTTTTGCTGCAACACACTTTTTATAGGCTGATCAAACATAAGATTATCTTCAACAAAATAAATATAATACATGAAAAATAAGAATATATCAATAATACTATATTCAGTGTTCTTGATAACAAGCCGTACATTTAATGTCTTTCTGTGCATGTTTCACCTTGTGCTGCAGCCATCGTAACACTTAAATAAAATGACTCAGGTGCTTATTGTGACATGACGCTGACATGTTGAATTGCAATCATGCTTATGTAATGAGGTGCGTGCCTGTGTCAAGATTACTTCTTATAGTTAACTCCCACTTGGAGAGAACTCAGTTCAGCTCAGCAAGCATACTCTCTCAATCAGTGTTGTAGTCAAGACCACCTAAACCGAGACCAAGTCATTACCAAGACCAGGGTGTATGGAGACCGAGACAAGACCAAGACTTTGAGGGGTTGAGACCGAGTCAAGACTAAAACCAAGGCAGAGCGAGACCGAGACAAGACCAAGAACAAGGCAGGGTGAGACAGAGACAAGACCAAGAACAAGGCAGGGCGAGACCGAGTCAAGAATAAGAATAAGGCAGGGCGAGACCGAGACAAGATCAAGACTTTGAGGGGTTGAGACAGAGTCAAGACCAAAACCAAGGCAGAGCGAGACCTAGGCAAGACCAAGAACAAGGCAGGGCGAGACAGTCGAGAATAAGAACAAGGCAGAGCGAGACAGAGTCAAGAACAAGGCAGGGCTAGACTGAGGCAAGACCGAGAACAAGGCAGGGCGAGACCGAGACAAGATCAAGACTTTGAGGGGTTGAGACAGAGTCAAGACCAAAACCAAGGCAGAGCGAGACCTAGACAAGACCAAGAACAAGGCAGGGCGAGACTGAGACAAGATTAAGACTTTGGGGGGTTGAGACCGAGTCAAGACCAAGAACAAAGGATGGCGAGACAGAGTCAAGACCAGACCAGTGCTAGACAGCCAGATTTTCTTCTTCTGTCTCCAAGATTCACTTTATTGGGAGTGTATGTGTGTTAAGGGGGGCGGGGAGAGGGGGTTAACAGTAACAAATTTCAAGTTAGAAATGAGTCAAGTTATTGGTTGCATTTGAAGCATGACATTTTACATCCAATTACAGTAATGATTAACACAAAAATTAGACAATGCACAGGCAATTTAGTGATATTGCTGCAGTTGTGGTCTTGACCAGTCTTAAAATAAGAGTCCTCTTTATCTGAGACAGACGAGAAATGCAGTCGATTCCGAGACGAGACCTTCAAAAAGTAGTAAAAACCAAGACTTGAGTACTACAACACTGCTCTCAACTCAGCAGAGACCCCTTTCTCAAGTCTATAATACATAGGAGTCTTCAAAACTGCAGTATTCAATTCAATTTTATTTATAGTGTCAAATCATAACAGGAATTATCTCAGGACACTTTACAGATAGAGTAGGTCTAGACCACACTCTGTAATTTTCAAGGACCCAACAGTATGTTGATTCCTCAAAACTGCTCACAAGTAGCGGAGGTAAGCCGGGGAGAAAACAATTTCCACGCGACACAAAGTGAAAACACTTTGCTCTAACTACACCCTGCAAAGTTGATGACTCCTCAGAACTGAAGGTTAGGGTGAAAATCACAGCTCACACACACCGCTGCTTGCCACCCCCCCCCCCCCCCCCCCCCCCCCCCCCCCCCTCTCTCTCTCTCCCCCTCCTCTCTGAAGTGTGAACAGATGCTTTGCTGTCTCAGCTCAGCAAACTTTGATCAGCGCTGAGTTGCCAGCCTTCAATCGGACAAGGTCAGGGGAACAAGATGATGGCCCGTGTGTTGTCAAAAGTGGGGAGTTGCCACCTGTTTGAGAATACATATTCTGCTAGCTCTCACATCTAGCTGAACCCTTGATGCCAAGGGGCTTCACAGTGATTGGAGTCAACAGCCTGCTTTATAGAACTGGGACTTTTTATTGAAGTGTCCATTATAAGTGTCCCCAGGTATCCTTGTCAAACTTGCTGCCTTAGACAATAACTTACCTTGGGCTGTATGCAAATTGGCAGTCTGCTGTGAGTTACGGCGCTCCACACAGCAGACGGGATCACTTGTAAGCCTTTCTGTGCATTGGCCTGTGTCAGTGCTGCTGATATAAATGGTACAGTTTGTTTTTCTGCTTTAATAGGGAGAATGAAAATCAACAGGCAAACTGTGTCGCAGTATAGTCTTTCTCAGTCTTAAGCCCAATCGTCTTTGCTTCCCTCCAGGGTGGTATTTGAATGACCTGATCAATTTCTAATCAGGAAAGACCCAGAGCCTTTCTCTCGTGGTAATAGACTTTCCCACAAATCTTGTATATGGAGGACTCACTCAGAAATTGTTGAGAGCAAATGGCAGGAATCATTTGTTTATTTTCAAGATATATTTCTTCCCATGTGTGGCAATGAAAGCACTTTATCTCCAGCGTGGATATTGTCTATGATCTGCTGTTAGCTAAATATAGAAGTATTTGTGGAATCCTAAACACAGCTGCACATCAAAATGAAACCTGGGCCCTGTTTAAAGGCAGAGGTGGCCTTTTCATATTGAAAATGAAACCCCAGGAGGTCCGCCTGCTTGTTCAGTCATAAAAAGCCAGTCTGAAAAACAACATTCCCCTACTCTATTTTATTCTGAGAATTATAAAATTATATATATATATATATATATATATATATATATATATATATATATATATATATATATATATATATATATAGCTCGAACATGGTTAAGACCAGTGGTTCCTAACCCTTTTTGTCAGATGTATCCCTACAGCCCTGTCAGATGAACTCAGTACATAACATGTGTTCATTTCAAATGATTGCAAACTGGATGTTATTTTACACCATTCATTATGCAAAAGTGGATATTGTTGCAGTAATCTAAAGTAATCCAATGTAACTGTCAGTGTTTAGGTTGGCTTGGTCAAGTTTGCATTACGTTTATTTGAGCTTTTACAGTATCCATTATTTTCTGCTAACTAGTTAAACCATTTACCCATTACTTTAAGCGAAGTAGTTTAACCATTTATCCATTCCTTTTAGCTAACTAGTTCAACCATTTATCCGTTACTTTTAGCTAAGGGACCGTTCAGTATTTATGGAATGGACCACTGGAGGAAAATAGGGGAGGGTCATGTCTTTTTATTTTTTGTTGAGGGGAGGGTCACCCAACATTTTTTAGTCTGGGCGGAGGGGGTCACCCAACTTTTTTATTCATGAAAAGAGCAAAATTTCAAAGTGGCTTGTTTGGTGCATATTTATCCATGTAACTCTCAGTCTCGGCCAGTTTGCTGGGGGGCAGGACGAGCACTGCCCCCCTGGTGGCTCAAACGGGTAATTGCATTGCTTAAATGAGTGGAATAATTGCATAACACCTGGACATCTTGCTGTGCCAGCCTTGCAGTAAAGGTTTCCTAAATGCCATGTATATGAATGTGATTTCAGCTTAATAATTGATTGCGTGTTTTGTGTAGATTTGGACTTGTATGCGTTTATTCCACTTTGTTTAAACGGCGAAGTGGAGAGGCCTTGTTCACCTGTTTGGAGCTGGCTGGTGAATGTGACGCTCGTATAGGCCTTTCTGGATACACCGTGACCCTGTTTGTGGATCTGTTTGTGGAACATGTCTTAATGTTTATGGTGAGTTTGGAGAGGCATCTCAACAGACTGGAGGTCCAACACTGATTGTTCACCGTTACATTTTAGTTGAATTTAAGCGTCTGTCTATTGCGTTCCAAAACAGCCGTGCTGCGATTGGATTTCATAAGGGCAAATCGTTAAATTGTTACAATGTAATTTAAAATCTGCTTTAAAAATAAACATATATGTTTTGGAATATAATGTTCAGCTTCGGCAGCTTTACCTATGTGCTAAAATATACAATGACTGAGGAAGCCTAGTGACGAGTCCATAGCAACCAGTGTTGAATTGGTGATTTCCCAGTGTCCTTTGCTGAATGGTCTCAATGTTTTATTTCATATAAATACTAGTTTACTAGAGGAGTAACTTAGTATTTGAAGTAATGCAGTAATGCAGGAAGTGTGCATTTAGTTTCCATGCTTATTGTGTTTCCACAACAATGTTAGTGAGTAAATCTACTGAAATGGCCACCACACCATAACACAGGAGTGGGATGTGTAAGATGAGAAAGCAGAGGTTAACTACTGTACGTCATGGCTGTAAAAATCAAATGGCATCTGTATATCTTTGTTAAGTGCAATCTTGCACGCAAGGGGAGGGTCATGCTTCTTTTTCATATCATGTTGGTGAGTCATAGAAAAATTATTACTGAGGAGGGGAGGCTCAAGTCTTTTTAGGTTAGAGGCCACAAAACTCCTCCATTGGCCCCTTAATTAAATAATGAACAGTCCCTAAGTAGTTTAACCATGTATCCATTACTTTTAGCTAATTAGTTCAACCATGTATCCATTACTTTCAGCTAACTAGTTCAACTGTTTATCCATTACTTTTAGTTAACTAGTTAAACCATGTATCCATTACTTTTAGCTAACTAGTTCAACCATGTATCCATTACTTGTATCTAACTAATTTAACCATTCACAATATGCTTTCTCTTTTAACCATGTAAGTTAACTAATTCAGCCATTTATTCATGTTGGCTACCTATTTTAAGTGTTTGTTCATTTACCTAAGTATTTGGACTGTTTATTGATTACTTTTACAAGGATCTTTACATTATTTTCTATAGTTTTTAATATCAGGGAGTTCTATTGTAATTTTGTTGTATTGTTGTAATGTCTATTTATTCACATTAGTCGAGCTATTCCACAATCTTTCCCACCAGGTTAGGAATCACCAGTTTAAATGATATAACCCACTGGTGTTTAAAATAAATAAATACAACTCCTTTTAAACACAGTTTGGACATTTGATTTGGATGCATTCAAAGTGGTAGACTGGGTGAGAGCATCAAAGAAAGAGCAACATGACTGCAACGGTTTTGCTAATGTACACCTGTTAGAAGGAGTTAGAATTTTTGAATGTGACACTGGATCAGTGACTCATTCTGGTATTATCCCAGATTGTCAATGATTTTTGCATGTGGACTTTCATTCAAAAGCTCTTTGCAGTTATTGACATTTCCTGAACAGTGGGCTGGGACGGGTTGTTGCCCAGAAGGTTGTTGCTTGTTTGTTCCAGGAGAACTGTTATCATTTTCACAATCGATCGAGACACTTTTGGTGTTTGATGGTCGTTTTTAAGAGCTGAGAGACTACGACACATCCTGCGTAATTTGGCAGTCTTGGAAAAAAAAGAGCAATAAACAAAGCACTGCAAATGAAACACAATCATGCACAGAAAATAGTAGTGTGATGTTGTCATCTTTAGAAGTGGTTAGTGCTGTGAA
The DNA here is from genome assembly GCA_023566125.1 of Zingel zingel. Lineage (NCBI taxonomy): Eukaryota > Metazoa > Chordata > Actinopteri > Perciformes > Percidae > Zingel > Zingel zingel. Next base: position 25,890,174 of record CM042330.1, read on the forward strand.
ATTAAAGAATAATTTAACAAGAATACTGCAAAGTGCAGAATGTACACTCCCAGGGTGTTTTCCCCTGTTTGTGTGTTACAACAGTGTCCTTTTATTTGCTTTCTAGGTTGATCATTTAAGAATGGATAACCCATCAGTCACTCATCCCACAGAGTCAACATCAGAGCTTTGAGGAGCCATCAAGCTGACATAATCAGTGGATTTACCTTCCTTTTGTTTTGGATGAATCCGCAAAGAAACCACATCAATTAATTTTGTGAAGGACATTCATGAACCCAACCCTGTGCTGTCTGAAAAATAAGAACAGGGAATGCTCATTGGACAGCAGTGATATATTTGAGCCCAACTGGTTTTGACTGTAACGACATGTCTCTACTACCCAAGCGGAGGAAAATCCGGACTTTTGCTCTGCTGTTTTGCTTCATTACATTTACAACATTCCTGTGCAGTTACACTTTCCGGGACCCCTCGCTCTACTTCTTCAAGTACGCGTTTCGCCTGTCGGACAACTTTCTTTCCAAAGGGCTATGTGCCTGTCAACGGTGCATGACGGAGCCGGAAGACGATCCCTGGTTTGCTGAGCGCTTCAATCAGTCCGTCCACCCTCTGATGACCAGGGAGAACAGCGTGCTCTCTGATGAAACCTTTAAATGGTGGCAGGTAAGACTCAGGGGATGTGTTCAGGGGATATGTGTTGCTATCCTACAGAGCAGGGGTCTTCAATGTGTTTTAGGCCAAGAACCCCCTTAGCTGAAAGAGAGCGACTGAGTAGGGACCCCCTACTCCATGTACTGTATAAAACTTAGTTGCATTAAACTGGGCCGGATGGATGAAAATGAATGGCGGTGAATCCTTAAGCTTAACTTTATGGTTACCATACTAGCTACTCTACCTACAGTGAGCTTATCTTCAATGTGTAAATAATATATTTATTTATTTTTTCACAAATAGGCCAATTTATCTTTGTTATTAAAATTAAGGCTGTCAATCGATTAATCTAATTAATTCCATACTCTGTAATTAATTAATCTAAATTAATCGCATACATAATTAACGGTGCCTGAACCGATACTTTTTAAGAAAGTAAAAAAAGAAAAAAAAGGGTACTAAACAGTCGGTGACATTAAAGAACGACTTGTTCATTGGTCAAAATTAAATGATTTAATAATAACGTATAACAATAACTTATTTCACTAGTAAATTGCTGTTGAACGACAAAAACCACCACCAGATGTAAAAAGGACATTTACAATAACTTAAAATGCACCACGAGGCTGTAGTTTACCAGTTTCATTGAACGCACCGTCTCTGTTTTTCCGACGGCTAAAACAGTCAAACTTTACACCATTTAGCTGTCAGCATTTTAACCGTTTTTAATCCATCTACTAGCTAGCGTTAGGCTAACGTTAGCTGCTGTTGAGTATAGTGTTAACTAGCGTCACGTGCAGCGGTGTTTGTGTTGCCGTCTGTTTCAGAGCATCAGAGAGAAGAGCAGACATATCAGTGGCTCCAGATTTCGGTAGCCAGGGTTGACAGGAAGAAGATTTTTTATAAGTAAATGTTCCAATTAATGATCCAGGCAGCACATTCTCGTCTCCCTCCTTCATTTTACAGTCGAATGGTGGATAGAACGGCTCCGTGTCAATATGGAATGGATTAATCTGCTTTTTTTTTTTTTTAACGCATTATTTTTTTTCAGATTAATTAATCGAAATGAACACGTTATTTTGACAGCCCTAATTAAAATGTTAGATTCATAATTTGGCGCCCCCCCCCTGCACTAACTCGGAAGACCCACAGTTGAAAATCTCTGCTACAGAGGATTGGAAAAAAAAAAAAAGAACATGGACATTCAGCTTCTCAGAGCACACGAGGTACTGAACAGAGAGATCATGAATAAAGAACGGAGTTCACACACTGCTCTAATGCTCCCAAGAAGTGTTTTTGCCACATTGATTGTTTCAAATCCAAGGGATCTTCACCAGGATCAAGTTGTGAAGCCAACTCCCACACACAGTTTGTTCACATGTAACAAGTAAGATGGTGGATATTGAAATTGTTGTTTACTCTCACCATCTTTGCCACATCTATAGACAGAGATATTTTCAATCATATGTTTAGGTGTATATGTATAAGTGATACCATAATATAATCTTTTACTCTGCAATCTGCATCGTTCCTGCAGAAATTATGCAAATATGCAACTTCTGAAAAAATCGATTCAGCATAGTATCGCGATATTTTCCGTGAAAATACTGTATTGATAAGTATCGATGTTTTATTATATACGCGTCGGTCTGTTTGTCTGCTTGACAATCCCATTTTGCAGCAATACAATTGTAATAAAAATGAGATGAACAAACGAGAAATGTATCTTTTTAGATAAAAACAGATTTGACAAAGTTTCCTTTTGGCGACATAATTTGAAATTGGGAAAATTTTGAAGTTGGAAAAGAGGTAGTCTATATCCTTCGCGTTCCACTTCCGGGATTGCGCCGGTGCTTAAGGAAATTCCGCTGGACGCATGTATTTTCCGTTTCCTTCTGCTTTCTTTGTGTTGGAACTTTAAATTCGGTGGATTTATGAGGACTATTGTTGACTGCTCCTCAGATCTCTGCATGGTAAATTGAGACAGCTAGCTCTCTGTCCAATCTGAGTTTTTTTTCCTCGCACTATTTAGCAGCGGCTCTGTGCGGAGTTTAGCCCCGCCCATGACGATCGTGATTGGTTTAAAGAAATTCCATTACACCAGAGCACGTTTTCCTCCCATCCCCAAATGCTATGTGGAGTAGCCAGACCCGCGCTTTGGAGGAGGGTCTGGCAAAGTGAGACTAGAAAAAAAGGTAATCAATTGCAATATATCGCAGGAAATTGCAATATGATTAAAATCGCAATAATATCTTATCGTGATGATATCGTATTGTGAGGCCTCTAGTGATTCCCACCCCTACTATTACGGAAAAAATCTAGCCTTCAATAAATTGATCTAATCAATTAATGTTCAATAATGCATGAAGCGTTATGTCTTTCTCCACCCCCCAAAGAATAGGTGCAAACATGTTGCAATTACCTCTGGGTTTCATATGACAAGAGCTGGACATTGTATTTGGCTATTCATTCATTTTATTTATCGGTTATACCATGGTCACGGAAAATACAGATACTGATTGGTATCATCAGGACAAACACACCTCTGGTCACTAGTTTAGTCACCTTTTTCTAAATCAGAAAATAAAATAAACTTCTTCGCTTTCCTGCAGAGTTGGATTAGAACATCAATACCACTCTAATGCATGTATGCTAAACATGGAAGCTAAATCCAGCAGGCGATTTCCTTAGCTTAGCATGAAGACTGGAAGCAGGGAGAAACGGCTAACCTGGCCCTGTCCAAAGATAACAAAATACACCCCACCAGCACGTCTAAAGCTCACTAATTAACATCTTCTGTCTTTTAATGCAAACAAAAAATAGAAATGTGAAAATGGCAAGTTGTGGTTTCATGGGATTTTTTTCATTTCCCAGGCACTGACTTTATGGAATCTCCGCTCTTTGCCTTGTAACATCATGGTGGTGACAAAACTCAACAAATAAGATATAACAGTTTTTACGTTTAACATTTAATGTTATTTCAACCCCTTCTCACACAACTTGTCAAATTCGGCAGCTTGGTCTGTTGCCATCAGCATCTTATACCGAGGCACAAGGCCACAATTGTAAAAGAGACGTCTGTAAAACTGTTGACAGGACACTTCGAACTGTAAACAAGGTCTGTTATGACTCTTGTGTTATGAATTTTTAATCCATGGACTTTTTATGTTTGTAAAACTTCCCTCTAGCCAAGAAAAGTGATTTTAAGAACCTGTGTCGTCACCACAATGTAAAGTCTTTGGGCCGAGCGGGAACTCACGGACGTGACCAACGGGAGAAACACTACTGCGCCTATTCAGTGGGCCGCATATCACGGCAAGTAAACCCCGGAAGCTTAGAAACTTATTTGCGCCAGGCGAGCATCTCCATTGTACTAAAAGGGCGCAATTTTGAGATCCGCTATCCAGTTAATATAACACATCCATGGTCAGAGTAGATGGATGGGTCCAACAAACACCAGACTTTCATCCAGGAGACCGCTGTTTGTGTCCCGTGTGAAACCAAGGGTCAACATTGACTTATTTAAACTTACATTCGTAAGGTACTAAATGTCACAATTGTAAGTTACGTAATGAACGTAAACCACAGTCTTTTCTTAAACATAACCAAGTTGTTTTGTATGAAAAAGTCTAAATCTGACTATCCTGCACGTTGGGAAAATTACACTAAAGGGGTACCCAGAGCGTTAAAATGTGACATCAAGAGGTCCTGACCAAGCATCCTTATGTGATGTGATGGGTGAGAGTATGTGTTGGTTGCATTTTCAGCCTTTCTTTTGCAAGTTATTGAAGTTAGACAATGTATATCAAGCAAATATCCAGGTCCAGACTCATTTCTATCTATAAACTCTAATCTAGTTTTGACTTGTACACTACTGCCTGATGCTGCAGTCAGTGGACGAATCGTTATCTCTGCTTCTTCCATGATGGATTTTGTCACCTGTGTGATTGCCCAGTGTCAGCGTTAAATTGCTACTCCAGGGGGAAAATCCTTGGATTCCAAGTGACTTGACACAAAAACCTGGTATTTCCTGTTAGTGGAGCTAAAACATTTTCTCATATTAAACTCTCTCCACTGGAAATATCTTAATGGATGTAATGCCACCTACAGTTGGCCAGTCATCCACAGGGATCATTAAACACCAAGCATAAAATAAAAATGAAACCAGGATTAATTGACATTAGACAGAGAATTTCTTGTTTAAATCCACTTTCTTGTGAATTAAAATTCATGTCAGCTATATAAATTACATACCGGCATTAATTTCATTATATCCAACCAATATACTGGTTGGATATAATGAAATTAAGGGCTACTGTACTTTCTGTACATCTCTGTACAGCTCTCTAAATTAAAAAAAAAAAAGCCTATTCACAAAATGTATGTCCCACAATTATCTTACCTTTGTCTGGAAGGCATCCAGCACCTTACGCATTCCCACATTGACCTCACACCATGTCCAATTAGAGGCAATAATAGAAAAATGACTGCAAGGTTGCCTCCTGTCACTACTCATTTCAGGAAATACTTCTCGCAGGGAACTTGATGAGGCAAATGTCACATATCAACTGTAGCCCGGCCGGATGGTTGGGGCTGCGTGACCTCCAGGTGTACCCGGGCTCTTTCCTCCAATGAGACGTTAAAGCTTACATGTTACGGCTAAATGTCATTTCCTCAAATGACAGTTTTGCATTAGGCAGAAGTCCAATAAATGTTGTGTAATCTGGATATATAGTGATAATTATTATGATTGAAAGATATGTAATGGTTAATGCCCGACAACGTGTCCATTGTCAGGTATTAATGGACGACTGCGAGGCGTGAACCATTGCCTCCGTCAAAGTCGATTAATACCTGACAATGGACACCTCGTCGGGCATTAACCCACTTATACCATGGTCACTTGCCAAATAACATATTTTTAAAACATTAGTTTATATTTTAATTGGTTTTACAATCGAAATCTAAAGTTTATCCAAACAATAACTCCATTTCCCTGGTTACGCCTGACGGTTTGACTAATACCTGGAACAATCATTCCCATCCATCAGATTCTTATGCAATGCAAACGTTGTTCACTCCCCCAGGAAACAGGAAGGACCTTAGATACAACTTTCCACCCTTAGCAACCGGAGATATTTATAGTCCACTCAGCTGGTAGAACCCTTCAGTTTAGCTACGAGCCAGAAAGCTAACGCAAGATCCAAAGTCAATTACATTGTGTACAGTTGGCAATCAGTAAAAATAATTTGACAGTATGTTGAACAAGACAAGCTAGCTATCAGCCATGTCATTGTTCCCAAAACAACACGACTTTTACAAACAATTTGATCCGCGATGTGTAACGTTGCGGTCGGCCGCAGCCTGAAGTAGCGAGCGACCTGTACAGTGAACGGGATGTGAGATAACGTTATTCTCTGTGAAACAAAGTCAGTCCAGAGGGGCAGTATAACTTAATTATTGCAGTGTGTGTGTGTGTTAGCACCATCCTGTGTTGTTCAGAGGACGAGTTGGAAATAACAGATCCACATTTCCTTTTTGATTTAATGTAGCACATTCATTTAGAACAGGAAACAGTCAGTTTCACCAAAACTCCTTTAGCAGGTGTCCTACATCACTTTTTTATGGACACCCTGCAGCCAATCGGAATAGAGTATTCACCCAGACCATGGTATAAATTTCAATACATTTTATCTCATTTCCCGTGTTCAGTGCCAAATAAAATTCAAAAATGTTAAATGGTTTCCCCAGAACTGTATTAGCATTGTGGAAAAACCTCCACAGTCACATCGTGGCTGTAGGGCAGAAACCTTATATCTTCATATTTCGTCATTTTAATTTCTTTTCATAAATCAATGCTATTGGTCACCCTGTACGTCGTGTGACGAGGCGATTTCGTCAAAGGTAAGTCGCTTAATATAAATTTTTTCAAGTTAGCTTTTTTTTCATGTCCAGTAAAGCAACAGTTTTAGACATACAAGGCTTTCACCAGACAGCGGCGATATTTTAAAGCATGAGTTACTAAAAATCAGCATTAAAAACTCATATGAGAGATTGCAGAACATTCTGTAGCCGCTCAGTGTTTCCAGCTGCTACAGCACAATATATAACGGTATACGGTGCACACACAGTCCTGCATTTATTTGCTGTCTCTCAGAGTTCAAAGCCACCAGAAGAAGGCCAGACTAAAAGAGGCCCCCACAGACGAAGCTAAGCCGCCCCCAGGTTATTTCAGAAATGTGCTCGGTGTCTCGAGCTCCGCTGCCCTTGTTCAATCACTTCAACTTAAAGTGGCCCTGGAGCCGCGTCTCTCTCTCTCTCTTTCTCTGAGGTCTCTCTCTGCTGCTGTGTCACCAGTGGCTGCAGTCAGAGAGGCAGCCGGCCAACTTCAGTGAAGTGGTGGAGGAGCTGTTCCAAGTAATCCCTGATGAGGTGCTCTACGTGGACGCCAGCCCCGAGCGCTGCAGGCGATGCGCCGTGGTGGGGAACTCTGGGAACCTGAAGGGGGCCCAGTACGGCGACCTCATCGACTCCAATAATTTCATCATAAGGTCAGTTAGCACTTCAGTCTGGGGTGCGATTTTGTTTGACATTTGGTATGACATGGCTTGTTTAATTTCAACTGCATTGTTGTTTCAAAGGATCATTTACAACTTGGGTCTTATTTTTGTAACTTTTGCCAAATTTTCATCAGTTACGATGACTTTGTTCCCACCAAAGTAAATGCTGAGGTCTTGGTAATACAGTAACATTGCTGAGACGAGCCCAGAAAGCTAGCAAGAAAGGGGATCTAAACAAGCAAATCATATAGCTGGATTATCTAAAGTCTAAACCACTTTTTTTTTTTTTGGAGGTGAAACAATGAAATCAAATGTCAGATGTATACTGAAATATGTCAAACACAGTTCCCTCTAGCCCAATCAACACACCTAAACCCATTGATATTCAGTTTACCGTCATAGAAGATTGTGAAAACCAGCAAAAATTTACATTTAAAAAGGTACATTCATAGCATGTTTTGGCTTTAGTTACTTAACATATTCTTTAGTACTTTTTTGTGGCTTTTTTGTCTTCATTCAAGGGTGGAAAGAAGAGGGGACAGAAAATGAGAACAGCGAGAAAGAGGGGAAATGACATGCGACAATGTCCCAGGGATGTTGTCATCACAGTACATTTGTATATACATCTTAAAGGTGCAGTAGGTAAGCCTTATTAGCCTAACTTTCTGTCATATTTGCTGAAACTGACCCTATGTTCCGGTAGAACTACGTGAAGCAGGTAATTAAAAAAAAAAAAAAAAGAAATCCGGCTCCTCTGGCTCCACCTACAGCCTGTAGTGAGATTTGCAAAAATCCACAGCCCCCTGTTCAGATGCACCAATCAGGGCCAGGGGGGCGGTGTCTAACTGCATGTCAATCAGTGCTCATGCACACGCATTCATTCTCCCTTCTGGGGAGAGGGGCTTAGGAGACAGTTTTGGGTTTTAGCGGAAAGGGGGGAGGGACTGAGAAGTTGTCGATGTTCAAATTTTGTCCTGGATCTTTGCAATCCTACTTACAGCACCTTTAACCACTAGGCTACCCAATACTGAGCTTCAACTATCTGGACTAACTACAATCTGTTTCATTTGGTTCACTCATAAGTTTTAGTTTGGAAGTTTGGTTGCTTTTATTTTGTCCATCGCCTGCAGCACTGATCTGTTCTAAAACAAGTATGCGATAGAGTCAGCTGCAACATATCCATCTCATGGGTTTAGTTTTGTTTCATAATCAGTTAAGTGAGTGGCAGACGAATAATGGAAAAGCTTTCTTTCGTTAACTGTGTAGTCTCTCTCTCTCTCTCTCTCTCTCTCTCGCTCTCTCTCTCTCGCTCTCTCTCTCTCTCTCTCTCTCTCTCTCTCTCTCTCTCTCTCTCTCTATCTTTATTTCTGTCACGTCCCAGCATGCACTCTTTACTTCACGCATCCTTGTTATGCGCTCAACAAAATTCTTTAGAAAATGATCTGAACAATGCAGCCGATGAAAACAATTGAGTGTGAGTGCTCAAATTTTCATCCAGTGCCTTAAGGCGACAGGGAACGAGAGAAGTTTTGTCGCTCTCTGTAATCTGTCACAGCAATTGCAGCTCTGCAGAGAATGAATCGAGAAAAGATTGAAAACACAACAAGGAGATTTTCTGGAGGGGTTGTGGGTGTGCTCTCTGCTGCAGAACTGTTGGCTTTATAATAAAAGGAAGCTAATTTGGACGCCAAAGGGTAAACAAAAATTCTCGCTTAGGCTTCAGGTCAATGTCCATGCAATTTCGCCATGCTGGACAAGTCACACATCTGAGCCTTGCAGGTTTTGTCAAAATTAATACTGATCATTAATACTGATCTGCAGCGGCTGAATATGCAAAGTACAGTGAAAACACACCGGGCACATAAGCGTATAGCCGCAGCGTATAGACCCGGACACACAGAGCCAATAATCGGCCGTTGGACAGTCTGGCGAGGTCAGTAACTTGAGTCTGTTCGGTCTGTTACGTGCCGTCGTCCGTGGGAGGGCCCATCAGATTTCATTTTGGCTGATATCATATGTATAATCGGGAGGGCGGGCACTGCCGGTGGTCAGACTCAAATGACCCATCTGATTGGTAGAGTGCTAACCCGGAAACGGGGAGTGGAATGAATTTTAAACTGACCTTTGTCGATCTGAAATGAAGACAGATTCAGCAACTGCACGGCCTATTTTTCTCTTAAAATGTTTTCAGAAACACGTTTCCGATCAGCTGCCGGTTTTAATTTTTGGGCGACAATACAAATTAGCACCGCCTGCTGTTATGGAGACGTATTATGTCTCGTCGCTTTGGTGTGTTCCGAGGCACTTTTTTGACCAACTCGGGAATGATCGCTTTGTGACCGGTATGAATGGGCAGATCAGGCACGTATCTACGATTCACGGGTTATACGCAACACTTACGTGCCTGATGTGTTTTCACCGTTAGAGTGGAGTGGAATTCCGTTGAATTGCTCTTAGAATATTATAGAACAATTTTGAATAATGTTACAATCTGCTATTGTTTCCTATATAAGAAATATAAATTAAACCAGTATCCTAACATTGTTCCTGCGCAGAATGGTGATTGAAGATTCTTATCATGAGCAACCGCACATAATACTCATTCACGTATCAAATCAATGACATTGATAGGATATCAGCTCAGAAATGATACGGGAACACAGTCCAGTGAATGTGAACAGAGACTGAAAACCAATGCATTTCAAATACCCACACTGCAATCATCCCAGATCCTCTAAAGCTTCCTTTTTAGACCATTATGAATATTAAATGCATTGGCGTATCGACTAAAGCCTCTTGTTTGCTCAGCAGATTGCAATGGCAAAATAGATTTGAGTCATAAAAAGAGACTTTGCACATCCACCTGACAAAAATAAGCCTGATGGATTTTGAGTAATGATTTTTTTTTTTGTATTGATATGTTGTTTGAAGCACTAATAAGTCATCATAAAAAATTAGATGTGGATTATGTTTTTGTTCTTTGAGTTCTTTGAGTACACTAATTGATCGGCCGATGCACACAATGGCATTTTTTTTTTGGCATCTTATAGTAGGAAACTTAGGGAACAAAAGAACACACCATAACCAAATCCACTTTGTATTGGATTTCAGATAAAAAGAACATTTGGACACAAAGTCTATGCTTTTATCTAGCAAATGTGGAAATACAATCAACTGTAAGGAGTTGAAGACACAGAGATAGTGGAATCGCACTTCATCTCTCCTGTAGCTAGGACACACTGTGACGATAAAGAACAATTTGGACCAAACGACAAACAAAACTGGCCCGGTAGACACTTGTCTCGCATTGTGTTCAATTAAGTGTAATGGAAAGTGCAACTTAAAGGTGAGGGGCATAACAAAAACTGTAATTGTGTGCAAATATAGCATGGATAATACAGCAGAAACAAATGTGAATTAAATAATGCAACTTTATGGAACAGACAAAAACATCCAAGGGAATAACTATGTGAGTTACTGCTCTTGTGTGGCAATATTTCCATGTCTGCCTGCATCTCTATTAGAACCGCATTTTAACAATGTAAATAGATAGTCATTCATAGTGTTCATTTCAGTTAGGAAAACTATAATGAAAACTATTCATTGACAGCCTTTTTTTCCGAATCAAAATGAGACAAACTGAATAATAAGTAACCTTTGAGAACCAATAATGTGAAATGTTTACAGTAAAGTCTTATTCAGCTAACTTCTTATGGAATCACACATTGTATCCTCCTGATTAGTAAAAAAATTAAATAAAATCTGCACCACCAAAATAATCTCTTGATTTAGACGTGTATAGCTTGATTTATGCTTCTGCAGAGGCTCCACGTAGAGCTTTCACCATAGCGGCCTGAAGTTTATACTTGTGCGTTGGTGTGTGCTTCTTTAAGAGAATAGCTGTGTGTGTGTGTGTGTGTGTGTGTGTGTGTGTGTGTGTGTGTGTGTGTGTGTGTGTGTGTGTGTGTGTGTGTGTGTGTGTGTGTGTGTGTGTGTGTGTGTGTGTGTGTGACGGCGATTAGCTTCGGAGCGAGTACCGACTCTAGAGGCACAGTGGGAGAAACAAAGTGTCTCCCCTGTGTTTTCTGACCAAAGTGGGAAATCTTTAGCAGGAAAAGTTAACCCTCTCCTTGATTTCATGTTGTTTATGGAGCAGGAGATGAGTCGGGGGGGAATGCAACGTCCAGTGTCAACAGGGGCGTAGCACAAAATTCTGGGCGCTGTAGAAAGGCATTTTCTATGGGCCCCTCCCCGCATCCATAGATATTCATTATAGCATCTTTTTGGGCCCTCCTCACATGAGGGCCCTGGGTACTCACTCCCCTTTTTCCCCCCAGTCTGACGCCCCTGAATGTCAAATCATAACAGATGCTATCTCAGGACACTTTAGTGATAGGTCTAGAACACGCTCTATAATTTACAGAGACCCAACAACATGGACACATCCCCTCCCCCCCTGAACCGCCCCACTCATCAGAACCACTTCATTAGACAAAAATTTCAACAAGATGAAATAACAACCATAATATTCAATGCAATATCATAATAACAAACCCATAACAACTACTAACATCTGTTAACCAAATATAAATACGTGATGAAATAATAAGTCCTAGTATGCGCCTCTTCACAGTGCATGGCTTCTTCGGGAGCTCTCCAGAAAGTACTTTCCCCATTTTGTAGTGTTAACATTCAATCTTGCAAACTGTTTCCATTGTGGGAATTTTAAAGGGCACTTGGACATAGTTTAAAGGGCACTGTGAATTGATTTTACACTCAGAATTTGCACGCTCAAATAAAATGGCAAGGGAAGGGTTAAAACTATATTCTACATCAAAACCAGGTGGCAAGTTAACACTGCCTACAGTAGTGGGAACCAATTTTCTAAGTGAAAGAGGACTCTGTTAAGATTGATGGCAAATGGGCTTCATGATGATGTGGCTGACAAGAAGATCTTATTAAGAGAGTAACCGGAGCACCGCTTAAATATCCGAAAGCAAATTTCACACGGTATTCTTGCATGGCTCTTAATTTATCACAGCGTTGCTTTGTCAAACTGCTGTGACATGTTGCCTCAGTATGAAGCCACATTACTGCACTTATCTTCTTGAGCAGTCCCCGCTGCGACAGCAGCATGGCATTGTCTACCAATTCAATTATTGGATGGCAGGAGACGAGTGTTATTCTTTGCCATTAGCAGAATACTTTCCTGCAAGAACGTGCTATTGAAATGTGCAGTTTTCTTTTTATTTATTCTGGCCTGAGAATCACATTTGGAGTCATGCTTGGTTGGCAGCTATTGTGCTGAGCCAAAAGGTCACCCTAGGTACGCCAAAACAAGCAGTGGAACACTTAGGTGTGGAATACATATTTCACAAAGCTCGGGCAACATGCATGAGGGCAGCACTCTGTCCAGAATACATTTTTATGAAATGTCTAGGATACATTACATACATATGAAACGCTGGTCCCTCCAAATCCAGACAAATGAGGATTAATCTTGTTTAATCACTCACATCTCTTTTGAACATGATCAAATCATATGCAGTCACATTCTCTCAGTATTTCTGTGCGCTCTGTGGCACGCCAGCATACTTTATTTGAGAACAAGTAGGCTGTGTTGGATGTGTGATTGTCTCATCATTCAATATTTACTCTGCTGAATTGAGGATCAGTCAAGCTTATATTCTACACTATGATTTAAGCCCTTGCAAATAACTTCATTAAGATGGTTCGCAAAGCCAGCAGATGTAATAGGTAGGCAGGTCACATTTATGACTCCAAATCCCTGTTTCAAAATTGGCTTTAAACCGTGATTTTCACATAACTAATAGAGGAGCTTTCTGGATTTAGCTGTTTCCTGACTCCGTAACTAGTAATGATGACTTTTTAAAACCAGTAAAAAGATTGAGAGAATACACTTTTTTTACTTTCTCTGTGAGAGTGTTGTTATTACCATAATGATATGCTCCTGAGAGCTCACGACTGACCAGGACACTCCTTACAAGTGCCTCTTACCCATCAACAACCTCTACTGACTAATGAGCTGCTCTTTGTGTTTCTACTCAGTCCCCTAAAGCGTGAACAGTGCTCGTCTATTGAAAGCTTGTTTTTGCATTATTCTTCCTTATTGTTATTGTTACGATTATAGCACAGCGAGAATAATGCTTTCAAAAATCCGTCATTACTAAAAAATATCCAATCAAGACTTTGTTTTCCTGTGTGCTCCTTCCACTCTGTAATCAATCCTGTCCATTTGCTCAGAGAACCTTTTTGTTATTTTGACACAAAGAACAATGGAGTTTTAGGGCTTGATTGCCACTTGGGCTACCCACGCTACAAATGAATGTCACTGGGGCACTGTAAGAAATTCAAGAGCATCCATCAAATGTCCATTTTGTGACATGAATTTAAATGACTGCCAATTTTAACTACAGAGCATTTTCAGGTGACTCGCACCTTCATTTTTATTTGTATATTATTTATGTAGTTTATTGTCTCAAATGTAGCTTGGCTACTTGTATGGATGCATTGGTTAAAGATTATTTTTATTTTCTCCAACAGTGTGAAATGTAATGCGTGCATTTATAAGCTTTAGAATGTGCGGCCCGGGTTCGAATCCAACTTGCGGCCCTTTGCTGAATGTCATCTCCTCTCACTTTCCCCCCCATTTCCTCTCATTTTTCAGCTGCTCTATCAAATAATATAAACCCTTAAAAAAATGTATGGCAGTGAATGACTCCTTCTGCAGGACATTACATTTTCATTGCAGTGGTTTTAAATGTGTGCAAAGTCAGGCAGGTATTGTGAAGTAGAGGAGCATGCAGACAGACAAGCTGGATTTATACTTGATGCCAATGGTTAACAGAGGTCTCGTCGTTTATACCCATGCCGTAAATTTTGATTTATTGTTCACGAGACACATCTTATGTGATCAGGCCATATTTTGCTGTAATGGTATTCCACACAATTTGTCTGACTGCTGGTAGACTTCTACGTGTTTCCATTAATTTATTCCTGAAGGGTCTCTGCAAGCAAGATTGCAGTGGAAATGGCTTTGTTAAATGTGTGTTACTGAAAAGGAGAAGATAACTGAGCCTTTCTTCAACCTGCTTGATGTTGTCTTTGCTACCAACAATCTGCAACAGCATTTAAAAGTTGTTAGAGAAGGCCCAAGCAGCCAATCCCAATCTCCACGTGGTGTCTCGGCAGCTGCCACAGCCCTGATGTGAAGTCACATTCTTCAGGAGGCACATGCTGTGTCGCTACGGCGGGGACTACCCGTTGGTCCGACAGGCCATTATTTGAAAATTGTCCCATTAGACCGAAAGCCCATTAGTCCGACAAACTGTTATCCTGAAAACAAAAGCCCACTATTCCAAAGAGCCCATTGCTCCGAAAATATTGCCTGATATCAGACAGAATAGTCAACTTGTTAAACTCCATTTCTATCTTCAGTCTGCCTCTACTCTAAGTGATTTCCATGGGGGATCACTAGTAGGCGACTCTGGCTCATGGGAGCAAACGTCTACCAATCGGAAGGTCAGGGGTTCCATCCCTAACACCTGAAGTTTACTTGTCAAAGTGTCCTTGGGCAAGATACTGATATTGCTCCAGTTCCATCGGTGTGTGTGACTGTGCGTGAATATTTATCTGCCATCTTGTATGACATTGAGGTGTAGCATTGCTAGCATATTGGTTTTAAAGTGAAACTGCTGATTTTCATGCAGCTTTTTGTCATTGCATTGTGGGTGCAACGGTGTGTCCCTTCGACGTCAAAATAAACTACAATGTCGGGCGATATTAAGAAGACACAGCGTCTATGTAAACACAGCTTGACAACGGCAGTGCCCCTGACTCTGATTGGCTAATCATTAGTACCCATTTGTTGGATCGATCGTTGCTCTACGTCACGATGCCAGACGAATCAGTCAGCTGATGGTGGAGTGGGTGGGTTCAAAGGTCTGGAACAAGTAAAAAAAAAAAGCATATCATGGCATGAAAGTTGATGATGATTGTATATTTACGTCGCCTTTCCTCTTTGACTGCCTGTCAGACTCGTCAACATGCGCTACACACACACACATGTAGCGGAGAAAATGTGAAATGAGAAAAGATCCTGCTCCTGTGTTTGCTCAACCATAAAAGCCATTCTGTTTTCATTCCTTGACGCACCAGCCCAATAATCGGCCGTCGGACCGTCTGGCGAGGTCGGTGACTCGAGTCTTTTCATTGTGTCCCATGCCGTTGGCCCTCCAAGGAGCCGTCGGCCTTCATTTGGGCCGACCCAACATGTTCAGTCGGGACTCGCCCGGAAATGGGGAGCGGATGAGCCTCTCAAAAAATTATGAAAATCTTTTAAACTGACCTTTGTTGATCTGAAATGAAGACAGATTCAGAAACTGCACGGCCTATTCCTCGCTTAAAATGTTTTCAGAAACACGTTTCGGTGAACTATTTTAGTACAATATGAGATCTTATTCTGAACAAGCCGCCATGACAGTCTGGCTGTGAATTTCCGCAGAAAAAAGAACCACGTGGCGCGTTCGTCCAATCAGCTGCCGGTTTCAATTTTCTGGGAAATAATCAGACTGTTAATGGAAACAATACAGAGCAGCGCCGCCTGCTGCTATGGAGACGTATTATGTTTTGCGCACGCGCAGAGCGTACGCTCAAGTCGGCGTCGTCTCAGTGTGTTCTGAGGCATTTTTTGGACATCGGGGACCCGACTGATCAGTCAGACTGCCTTTTCTGCCGACGGTCGGCCCGTCTGGTTGGTGTGTCAGGGCCTTTAGGGTCATTGTAACTGTTAATAATAATTAGTGCAATACCGTATAATGTGAAACTTTTGATATTTTCTGAGTTTGTTATCGTACTGTGAAAATCTCCTACCGTTGCAACCCTAACTGGGCCTCACATGCTTAGCTTTGGCATTCATTCCTCTTTTTATATTATTTTATTATAAAATGTACTTGCATAGCTACAAGTGAGTCCAAAACCCTAGTTTAGCCATATTGCATGAGCCACTAGTTTTTTAGATGAAACCAAAGGTGAGAGCAAAAACTGTGTGCGTTCACAACTAGGGACCTCCTCTTTAATGAGATAGTCATACACAAGATAATGTGCCTGTGCACGATGAGGAGTCCATAGTAATTCCCACCAATCGGTCCCAGAACTTCAGTTAGAGAGTAAATGCCGTAAACATATTCTTCTTAAATCTTTACAATAATTCCCTGAAAGAACCAAGCAGGCCTGCCTAGTTGAACGATCCAATTTTTCTTTACATTTTTTTCCATTTTCAGCGTGTAACTTACTAGCTCGAAGTTTGTTGTTGTTTCCCGAAGCAAATGGAGTTTAAGAACGGAAACACACAGAGCGGGAAGGGGAGGGACGTCAGGCAATTATCCTGGAAATGTACTTCCGCTGATCCAGACTTGTCAGTAAAGGACATTCGTTTTTGTTGGCTATTTTACTTGACAGTCTGGCAAGGAGCTATGCATTCAACCAAACAGCATTGGGTTTACTCTTCCAACTCTTCACCATTAGATCAAGGATCGATTGCAACATCCTGCTATTTACCTACAAGACATAGGTTTCTTGGTCTACAGAGGGCTGCTGGTATTTAATCAGTCCACACTTAGAAACTGAGTGCATGTCAGCTGTGGTTTCAGGACAACTGCAAGCTGTCTAGAGCCAGCAGGCAGAGTAAAAACCTTGAGTGCCAAATTGCAAGTTTAGTGTTCTCCCTGCTAATTACAAAGCCTCACGCTTTAAAACCCCACCTGAGACTCTGTGCCTTCATCTCAACTGGTGCTGTTGCCTCATTCTGGCCCCACTGCTTCACCTACCTGATAAAAATGTACACAGTGTTCATTACTCATCATGATTATTAGTCAGCTGGAACTGCATAGGCCATTTGAAAATTTGCACACACTCAGGCTTACAAAGGAGAGCGGCGAACTGGTGAGAATGTGAAGAAACGAGACAGTACTAAAATACCACTGACCTTTTTTAAAGTGTTGGATGGCTATTACATGCTGCGTGATCTGGCTACACCTTGACGCATAAGGGCTGTGGTGTGGAATTCCATGGTTCTTGGCTTGAGCATTTTGAGGACATATGAATAATAATTAGACAAAATTTCCAACAGCCTGCAGGCAGTCAAACAGCCTTGACATTAAAGATGCCGTTAATCATTTATCAGCATCACAGTCTCACTTTTCAAGAAGAAGAAAAAGAGACAAGAAATTCTCAGACAGCTGCACAGATCTGATATTTTAGTCTGATCGACATTTTAGAGATTAAGGGCCCTATTTTAACGATCTAAGCGCACGGCGTGAAGCTCCCGGGCACATGGTTGTACTTAGTGTCTTCATTAATCAGAGGTGTGTTTTGGACGTAACATGCAATAAACCAATCAGAGTGTCATCTTCCATTCCCTTTAAAAGCCAGGCGCGTTTGTACCTTGGCACATTGCTATTTTTTTGCAAGAAGGAGAGATTTTCAGGAGATTAAACTGATCTGCGTGAAGTGACGATCAGATCATATCATAATACTATTTCACATTGTAATATTTTTATTTTTAATCTTTTGTGTGTGTGTGTGTGTGTGTGTGTGTGTGTGTGTGTGTGTGTGAGACAAGCATGATGTGTGCGCACCGTGCACAAGCCTAGGCATGTGCTGTTAAAATAATGCTGCGTTATTGAGTTTAGACCAAGTTATTGACTTTAGACCATAGACTGTATAATATTAACAGTCTATGCTTTAGACCAGGTTTTTATTGGTCAATGGCACGATCGCTTTCCGCTGCCTCAAGATAGCAATCAACAAGAATTCACCTGAACACACCTCCCTGTAAGAACAGCACGCCCATGCGCAGGTGCATTTGCTATTTAAACGACATGGGCGATGGACGGGAAATTGACAACTGCGTCGGTCTTAAACTAGCAAAGACACTTGCGTCGGGCTTTGCACAGCGCCGGGTGCAAGATAGGGCCCTAAGAGTTGTTGTTCCTGTAACTTTCAACAGCCTGTGTAGGACAGTATTGCTGCATCAATATCATCCACGCTTGTCACAATTTTTTGTCACAGATGTAGCTAGGTATAGATGGCTGTAAAGGAAGAGGCCCATCCCCGTTCTTAATCCCACTTTCTTCAACTACTGGAAACAGCCGGGAACAACACCAGACTTTTATGACTTGCTTCAGAGGTCTATCTATCTATCTATGAACAGGCTAACTAATCAAGTGCACCCTGCAACATTCAGCAAGTTGCAACAACTTTAGTTTATTTCCACAAAGATATAAAGTACATAGCCTACGATAGATTTCAGTGCAGAAGACGAAAGAAGCCTAAAAGGCTTATTCATAGTCCTCCCCTTATACAAAAGAGAAAAGAAAAAACAAACAATTGCTTCATAAACCAAAAGCGATTCACTACTTTGCCATCATATGAGAATGTGATGATAAGCCAGTTTGCAGATGTTTTCAAATCTCCGCCAAATGGCGAAATGCCATTTATCAAAGTGATGAAATGTGCCAAAAGTTGGGTGAGATATCTTACGGAAACCCAGTACTAATGTTGACCTAACATAAGGTCAAAACAAGTGGGTTTTGGGCTGTGCTGCCATAAATCCACTGAGACCATGTGACGTTTTCTAACCCAGGACTAACCTTTAAACTGCCTTTGACTACTCTCACCTAAGCAAAGATCAGATACTCAGCTGCTTAAACAGGCTTTATGTCTACATTGTATCTGCTTAGGCTAACCCACATTGGCTGGCTCCATTGGTTTAATAGGCAATTTAATCTGAATGCAATAGACCGAATCGCCGTGACGTCGCACTAATACAAAAATCGCTTCCGGGTAGACGAATGGCCATTGATTTGATTTGCGGAGAAATGTGAAATCGGCATACTTGTTTATTTCTGTTCAGCCATTACTGTAACGTTTAAAGATATATATATATATATATACCGACCTATCTGACGTTTATTTTCTGTACTATGTTGCTTTGTTAGCGTCTTTGAGAAACCAATATAGTGTTACTAGCAGCGACATCTCAACGCCGGTCAGACTCACTGCTAGTTTGGGTGGTGTCATTATCTTTAGCCTCTGGCCCAAGAGGTAAATTAAGTCTCCAACCTAATGTTACTGAAAGTGTTGAAATATGAGAGTATATCCAGTTCCTCATCCTTGTTTGCTCAGCGCCGTTCATTTGTATGTACAGGACGCAGGAGTTTTCTACCCAGAAGTTATTGTAAACAAACAGCATTCCAGAACCACCCCACCCTCCCCCCTTTACATTTCACGTACTGAATGAATGAATGAATGAATGAATGAATGAATAATTGTATTATTGTGTCATGCACACACGTTTGCCCAGCCCAAATGGGCTTATAAGACACCATTATTTATGACAAAGGACCAGATACCATAATAGCAACATAAATTAAACAAATTAAAAAAACTTGTCTTTTTTGCCATGCTTTAGAAACAAAATTCCCCTATATATATATATATATATATATATATATATATATATATATATATATATATATATATATATATATATATATATATATATATATATATACACACAAATCTAAACAACTACTCCATTAGGTCATCATCAGTAGGCTACACCAGAACATTTCAGGATTTTGAACAGACATTTCATGTAAGATGGGTGTTCTTAACTCATCATAATAAGGACAATACAAAAGGAAATGTGATTCATTCTCAACTTCTCCTAAATCACATAGTTCTTTCTTTGCGTAGAATTGGTTTGTTTACTAAAATTTGGACATACTAAAGAATCTCACATGCTGTTTTAGCCTGCTAAATGGCATGTTGGTATGGAATTTCGGACCCAAACCTGCCCACACACTCACAACACTGCTAGCTGCAGCTAGCCATCAACAACCAGCTAACAACATGTTAAGCTAACTAGCACGTTGTAAGCCCGGGGAGTAGAATCTCCATTACTTGAGAAATTGGCAACCTTTCCCTTACATATTTTTATATTAGTGTGGGAATTACTCTGTGGCATTCAGAAGGTGTTTCTTGCGTGGTGCGAGTGATATCAGTCATTAAAATGTGTCAGACACATGGGCAGCTTCAGGAGGGGAGGGAGGGGAAGAGGCTGTGTTGAAATGAGAAATTTGAACCCATTTCTTCACAACTACTACCGTGTAATGATTCTTACTGGAGGGTGTATCTCTTGAAAAATGTAGTTTTTGTGGCTGACAAGGTGTGTATGGTTGGGAGAAGTAAGGTTATCAGTGCTCGCAGTGGCAGCACACATTAAAAACTACAGATGACAGGACATGGGAGTTAAATTGGACTTTAATTATTTCTTAAACATTCACTACAGCATTAGACCTGCTATGTGATAATGGTTGATCATTTTTCATTTTTTTTTAGACGCCCCGCTAAACACGGAGGAGCCCAGGACTCCCCTGTAATTTGAACACTGTTTTATATTATCCGTAAATAACCAAGCACTGAGGCCTAATGTTCAACCAATAATTCAGCATCCCATAATCCACACTGGCAGGTGTGCTGCAATATTAAGCCCACGCCAGCCTGTTACGCAAGAATGACACTAAACTGCAATAAACAATTAAAATACCCCTATTTGTATAATTGAGCTTTTAAGAGTCACTTTTGTTGAGTGAAGTTGATTGATGCTCAATGTCCTGGCACTTTATGCTTGTAGCCTCCATAGCCCTGCTACAAATTGCTTGTCAAGATTTCTGTCATCAGTAAAAGGACCTCCACTTTGAATTTCACTCCTCTACGGAGAATTAGCCATCTGCTCTGGTGTCATGCTTTCCAGGGAAGGTTGTGACAGACCCTCTTAGCTTTATAATTCTACAGATCCTTTATTACAGAGGGCCACATTCAAATCCTTACATAAGCTTATATTTAATAACCACACAATGT
This sequence comes from Zingel zingel, assembly GCA_023566125.1. Classification (NCBI taxonomy): domain Eukaryota; kingdom Metazoa; phylum Chordata; class Actinopteri; order Perciformes; family Percidae; genus Zingel; species Zingel zingel. The sequence continues at coordinate 25,911,329 of CM042330.1, forward strand.
TGATCCTAATCATTACACTTACATATTTTAAAAGCATTTTTCATTTTGCATTCTGTGTTTCCTGACTGCTTGTGTATTCCTGGTAGAAAGCCTCGGTTTCCTGTGCGTGAGCAAACCATCTTGTCAGTGAGATGGGCTTTTCAAAGGCTCAATACATCTGCCCCAGTTTGTTTCAAGTCCATCTGGTACCCATTTCCAGTGCCAAGAGGGGAGTTAGAGCAGAAGTTGAATATGGATTAGACCAATCTGAAATATTCACCTCCTTAGAACAGTTGACACTGCACGCCCCCACAAGATTAAGTGAAGGAGCAGCCCACTGAATCCACTTAACAACCTTCTTGAGTGCCCTTTACAGTCCCTTACATTATTGTAGCATTGACCCCTGCAGCGAGTAATGACAAGAGTCTTCTACAGATCTCAAGAGGAGCTTTTGAGTAACACGAAAAATGGCTCAAAGGTTCGAGAAATGTTCAGATTGTTGATGAACACCAATAGCAGTGTGGAGTCCTGGACTCGGACTCAAGTTCGACTCGAGTCGCTATTCTCTGGACTCGTGACTCGCCATGGACTGGCGCACTGATGTCTTGGACTCAGACTTGAGGATTTTTTAAATTGGACTTGGGCGTTAATGAAATAGGACTTGGAGTTGGATGGAGTTTCTGACTTCTTTTATGTGTAATAAGCAGTGATGGAGTACTCAAGTCCTGGACTCGAGTCGCTTTCTCTGGACTTGTGACTCGACTCAGACTCAAACATAGATTACCTATGTTTGAGTGACTCATCTCAGACTTGACTCTGACTCTTCTTTGGTGACTAGGACTCGGACTCTAACACTGGGGACTCAAGACTCGACTCAGACTCAACCGTTGCTAACTCGACTACAGCACTGGACAATAGAGAAGTGCCTTACCTTTTTCAGCTGTTGTGTAAAATGTCAAATAGGATATAGTTTGGTCATTTTTGGACAAAGACAATAGAAGACGAAAATAAAGTATATAGTTGTTTTCCCGTTTGTGTGTGAAAGAAGAATATTTTATAAAGTTCCATTGAAGCCTAGTCTAAGGAAAACTAATGCTACCTGCAATGACTAACATAAAGTAATGATGTGTTACAGCCGAATATCTCCGATTGTGCTGCAGAAGTGATGAATTCTTCACATTATACTATTTGATATGTGGCATGGTGTTCCTCTGGCCTCACTGCCGTCCTTTTTCATCTTCTGTGGGCGGTAGGGATCAATTTGGTAGTAATTCTTAAATTCCCAGAAGCTGTAGCTGCCATTAAGAGAGAAATCCTCCAATGTAGTCCTGTCAAAAATGGTTCCTTTCTATTGAGCTAATGCACCATAACACCTCTTGCCAATACTTCTCTTCTTCCATACCTTGCAGTTTTAGTCTATATAAAGCTACAAAGCAACATGCAGCAGTGTCAAAACATGGCTTTACTTCCCTGAACAGTTGACAGAAGAAACTATACATTACTTGTTAATGGAGAGTATACCAATTGCTCTTTCTCCTCCGTCGCTGGTGTAAAATGGACCAATCGGTCTGTGCTGAGAGTTTTGTAGATGTGTTAATGCGAAATGACACATCGTTATCGGTAAAGTACTGCACCTTTTCCCCCAGAATGATACAACTAACGACGCAGTGTCATAATAATCAGTGCTGTGTCGATAATAACCACAGACACATCTGGTGCGGCAGCTTTATTTACTGGTGACACAACACTTCTCTCCTCTGGGACTAACTGGCCTTCCTACCATTTCACAGCTCGTTGCATTGCATTAGTTAGCTGTTGCATTAAAAGACAGCATCATGTCTCTGTGTCTCCTGTTCCTAAAGGCTTATTTAATATATGTTGTATTTTTATTTAGGGTGATTCATTTAGTTAACATATCAAAGTTCATCAACTGGATTACATATTTTTAACGGTGGCTCTGCAAAGTATTCTCGGGAAGGAAATGGTTTTGGTGGAACATTTGCAACCCGCAAAAGAAAATGCCACATGAAATATAGATGGAGTTAACTGTTCACAAAATACAGTAACACGAGCTATTTAAATTAGCTGGATACATGGTTAAACGTTGTTTGCTCTCACCAGTGTATCGCCGTGTGTACTTCGTCCACATCAATTCCCACCCATCATTTCCCAAAACGTCCCAGTTAGAGAGGAAATGCCTTAAACAAATCTTTACAATCATTCCCCGACAAAAACAAAGCACAATCAAAATTTTCCAGTGTGTAGCTTACTAGCTCAAAGTTTGTTGTTGTTTCCCGAAACAAACGGAATTTTGCAAGGGGAGGGACGTCCGACACTGGATCTTCCGGCGATTAAATGATCTGGTAAATGATCTCGTAGTCGACCCAGACTACGCAGACCCTGACCCGGAAAGAACATTGTATTCTGAATGAAAAACACAAGAGGTGAAAGATAGCCCTATTTATGTTTCTAATCGCTTTTACATTTACATTTAATTCCATTTAATTCATATTTTACAAAAATAATGTGTATTTTTTTTGGGCTATGTAAGTACTGGTTAAATCTTCTCATTGAAAAGGTCGCTAAAAGAAGGCTTTTAAAGCAGTTATTTCATTTAAAAGAAGGTTACATTAAACGTTGTGTGCATTTGCATGATGAATTTGTGCATTCGAAATGCTGGATAACTTTATAAAAGTTCCGTTATTTTTTATAATGATTTATTTGTTTTCCTGGCACAAAGGGGGAATAAATAATAACAAAATCAACATCAAAAATCAATTAAAAAAAAATCTACATCAACTAGCAGCCAAATTGTTATTTTTAACATTGGTATCGCCCCAGAATTTCACAATTTGTGCATCCCGATTAGTTTCATTGATTTTATTTGACCAAGACTGTCTTTTACAGTAGGCAGGCTACAGATTTATTTCCAAATGTGCAAGGTCATGGTACATTTTTAACCTTATATCTTACATGTTGCAGCAGTAAATAGCAAAGCATTTCTCATCAGTTTTAAGATAGACTGGACACAAAGTGCTTCTTGCAGGAGGTTGTTTTGAGTCCTGACAGACTCAGGCTGAAAATGTCAAGTTGTTATATAGCTGTCATCTCAGAGTCCATAATGAGGGCTCTGATATTGCTCAGACCGGAGCGCCCATACAGGTGATGCTAGTCACATGGGAGGTCAGCTTCATGATATTTCTTCTCTGTCACTTCTTTCCACTGACCGAAACCAACTGCCAATGCCCAGCTATGTTCCCGCCAATTACTGCTCCAGCTTGAGTGTGTCTGTTGTTGGACAAAATGATAGGGACGCCTTGCCTAGCTTGCCAAGTGGTAATTGTTGAGCTTTAAATGGACACTGGATTGTTCTGTATTGCTGTTTGGATGTCCAAAACATGCTGAAGCAGGACAAATTGTTTTTGTTTTTTTTGTCTTTCTATGTCTTTATGTTTACATATTTATTTTTCAAAATGGTGATTGTGGCTGGTTATGCATGTCGCGGTGCCATATGGCTTGGCTGACTTGGGTGGATTGTTGTGGGGATTAGTAGAATACAAAGCCAAACGTTTCCCATCTTTGGAACTTTGGAAATGAACTTTAATTTGAGCTGTCCTGGAAAGGGTAAAGATGGCAATAGCCCAGAAACATAAAATCTCTGCTTCTTTGTCACCGCAGAATGAACCAGGCGCCCACCGATGGTTTTGAGGAGGATGTCGGCAGCAGAACAACACATCATGTCATGTATCCAGAAAGTGCCATAGACCTGGACAACACCACCATTCTGGTGCTGATCCCCTTCAAGACTCTGGACCTGCAGTGGATCGTTAGTGCCCTGACTACGGGCACCATTAAATAGTAAGTGTACTTATTGAATGTTAAAGCTGCACTAATCAATATTTGTATATGAAGAATGGAACAAATGACTGTGTAATGTGAAAGGTGTTGCTCTTAGGGAAGAACTCACAAAGACTGCTGTTTCTCAATTCAACAACTTTATTAATCACACAAGGCACAAGTAGTTAAGAGCAACAGCAGACAACACACACATGCGTAACAGCACACAAGCCTACATATAGGCCTACACCCTAGAGAGTAGATAAATAATAATAAAAAATATATATTTTATCCATTTTAAAGTCGAATTGCAGATGGGATAAAATACTTTCTCTCAGCCCTACAAAGCTTTTTAGCATCTTTCAGCTCATTATTTTGGTTTTGACGGCGACTATGCAATTCATCAACCTCATTTCCAGTCACCGCAGACAGCTGTTTTCAGCAAATAGATATTCCAGTAAACCCACAGTACACTAACTTCCCAGCACCGTTAAAGTGAACATAGTGGAGCATTTAGCAGTGGGGCCAGATATTTGTCTGGGTTTGGTGGAGACCAAAACGGTCTTTAAAGGGAAACTAATATTGGACTTGCATTAGCCTGGTGGCCACAAACACGACTCTAAATGAATGCTAATGTTGCTCTTTGTCTGCTGGATGTGTAAATATCAGTTTCTAACAGTTTGGCCATATCAATTTAAAAAGGTGATAATGTGTCAATGTTGTGTAACCGTTTGTTGCACTGCCACCAAATAACCAAAATAATCTATCAATATACTGTAGGTTTAAAATAGAGGCATACATGCGCTTATTTTATTGTCACGTTAAAAAAAACAAAAAAACAATGGCAATATAAGCAAGCTCAAAAAGTGCATTTATGAAAAAACTATAAAATATTTGTATATGTAAATAATAAAAAACACAAAGCAAGAAATAAAATATAAAAAGAACAGAAAACAAGATTATAAAGGGGGCAGTGGTTTGTTGCCTAAAGTCCAAGACTCGGTCACGTCTTAAAGGAGCAGTGTGTAGGAATTAGGCCAGGGGTGTTAAACATACGGCCCGTGGGCCAGAACCGGCCCACCAAAGGATCTAATCAGGCCCACTGGATGAAAGTGTGAAAATTGCAGAGAAGTAATGACTTCCAATTCCAAATTTACCACTTTAATCTTAGAGAATATCAGAGTTCTTTTTCCAAAAATGTACGACTTTAATCATAGAAATTATTTAGAAATTTTTAGAAGAGTTTTGTTTCCGAATATTGCACCTCTCTCCCGGGTCCGTAATATTATTTTTGTTCCTACAGTGGCCTTAGAACACTGTCGTAGCAGAAGAAACTTGCGTTTGCCAACATCAAGCTGAGAAGAAACTCTGTAGCAGATAAAAGTTTCTAATCTTTCTGGAGGTTTACTGGTCTGGCCCTCTTGAGATCACATTAGGGGATGTGGCCCATGAACGAAAATGAGTTTGACACCCCTGATTTAGGGGGAACTATTGGCGGAAATGGAAAATAATATTCGTAATTATTTTGTCATCCGTGTATAATCACCTGCAACTAAGATTAATTTAGTTTTCATTAGTTTAGATGATCAATTTATATCTACATAGGGAGCGAGTTTCTACAGTAGTCCAGACAGGATAAACCAAACACTGGCTGTAGAGGGAGCCTTTCACATTTTTACGTTACCTGAAGGCCACCGTAGGTTCTCCTACACGTTTGGAACGGGAGGGGTGAGGGGAAGGGTAATCAGTTGGTTTCAATCAAGGGGGTAAGCAATCATCTGGAAAGCGTACGTCCTATGGGGAGATTCTGAGGCTAACAAGCCATCACCTCCCGTTGGCATTCCATTGACTCCCATTCATTTGGCATCACTTTGACAGCGAATAACTTTACATCTGAAGCGTTTAAAGAATCTTTGTCCATTGTTTACTTCTAAAAAAACCCGACAATGTATAAAAGGCTCCATTACCCCGTATCTCACGTTATGGCTCTGTAGCAGCCGTTTTTGTAAAGTTAGGCTAACGATTGTGTCATAACCACGCGACTTTCTGACGCACAGTAGAAAAATTACCGTATAGTCAGGAGAAGCTTGCAGGCAATCGGGGGGGACGTGGAGGCATACAGTGAAGGGAGATATTTCAAATATTTCAGAAACATTTTGATGGATTGGAAATACTTCGGTATGTGGCAAGTGAATTCATACGTTTATAAAGTGGATAAATGTGGATAAATGTCATAAAGTGACATTGGGAATGATTGAGATTTCTCTTGGCACAGCTACCAGAAGACTTCCAACTTTCAGACAGGTTGCTCACGTTACATCTACGTCTTCAAGCTCAGTTTGACGCTGCGCAGTAACGCTCAGCGCTCACCAGAAAAGTGCTTGTAATTGACTTCACTGGTGTCCGTCGAAATCTATGGCGTCGCCTTTTCTTTCACTGTCTATGGTTTCAATCTGCAACCTCACCGCTAGATGCCTCTAAATCCTACACACTGCTCTTCTAAGACACGGTAATGCATTAAAACATATTACCTTCTTAACTTGATTGTCATTATTTCATGGATTTTTCTTTTTTTTTACTTTCCAGTCACAGATCCAAAACAAGAGGCTCTTTTCTATAATTACTTTTCCCAGAAGGTATCATTGAAAGAAAAAAAATATATATAAATGTGCTTTTATTCTCATTTGGATATGCAAAAGAGCAGAGGTGCCTTTCTTTAGCACACCATTTCACAATTTAAAAAAAACTTTGTCACCGCAGAATGAACCAGGCGCCCACCGATGGTTTTGAGGAGGATGTCCTCGAAATGTAAAAGCCATGAACGCATTAGGATGCATCGTGCATGTGTTGCGCTGAATTCACACCATTCGAATACCAGATTGTCATGACCATATTGACTCAGAATTGCTATTTGTCAGATTGCCATAATAAGGATAATCACTCAATATTAATCTTCCAGTAAATTTCACCTTCAGCTGCTACATTCTCAATGACACGTTATCATTAGCTTCATTACTGCACATCCAAAGCAAAATGAAGCCACTGCCAGTAACTCTAACACGCCAACATGTTAGACGATAGGACGGGTAAATCCAAACAAATGTTTCCAATAAATGTGCAGTTGTCTTCCAACTCTGCCAAGGCAATCATTCTGCATCATTACATTTCCCTTTTACTGGCAGTAATATCAGCATTAGCCAAACAGCCATTAGATCTTAACTGAGTGTTGGGAATTATTTTGTTACATTTTCTAGTCTTGTTAAATAGAATGGGGCTGTGGGGAAGGACATCATTGTGTGAAGGGGATGGTGGCTCACATTTGAAATTTAAGGACTATGTAAAAATGTCACGTGTGTGTGTGTGTGTGTGTGTGTGTGTGTGTGTGTGTGTTGAAGGATGTACGGTACTTTTTTAACATAGGGTGTATAGTGTAGTGAATCATATAACGCAACAGACGCACGTCAGGCCATTTTTCATATCCATTCATTGCAAAAATGAGAAGAGAGGAGCTGGTTGGAATGTTATATTGTACAGCACACGTATCCAAACGGCATTAAACCAGTCTGTGTAATCCTTGAATTTTAATGAGACACATTGCTGCAGAGGCAATAGCCTTGATAAACCTTACTTTAATTGGAAACATTTGTCTGGATTGTATCATACAGTGTAATCATTACTTTTAATTTCAGTCATTAGTATGCCATCCGTTTACAGTTCCAACGAAGTCTGCACATAGGCGTGGTGTAGAATTTACATTGATGTTAAATTTACACTTTCTCAACTCACTGATTGTTTTGTAGCTCCTTTTTGCTCATGAAAATTGTAGGGGGAAAAAAAAACTTTTGCCTATGTGAAATTTGCAACAGGTCACGTAAGCTGCACCCACCTTCATTCAAAGGCCCTCTGCCACGTTTGTGTTGTAACTTTGCGGGTTCTTCTGAAAATGCAATGACAAACAATGGAAAATGCAAATACCTGACACTGAGCAGACGTACAGTATGTTACTGTGAGGACTTCACAACCTGCCTATTATATTTGATCGGCTTTCCTCAGACAGTTGTAATAAGGAAAGACATTTAATTTAAATTTTTATGTCCTCAGTTAAATGAGATTGAAATGATAAATTGATAGTTAATTGAACTTTAGTTATTTTACTGTTAAACAATGAAATTGTGATTTATAATGTGTACTAATTATAAGTACTGCTATAATTTATGTTTGCTTTTACAATAATTGGTGTAATATAAAAGAATTGTATATAATACTTTGTCAATGGTTAATAATTGTTTTGTAAACCATCTGTAAACATTATTTGGATGACTATTATAAATCTGCAACTATTGCTTATAATAGAGTTAATGATTGATGTAACTTTATTCAAACCAGGACAGTGCACAATTAACCATTAACCTTGAATAAAATCAATACATTCTCACTCCCAGCGCGTCAAAAAGCGGCACTTGATCAGCTGCCTTTGGCATTTTGTTATTGACGCAAAAAGTCTCCCTTTAGACATACTTGTTTAGGACTGTTGCCGTCACTTTTTGGCACTCTGGGTCGGGACTGACATGTGGCACGAGAACTGGACAGTTAGGTTTAGATAAACATGGTGGGTGGCGTTAGTCTGGCTATCTCCGGACCAAGCTCAATCTTTTTAGAATGAACATTAGTCTGGGGAGTCTGCTCTGTATTTTCTACTGCACAAGAGGCGTGATCAACGGGCATAGTTGAAATGACTCTGTACGCAATTGGATAGTCCTTCAACCAATCAGACCAACGATCCGGGTGACATACTTTGCAAAAACGGGGTTTGAGCTGAGCTCCATTCTTTTGGCCACCAGCAGGTTGTTTGACCCATCCACCACCCCAACCAACCACCTTACGTATTTTGGTCTTTCATACTACTCGTTACAGTGCCGCGGTCAAGCTGCTGCTCTGCCCGGTGCGTTCCATACAGCCACTAAAGGGTGATTTTTGGTCGGTATCTGGCGCTGCGAGACACTGACCAAGTGTTAGTATTTTACGAGTGGGGAGTGAGAACAGGTTGATAAAAACAGAGAGATGCGCCGAGTTTGTAAGACAAATGCTATTTTTCGCATGTAGTCCCTGGGCAGGTAGGTGGAGCAATAAATATTGAATGCAAGTGGCATACAAAACATCAGAATATCCAGTTTCACAAACACATTCCCACTTAATTACAATAATATGCAAATATTTGCAAAGTTTCGGTGGTTTATAAAGCATCAAGTAACACTCTTTTGTCCCCATTCAATCTTGTAATGGTGATCTATAAAAGAGATGATCATTGATGATTTATCCACAGATTATAGCCATCTAAATAATGTTCATAGATGCTTTAACAAGGTATTTATTAACCATTAACGAGGCATTATAATCATCAGTTCCAACTTCATAAGAGCCATTCAGATAATGTTGGTTGATCATTTACAAACTATTTCTTAAAAGTACTTAAAGGAACACGCCGACTTATTGGGACTTTGTCTTATTCACCGTAACCCCCAGAGTTAGATAAGTCCATACATACCCTTCTCATCTCCGTGCGTGTTGTAACTCTGTCTGAGGCCCCCACTGCTAGCCTAGCTTAGCACAGGTCCTGGAGGTTACCGGCTCCATCTAGCCTACTGCTCCCAATAAGTGACAAAATAACGGCAACATGTTCCTATTTACATTTTGTGATTTGTATAGTCACAGCGTGAACAAATAACAAGGTCACATGAGACACAGCCATCTTCTAACCGTATACAAACTGGGAACTATATTCTCAGAAGGCAAAAATGACAAATTCAATGAACAGTAAACATATAGCAAACTCTCAATATACAAATTCTCACAAACAACATAAGTAAAAATTACATGTCAGAAAAAGAGTAGGAGGAAGTATACACTGCCAGTATATGGTCCTACCCTATCTCCATAACTCCAATCCACTCAATATTTATCATTTATACGACTCACAAACAATTGTGCCAATGCTTGTATGTACAGTACAACCCACATATGTAATACGTGTCAATCAGATATAATTGAAACAATTTTAACACACATTTAAATTCATGGATGATGCTCACACATTGTGGATGTGATAGGGATTGTAGACAAATAGTCATCGGCTGAAACTGAATTTCAGGGATTGTCAAGGCAGTTGAAGCACAAAATGTTCTTCTGTTACAGCACGTATACATCTGTTATGTCCAGGATAAAGGCAAACCGAGATAAGGTGAGTCATACGGAGGTTTTATTTCACACATTTTTTTATTAAATAAAACGTAGCGTTACTTGTGTTTGGGCATGACTTATTCTCGTCCATGTTCCATTAAATCCAAGGTTTGGATACAAACTGAATATACATCCATGCACACACGACATTGCCATAAGCATATGGACACTCTAAGCTTACATTTGCATGTGACTGTTGAACATATCATTCCAAAACACTTAATGTTCTGTATGCTGACGTCAGTGGGCCCGTCTTGTTTTAGGGTCACATGCCCGATTCCTTAGGTGGAAAGTAACTAAATACATTGACTCAAGCACTGTACAATTTTGAGGTACTTGTACTTTGAGTATTCTCATTTTTATGCTTCTTTTATACTTTATACCACTACATTTCAGAGGCAGATATTGTACTTTTTTTACTGTTCAGATGAAGATTTTACATGCAAAACATGATGAACTTCTGAAATGTGATGCAGTGCTTTACTGCCATAAACCACTAGACCAGCAGTGGAACAGTGGCATACTACTTACCATCAGCTGCAGCAGTGGTGGAAGAAGTACTCAGGTCTTTACACACACACACACACACACACACACACACGCACACGCACACACACACACACTTTTCCTGGAGATAAGGAGGATTATTTATCGTTAGCATTTCTGGGAAACAGCTTCTCATAAAGGGGGAATTCAGTATCATATTAAAGTCAAAGATAAAGTAGTAATACTACAGTGTAGAAATACTCCGTTACAAGTAAAAGTCCAGCATTGAAAATGTTACTAAGTAAAAGTACAAAAAGTATTGGCATCAAGATGTACTTCAAGTACCAAAAGGACTTATTATACAGAATGGCCCGTTAAAGAATTATTTATATATATTATATTATGTTACTGGACGTAATGCTGGGTTGATTTAAAACTCATAATAATAATATAAATCTGCAAAGTAACTAGTAAGAAGAAATGTAGTGCAGTAGTGGCCGGGTTGGGTCAGTGGGTAGAGCAGGGGCACATATACTTAGAGGTTTATGCCTCGACGCAGAGGTCCAGGGTTCGAATTCGACCTGTAATTTGTAATTTATTTATTTGATAGGGACAATGCTCATTGATCAACAGACACATTACTTGATGTAAACAAGCCAGAGTTAGTTACAAGTGCTCGTTTCCATCTGTTATCCCTAGCCAGGTCTTAACAAGCACCCTAAAATACAAAAGTCAATACAAATGCACTATAAATTTAAGAAATACAGTAGCAATGTAATACATACAGCAGGAATTTTAAAACAATATAAATATACCCTCAAACAGACAATATATTGCTCACCTCATCTAATCCTAAACTTAATTACAGTATAAAGTACAGTAAAAATAAGGAAAGAAAATAAGAATAAAAGCAAAATATGAGAATAAAAGCAAAATATGATTATTTCCTGCATGTCTTCCCCCCCCCCTCTCTCCCCTTTCTCATCGAGCGGTCCTGTCAAAATTAAAGGCGGAAAAGCCCAAAAAGTAGTGTGTGTATTTCAGGCCTGTTTGTAATGTGTGTTCTAACAATGAAGGAAGTGAAAGAATTGTAATTTCAATATGTATTGTATTTCAATGTCTTTTTCAATACAGTTATTTATGTAACTGTAAAATATTTTGCTACTGTTTCACTAAATTACAAAGGAGTAAAGAAAATGGATAAATCCTACGACTCTTTTGCAGGTGTTGATTTACAATCCAACATTTTTCAAATACGTCTATGAGTGTTGGCTTGAAGGTCATGGACGGTATCCTTCCACCGGCTTCCTCAGCTTACTTCTCGCTCTCCACATATGTGATGAAGTGAGTTGAACCACCGCATAATGGACCTTGACACACGAGAGCTACTGAAATTCCTCAGTAAAGTGGAATAACTTTGTACATTGCACTTTCACAATACTGAAAAAATAAGGAATCTGAACTGAACATTGAATAAAATCCACAGATGAAGAGAGAGGTGAAGTCCCTCTGCTTCCCAATGGGACCTTATTTCAGAAAAAAATATGGTAGTGAATGTAGAGAGACAAAACGTCTTTTTTTTATCCCATTTGAATCAAGCCATGAATTAGGGCCATATGTGAAAAATGTACTTGAATTCGGAGTTTAAAGTCAGAATTCTGAGAAAAATACAGAACAGAATTCTGAGAAAAATTTCACTTTTTTCTGAGTTCTCAGAATTCAAATAACATGCTCACACGTGGCTCTAATCCTCCTCTGTAAATTACACATATGATGTTCATCAATTTAAAAGATAAGTTTTGCAAGTGAAGAAAGTCAGTTTGTCGTAGTACCACTAAGTTTTGTGTGAAAACGCTCCGTGAACTACACATCTCCTCTCCCCACAATTTACATCACCTTGCTTCTGACAGTGTGCTTTTGTTCCTCGTCTGCTCCAGGTCAGTGTGTTTGGATTCGGTGCAGACCAGAATGGAAACTGGCACCACTACTGGGAGGAGAACCATTTGGCTGGAGCTTTCCGACACACGGGAGTCCATGATGGAGATCACGAATATAATGTCACTCTGCTGTTGGCAGACAAGCACAAAATCCAAATGTTTAGAGGCAGATGATGCCAAGCCCATATGTGCAGCGGGATGATCACCAAACAAACCTCTGCAGCCTTTCAGTGTTTATTTTTCCTTTCACCTCACGCTGGAAGAACTTTTTTTTTTTTTGTCATGATTTCCAAGACATTGTCAAATAAACTCTTCTGGTATGTCGACTTTCCCTATCTTCACTTAAGATCATATTTAAAGGGTAATTTCGGGGGGTTTTCAACCTATTTTCCTATGTTTTTGTGTGTAAGTGACTGATGGGACCAAGAATCTTTGAAATTGGTCGGGTATAAAGCGAGAACGCTGTGAGCAGCTGCCGCAGACCGGGCTGCAATGTAATCCTATAGGGCAAATGTGCATTGTTAATTATGTCCACTAAAAGTGCTTTATTTTGCCACTGAAAGACTCAGATTATTATTCTGTGTGTCTGACAACATTATTAAAGTCCTCATATTATGTTTTGTTTCCCTTTGTGTTCTATATATTTTTTGAGCACATTATAGGTTTACAAAGTGAAAAAGCCCAAAGTCCACCCCAAAGGGACTTACCATCTCCAACAGAAAACACTGTTCACAAACTGCTCCAAACAGCTCTGATGTACTCCGGCCTTTACTTCAGAGACAAACGTGGTCACTTTGTAACACACGTTATAATGCTCACCTAGCTGCTAGCATGGCACGCCTTCATACTCTGCTTCTGACTGGCTAGTAGTCCTTACCTAGCTACTGTCAGGGCACGCCCTCATACTCTGCTTCTGACTGGCTAGTAGGCCTTACCTAGGTACCGTCAGGGCACGCCCTCATACTCTGCTTCTGACTGGCTAGTAGTCCTTACCTAGGTACTGTCAGGACACGCCCTCATACTCTGCTTCTGACTGGCTAGTAGTCCTTACCTAGGTACTGTCAGGACACGCCTCATACTCTGCTTCTGACTGGCTAGTAGTCCTTACCTAGGTACTGTCAGGGCACGCCTCATACTCTGCTTCTGACTGGCTAGTAGTCCTTACCTAGGTACTGTCAGGGCACGCCCTCATTCTCTGCTTCTGACTGGCTAGTAGTCCTTACCTAGGTACTGTCAGGGCAAGCCCTCATACTCTGCTTCTGACTGGCTAGTAGTCCTTACCTAGGTACTGTCAGGGCACGCCTTCATACTCTGCTTCTGACTGGCTAGTAGTCCTTACCTAGGTACTGTCAGGGCACGCCCTCATACTCTGCTTCTGACTGGCTAGTAGTCCTTACCTAGGTACTGTCAGGGCACGCCCTCATACTCTGCTTCTGACTGGCTAGTAGTCCTTACCTAGGTACCGTCAGGACACGCCCTCATACTCTGCTTCTGACTGGCTAGTAGTCCTTACCTAGGTACTGTCAGGACACGCCTCATACTCTGCTTCTGACTGGCTAGTAGTCCTTACCTAGGTACTGTCAGGGCACGCCTCATACTCTGCTTCTGACTGGCTAGTAGTCCTTACCTAGGTACTGTCAGGGCACGCCCTCATTCTCTGCTTCTGACTGGCTAGTAGTCCTTACCTAGGTACTGTCAGGGCAAGCCCTCATACTCTGCTTCTGACTGGCTAGTAGTCCTTACCTAGGTACTGTCAGGGCACGCCCTCATACTCTGCTTCTGACTGGCTAGTAGTCCTTACCTAGGTACTGTCAGGACACGCCCTCATACTCTGCTTCTGACTGGCTAGTAGTCCTTACCTAGGTACTGTCAGGACACGCCTCATACTCTGCTTCTGACTGGCTAGTAGTCCTTACCTAGCTACTGTCAGGGCACGCCCTCATACTCTGCTTCTGACTGGCTAGTAGTCCTTACCTAGGTACTGTCAGGGCACGCCTCATACTCTGCTTCTGACTGGCTAGTAGTCCTTACCTAGGTACTGTCAGGGCACGCCTCATACTCTGCTTCTGACTGGCTAGTAGTCCTTACCTAGCTACTGCGCATGTGCGACTCCCAACAAAGATGGAACAGAAGTGAGAGGTCTCACTCTGTAGCTAAAACAGAGAGCTCACGACACAGGGTGAAAAGAGGATCTGCAGCAATGCCCAGTATAACAAAAATATGGCGTTTTCTGAAAATTAAACCATGTAAACCTATTCTGATATAACCTCTAAATACAATTATGAACCTGAAAATGAGCATAATACGAGCACTTTAAAACATTTTTGTTTAAACTAGAAACAGCTGAGATCGCTAGCACTAAACCTACCAGACTCTATTATAAAAAACAATACTTTTAGCGTGTATAGAGCCAACATATTTTCACATGTAAATCATTAAGCTATGTGTTTATTTCAACCAAAATTAGAGTTGCGATTGTTGAAAAAGTGGAAAGACAAACCAAAACGGCTTTTCATAGTTTTATTTTGTTTCTGTCGAGTTTGAATGGAGTTTCTTTTACCATGTTAAAATTACTGTTTATTTACATAAAGCTTTAGCAAATGCAATTTCGGGGATGTTTTTGTTCAAACAATGATCTTACTCTTTGTTTTTAAAGATTATTTTTGGGCATTTCTGCCTTTTATTGGATAGCAAAGCTGGGATATGAAAGAGGGGGTGGGGGGGAAGACATGCAGGAAACCTTCACAGGTCAGACTCAAACCCTGGACCTTCTGCGTCGAGGAACCTACATATGTGCGCCCGCTCTATAAACTGATCTAACTGGCCACCCCGATCTTAGCTTGAACTCATTACAAATCCTTTCCATAATGTTGTCAGACACTATATAGAATAATAATAATAATCTGAGTCAATGGCAAAACAAGCATTTTTGTGAACGTAAATGGAAGGTGCACAATTGCCCCATAACTCACATTGTAGCTTGTTTCGCTGACTGCCGACTGCAGCGGTCTTGCTTAATACTGTACCGATTTCAAAGAACTTTGTTCCCATCAGTCACTTAAACACAAACACCTAAGTTACCCTTTAAGGAATTCCAATCCTTAAACACAATCCTAACAGACCCATAGAGTTTCTGTCTTTGTGTGCCCAGACGTGACAGACCATCTACAAGATAAACATGACAGACTATCTACAAGATAAAAGCAAAACTGCATTTTCTTTGTGTAATCCCTACTGCAATGTGTGTGGGAGTGAACAGACAAGACAAGAGAAGAGGCCCTGTCACAAGCATGCTTTACATAAACCGCTTTAGTACTATGATCTGTTTGACTATGCTGTAAATATCACTTCAATGTAACTTTTCATCATAATGGCAGGTAGGACCAAATTCTCAAACTATTGGCACTACAGAGCTACTTGCATCTTGCTTGCCTGATTGCAGCTGTTAAATAATAGTTTGACAAGGCCAAGGGATGCTTCAAGTTCAAAATTAAGTTATACAGTTATATGTTAACCACAGGGCCGTAGCCAAGGTTTTAGAAGTGCTCAGGACTAGATTCCCTCAAACCACAAGACTGGCGGTTCGACCCCAGGCTCCTCCGGCCACATGTCGTATAGTGTCCCTGAGCAAGACACTGAACCCCAAGTTGCTCTCTGGATGTGTCTCACGTCTGGCTGGATGCCTAGGCAGGGGTACGGAGTTCTGGACCCAAAATGCACTACACATGAGGAGCTGATGCAGGTGAACTATTTATTAAAAGAGAAAAATCCCAGTTTATATGAATCCTGAAGCGAACGAATCCAAACAGAGAAGAAAATCCAAAATAGCCTACTCCAACACTCCAAAAAGGCATCAAAAGCTCCAACACAAGGGTTAGGCAGACAACAGGTACGGTGAAACAAGCAGGAACACTCGACAATAGATGACACCGTGACAAAAGGCTCATTCGAAATGAGCCAGGCCAGCCTAGATGCATGCTGGTTAGATTTGTGTCCGACTTGATCCTGACTTGCTCTGACGTTGTGCACAACGTGGGCAACGGTTACCTCACGAGATCAAGGCGGCCGCAGTTTTTAGAGCCAAGCGCCGCAATTTCTCTCCACCGACTGCAAGACCCATAATGGGAAAGGCCTGGCTCTCAGCTGATCTAACAGCTGATTGGTTCAGAATCATCTCAACACGACGTTTTATGTCAACTGTTTCTGAATTGGAGGGATTTTAACTTCTATTTGTCTGATTTAAAGGCTTATTCTGTACAGAACACATGTTGTGAGGCTGATAGTGACGTTTGGAAGTCCGAGAGACTAAATCTGTTCAGATTACAGATCATCTACAGTCTGTATTTTAACATCAGCAACAGATCGCATGTAGAGCATTTTAACAAGCTACTCTGTCTTTATAAGAACAACTGGAGACTGTGTACAAGCTGATATATGGGTCTGATAACATTTTATTAAATCAGAATTGGACCCGGAACAGGATGTGAGTGTTACTGTGACTTCCTGTTCAGACTGAAGGCTGCTGGAAACTGTCCGACTTGACCGCGGCTTTTTGTCACCGCCCATTGTTGCTGCCTGCCGCCCTCTTTTGTCCACTTTACAGGCGGGGAGCAGCTCGTCTCGACCGAGCCTAAAGACTGAAAAGAACAGAGGACATTAAATACAGGGACAAATCAGACTCAAACAGGAAACCAAGCTAGACCGAGACACATGAAACCAAACACTACAAAACTATACAGAAAGTAAACCTAGGGAAACGTACAAGATGAGTACAGGAAAAAACAACTGAACAAGTAACAAGGAAACCGGAATCAATCAACCACAGGGCATGAGTTAACAAAATAAAACAGGAAGTATAACAACAGAAACCCACAGCCCTAACAGGATGCTGTATGTGTGGCTGTCCACTGCTCTTAATACATAGGATGGGTTAAATGCAGAGATTGAATTTTCGCTACTTTTGTAGCTACTGTCAATTGTACGTGATGGATTTATAATACAGTCGTTTTATAAAACACACCCCCAACCCACTTTTGACCAAAAAGATTTAACCCTTGTGTTGACTTCGGGTCACATTGGCCTGTTTTAAATTTTTGTTTTATATCAGAAAATATTGGACGTAGAAATAAGTGCTGAAAATGTGTAGAAGAAAAATTTAAAACGTTGGAAAAAGCAAAAACAAATTGTGAAAAAAGGCGTCACAAATGTCAGAAAAAAAGTGTTTTTTTTTCAAGGTTGAAACGAAGACAAAACAAGGGTTAAATCCCATATTTCATAGATGCATTGATTTGCTCAATTAGGTCCATTTCTGAATGTTATTTCTCAACATGATGGTCAAAATAGTTTTTTAAAGTCCTCTCCACACTGCCAGTTTATACAATACAATTTTGGTGAATCCTTTTTCTTTATTTATGAATTTTTATTAACCTAAAATTGTATGTTTTGAGTATGTTGTTGTCATTTTGCTTTTTGTCTGCTGTTTATTTCTAAAAAGCACTTTGTATATTTAAGAAAGTGCTCTATGAATTAAGTTTATTATTATTATTTAATTGTAATAATTTTTATCATTGAAATTTGTCATTACACAGCCTATACAGGGGTGCCTTATCATTCAGATCAATGATATACTGTACATTTCTGATGTACCTTGTTACATACATGTATATAATGAATAAAAAGTCATTGTTAAGTGCCTTTGATGGGAGCTTTTTAAAGGCTTTATTTTTTCCCGTCAAATTGTACTCTATTGTAGGTATTATCAATAGCATTACGAAAGTTGTCAGCAACCTTTACATGTTTATGATATTGTTGTGTATACAGTGTTAATTTGAAAGAATCAAATGCACTTAACATACAGTATAACCATCTGAAGCATTTGTTGGTGTTTTGTATATGCCACAGAAGAAAATGTTGGGCCTGTACATCTCTGCAGTTTTGATAAAACACAGCTATGTTTTGTGCAAAGATTGACATTATTATTTGTATTTGCTGAACTGGTTGTAGATGTGTGAATGCGGTATGACTTTGTTATCTTCACCAACAAATCTCTTATCTGAAACGTTATGGTGACGTTTATGTAATAGGCTGTGATTTGCTCCATGTGCCTTGAAACATAATGGGACATTTGCCCGGTCAGTGTCTTTAGATACATTGTCCACCCTAAGCAGTCTAAGCAGCAACACAAGCGATGCTGGATTTCAAATGATTCAACATATTGTGAAAATTACCCGTGCAAGAAATTTCACTTAATTACCTACTTACTTTTACACTCGTTCTAAAGTTTTCCTGACCTCAAAACCAAGCTTAGAGGATTAACGAAATGAAAAAGAATTTGTTATCTGTATGATCAATATATTGCAGTACTTGTTTTGGTTAAAGATCTTTTTTCCCTCTCCATGTGAGAGCGAGTTGAAACCACATGATTTGTTCAATTCAAATTTGTCAGACACTTTGGAGACATGTGTTCTGCAGGGGACACTGTCACCTTGTGGACAAGAACATACGTCAGCATTGACGCCACTTGATTTGTCCATTATAAGACTGGTGCCATGACTTTAGTGTTAGCTGGCACTTTTAAAACTGGGTTCAAACACAATCTCACACATCTCTATTTAATCTACTTCGCCATCCAGTTTAGGTCTTAATTGTTGAATAGTTGTAGAAAATCCATTAAAGCAGCAACTTCAGACATACAAAAAAAATTAAGAGATTTGTTGTGCATCTTTCCATTTGCAGTTCATTTTGACTTGTGTGGGAGATGAAAAACTTGCATTATTCAGTTATTAGTGGACTCCCACAGTACAGAAACACACAATTGGAGCTTTTTTTGTGTTGTTCGAAAAGGACAAGGAGGGTAATTAATTCTAAATAATACATGTGCATATTTTTGGTGGGAAGCTATAATATAGGCATCTTCATTTCCAGTATAAGATGGCTAGCAGCTTGTGCGATATAGACCGGTATATGAAGATCACAAGCTGAGAGTGGTGTAAATGAATTAATTAGACAAAGGAAAATGTGGATAATTATAAATAAAAGAGGTCCGTCATTTCAAGAGAAATACATGACTTTGTACTGGTTCTAGACAGCATAGTAGTTGTTTCTATAAACATCAAGAGGTTATGCCTAGGGGGCAACAACTTATACTTAAAGGTGCTCTAAGCGATGTTGGGTGACGTTACTTTTTGTTGACGTTCGAAGTATTTTCAAAAAAAGCGAGACTAGTTCGCCCCTCCCTCCTCCTCATCCCGTCCCCTCCCCCTCCATTTCGTGCTTCCGCGCACTAACCCCCCAACCCCCACCCCAAAATCCTTCTTGTCGGTTATTGGCTGGAACACTGTTTGTTATGTTTGGTGGTGCAGGTTGGTGCAGTTTGTTTTTGTTGCCGTTTGTGGAGCCTGGGCTGTCTACAGAGACCGCGTTTTTTTTACAGTGTGTTCAGGGGACAGGCAGCTAGCAGATAGTGAGGAGATGTTTTTTACAGTGTGTTCAGGGGACAGGCAGCTAGCAGATAGTGAGGAGATGTTGTTTACAGTGTGTTCAGGGGACAGGCAGCTAGCGGATAGTGAGGAGATGTTTTTTACAGTGTGTTCAGGGGACAGGCAGTTAGCGGATAGTGAGGAGATGTTTGCTGTATGTGACAAAAAATGTGGTAGCCTAAAAAACACGTGACATCACTTAGAGCACCTTTAAGAGCTTTTTTTCCACTTTCTCTCACAGATATTCATCTCTATCATTTCATTTTCGTTTACGGGATGAAATCAGAATCATGTTCATTTGTCAGCTTTAATAGTAAAGGGGGGGGGGGGGGGGGGTGTTTATTTGAGTGCCCCTCTCTATGTGGTAAATTTGAATAATACATTCATGATAAAACACGTGTGAACGCCAGCTAGTTCCTGTCGTTATCTCTTCTTTCCATCTAACAGTCAAGAAAAACATTTTGCTGAGATAATCTATTTATATTAAACAAATGATGTGATTCCATCAGAATATAACACAGAATTAATATAATGAATGGCAAACTGTGCTTCAGCAGCAGGATGTTTGCTTTTTAAATGGTATGCTTAAATGAGATTAAAAAACAACATAAACTCAGTTGTCATCCCTGGAGACTTGGCCCTGAGTGCTGCTACACATCTCTGTTTTTTATTATTATCATTATTATTATTATGAAGGAGCTCAGCGTCTCACAGCTTGACTTCACAGTGCAGCTGTTTTGTGGCTGCTGTGGGAGAAAATTGCTAATTTTCACAAATTAGTATAAGCAGTGCGGTTGCTGAATCAGCAATCACACTCCCTTTTGTTTTTTGATCAACTAGATATCCATAGTTGTGTCCATTGTAAACAGCACAAACTTCATTTAAACATAAAAAGAAAACTCATAAACAGTTTAGGAGTTATTGTGTGATTAACTCCTTAACTGTAAATTGCATTGGAGTCCAATTTACTCACATTGTATTTATAGCTCAGCCTTTATGCACTGTACATGTTACATTAACATTTCAAAATGCTCTTGGTGTACTGATTATCTATGTATATGCTTGTAATAATGGCATGGGAAGGTAAAGAGGTATAGAAAGCATTAAATCAAGTCTGCTTAGCCACTACTTTGGACTACTTATTTATGTCTCTCAGTGTATAGAATACACTCTTGTGAAAATCTTAAATATTCAGTACTGCACTCTGATCAACTGCTGCTGAGCACATAGCGATGATATTTAAGATTATTGAGTTATGATGAGTGACATGATTAGCTAAAAGCTGTGGAGATCAATTCACTCTGACTCTAAGATACTCGGTGTGTCCCACTAATCAATCATACATGCACTGCTTATAATCCAAACATTTATAGTTTATGAGATATAAAATGGATCTAAACTTGCTGAAATCCCATTAGATCCCATTTCACACCTACAGTATAATGCCATTTGAGTAATTTGAAGTTATGCATTGCATTACAGCCTATAGGGTCTTATTCAGTCTGAGAACTCACTCATTGTATACACAATGCAAACTCTATTGCATTTATAAGTTAACATTCAGTAGGGAAACCTGATCAAGCACATAATAATCATAATTGAAGGCGTTATGATATAATTCATGGACGTCTATTGGACTTGCAGCCTTTGTATGCATTAATGGTATACAAACTCCATTCAAATTACTTAAAGCTCAGTACTGCAAACTGATCTACCATATAAGTTCATTAATACAGTCCATGCGGCTACCATTGATGCAATAAATCAGTGATTATACAGTTCTAAAATACTCAGTGTGGCCCTCTGATCTAACAATAATTTTAAGGAGAGTCATAAAATTCATGTAAGTGCTCAAGAGCCCAATAATCTCCTGCCTATAACTTAGTATATAATCCATTACAAGTCCTGCATTAAAAGTTGTATTTAAGAAATACGTTTGAAAAAAAGACATAATAAAAAAGGAAACGTGTTCAGCATGCATAATATGCAATATTAGAGTGTTACATCATTATATGACATCATTGCATTACTGTTGATGCATTGGCGTGTAAGCAATAAGTTGATGTGTGTAACAGGTGGAAGTGTGGGATAGTTTAATCTGCAACAATGCATCATGTTTGCATTGACTATCTGTTTTGCATGTAAAAGCTTAACTAGATATGCAAAGCAATAAGTAGGCTAACTAAATGTGGTGGCTTATCAAGCACAATATATCGCTTTGAAGCTTATTGGAGTAGACGTTTAGTACTTCAGTTATACAGTCTATGATAACTATAGTTCCTTAAAGCAAGGCAATCACCATGATAAACATGATTTTTATTTAAGATAACATATCATATAATGTACAGTAATAATCAAATGACAAAGCTTAATAAATAAAGGCATCATTGTTACAGCTGCTGATACTGCAGTCACCATGATGACTTCATAAACTGTCTGTTTCCCTTTAACGCGCGCCGCTGATGACGCAACCACTTGTTCGACAAGCAGCACAACAAGGAAGTGCCTCTCTGGCTCAACCCGTTTCGGACCGGAGCGACTTTATGAGCTATGCTTTTCCTGTAGCACAGGTAAGTAATGCTCCAAAAACCTCGTGAAAATGGATTTGCTGTCGCCAAAATAAAAGGCATTTGCGATAAACTAACGTCAAGCTCCCGTGTCAAAACATGGCCTATGTAGCTAACGTTATGAATGTTACTGGTTTCACTTTCTAGCTGGAGCAAATTTAGAGCCAGACACGTAACATTAACTTGCATGAACAAACAGACAGTTCTTCAGCGACTGTATTGGTAAAACGTTTGTCGCAAATACACCACCATTACATGTTGCTCCTAAACTAACGTTACTCTGTTATTAAGGCCGAGCTTCCGGGTAAGGTAGCTAACGTTAGCATTGAGCATGTCAGTGTTGTTGTGTAGGCCTAATTACTGTAACGTTAACGACATGCTGACTTCCGAACACTGTCCACTTACGTGAAGAAATCGTTAAATGAGCTTCTTAAACACATTTCAAATAGAAATGCTGTTTTGTTTAAAGTGTACTTCAGCGGAATTATGACTACAAGAGCAAACGTAGGCTAAATGTGTTGTATGCATCAGTAAAAAAACACCGACTCAGACTTATTCTTTGACAATGCGTATTCGGCTTCGGTGGTTTATCACAAAAGCTAAACAAAAAAAAAAAAACAGAATGCAGGACATGCAATACAATTTAGTTAGGGACATCTTGAATTTCCCCCCAAGAAGAATGAGTTTTAGCGGGGTTAGTTAGGCCTGTTACCAGTTGCACCGAGAGTATCAGCATAGACCGTGATAAAGTTAGTTTTATATTGGACTTTGGCTATTCGAGACATTCGAAAAATCTATTACGTAGCTTGACCTTTTGACCTATCCATCTCAAAACACATCTAGTGAACTCAGCTAACTGCCCTACACGTAACACAAAGCTTCTTTTTTCGAAGAAATCCACCCTTTGATTTTATAAATATTTTTTACTCTCAAAAAATGCTATAAATCTATTATGCAGCTTGACCTTTTGTCAAAACACATCTGGTGAATTCAGCCTTGTGTTATGTGTAGCGCAGTTATCCGAGTTCACCAGTTGTGTTTTGAGATGGATTGGTCAAAAGGGCAAGCTGCATAATAGATTTTTCGAATGTGTCAATATCCAGCGTCCAATATAAACGGTTCTGCATAGTCATTTCACCAAAGCAAGTGTCATGTCAAGTCCGAAACCTGAATAGCACATCGAGGAACTATTTCTTCTATACTGGCATGGGCATATGGGAGGATCTCCCACTCTACATCAACCAGAGTCAGAGTAGAGGAATAGGGGTAAGCAGTAGAGCTGCACGATATGAGGAAAATATGCAATGTGCGATAACGTTGAACGATATTACTTGCGATGAATAAACAAAAGTGTACTCAGTTCTGCATTTCTGCTCCTTTCAGTATTCTGCTACAATACAACAAATTGCATTGTTTTATTGAACAAATTGAACATTTAATTGAACATGCCGTTTTCTACTGATACTTTCTTTCAACTAACTCAAATTACTCAAAAAGAGTGTCTTTTGCGATATGACGCAGCCTTTTGCGATGTGCTTATTGTGCCAGTTATCCCGATAACAATGCAAAAAATATATAAAACCGTAAAGAAAAAAAAAATCCTCTCATATTAAAAGCTGTACTGATCATTTATTTTGTTTTAAAAAGTGACCTACATGGAGAGGCGTTCAGTGATAGTATAGAATGAACGCCCAGTTCGAGGTACTTGACCTCCAGAAGAGTGGAAAGTGAGGTTTTCTGAAAACTCGGGCTACAGCTTTCACAAACAGTGTCAGGAAGCTGCAAACAAATTATTTGAACTACTTTAACTGGTATGGTATGACCTGTATGTTTTTATGTTTTTAGGATGCCTGTTGAAAGCCTGGAGAAAAGGACAGTGGAGGTGCTGGCACTGCCTGCAGCAGTGGATGAGGAGCTGCTCTTTCTGTACTTCGAGAATAAGCGCCGCTCCGGGGGAGGTCCACTCGTCTCTGTGGAGAAGAAGGGTGACCGCGCCATATTGGTGTTTGAAGAGGCAGAAGGCAAGTGGCAACAAACTATATTTGTCTGGGACATTTTGCAAGTATGGGCGTGCATATCTATTTGTTAGCCTTTGACCCTAGCTGCTTTCAAAATCTTTCACGTTCTTTTTTTCCAAATTTCTTCGCTACCTTTTAACGTGGATGTCCAATCAGTGCTGGTGATAAATGTAGTCCATTAAAGAAATAACTTAAATTCCCCACTTTGTGCTGTATTGACTGAGAAAGTGAGTTCTCCTGTCCGCGGAGCCGTGGCACCTGTGCCTACGTGTACAAGGATGCATTGCGCGAGGGGCAACTTCGCTTACCTCTCTTAGCTTTTTTTAGTAAACAAAATAAACTCACAAAATGTCAAGAAAGGAAATAGTTTTACACCTAAACAGAAAAATCCAACCGTACACCTTTTTTGAATTCAAGGTTGTCTCTTTCACCGAACCAAGACTAGATTATTTCTCTTGTTAACACACTTGTTAAACACACTTCATTCAAACCGCTTCTCTCTGGCTAAATATGCTGAATATCTTAGTCAGCCAAAACACTGTGAAAGGTACACTGTCAAAAATCCTCACCCATAACATCCTTTGCGCTTATATTTTCGCTAATGGAAACATAACTACAGCGGTGCTCATACGTTTATCGACCCATGCTAAAGTTGACTAAAAAGAGGAATACAAAAAATCATCTTTTGGAAATTGAACTTAATGCCTTAATTACAAAAATGAGGAAAAATTCAATCTTTAAGGACACCAATTTTCTTTGTGAATGAATAATGTATCATAAATAAATAAATGTTCTTCCTTAAAATACAGGGGGCATAAGTAAGTACACCCCTATGTTAAATTCCCATAGATTTTTTTTTATTTTTAAAGGCCAGTTATTATTGGATCCAGGATACTATGCATCCTGATAAAGTTATCTTGGCTTTTGGAATTAAAACAGCCCTACATCATCACATACCCTTCACCATACCTAGAGATTGGCATGGTTTGATTTCAGTTAGACTAATAGCTGGTTTGATTTGCATTGAGAGATGATTTTATGGAAAGTAACCCATAAATAACTGGCCTTTAAAAATCAAAATCTGCCTGCCTCTATGGGAATTTAACATATGGGTATGTATACTTATGCTCCCTGTATTTTAAGGAAGAACATTTATTTATTTACGATACATTATTCATTCACAAAGAAAGTTGGTGTCCTTAAAGGTTGGATTTTTTTTTAAGGCATTAAGATCAATTTACAAAAGATGATTTTTTTTTTTTTTTTTTTTTTTTTTTTTTTATTATTCCTCTTTTTAGTCAACTTTAGCATGGGTTCATGAACTTATGAGCACCGTTGTAGTTTACAGAGAAGAACACATGTTAGATTGTAGACAGCATTGAGCCCTAGCTGTCAATGCTGAATTAGCATTCCGTACACCTGTCGCACACTGGTGTCCGGAAGTAGAGCAGGTTGTGCAGCTGGCTCAGCCCCAGAGACAAGGAGAACATTTGCAGGCATTTTTTTTTTCACACACCACATACCTAACCGAGATAGATAAAGGTAAGGTTAAAAATCGCTGAAGTTTCTGTTTAAAAAAATAAATGAAGTCATCTAATCCCGCCTTTTATTTCTGTTGCAATCATTTTGACAGCTGCAGCCCAAGTGCTGTCTAAAGGGCACCACGTTCTGCATAATGTGGAGCTGAGTGTGAGAAAGCCGGCCTCAAAGGACCCATGCAGACTGCTGCTGCGGGGGATCAACCCCAACACCAGCACAGAGATGATAGAGCTCTATGTGGAGAACATGATGGGGTTGAACGTGCCTGACTACACTCTGTATCCCTCGCCGGGAAGAGACTTCATTCTCATTCACCTCAGCCAACCCTTCTCGAAAGGTTTAGTGAGCACAATATGTTTCTTACTGATGTGTTTGAACTGCTTCCAAATGTCTAGCTTGTTATTTTTTTCATGGCATCGTTTAATATATATCAGTCCCTCCAGAAAAACGCGGTTATGCGATCACATAATTCAATGCATAATCAGCTAAAGTCCTCATATTTATGCGGGGGCCGCATTTTTTTTCAAATACGCCACACTTTTGCCGCATAGATCGCCGATTTCCGCGCAAAATATGCGGGGCTTGCATGATTTCATAATTCCCGCGTTTTCGTTGCAAAAAAGTCACATATCTTAGCAGATAGTTGCAAAATGTTGCGTTTACTTCACACAAGAGCAGCCGTTTCCCCCTGTTGCCATGGCAACGTTATGAAGTGACGTAATTAGGCGACGTGAACGTCATCGAAGAGCTGCAAACCCCGCGATGAGGCCACGATGAAACCGCAGTTTTTGCAAGTTCCTGCAATTTCATTGCATAAAATGGCATTAATATCCCGCATATTCCATCGCATTTTTTAAGAAAACGTGCCGCATAATCAAGGATTTTTGCCCGCAACAATCACAAAAAATAATTCTCCAAGGGCTGATATCTATCTATCTATCTATCTATCTATATATATATATAAAATTGTTTTTTTTTGTTTTGTAGACTTCCAAATCCTTAGTGCTAAAATCTCTGCGAGGAAACTGGACGGGGTCATGGTAACTCTTGAACAGACTGAGCAAACTGACTCCGTTTTAGTGGAGAACCTGCGCCCTGGCACCGCTCCAGACATGCTCACTTTGTACTTTGAGAGCGAGCGAGGTGGGAATCAGAAGGTGAAGGAGGTCACGATGCTTTCAGAGGGTAAAGCCAAGGTGTCCTTTGTCGATTATGAATGTAAGTTTTTGTATCCTACAACCTTTTTTAAAAACAAAAAACAAAAACAAACTCTTTAATCAACAAAATGTCTGTATTCCCTTTTTGACAGCCGTGGGCCCTGTCCTGGGTCACCCGCACAAACTGGACGGCGCCGATCTTGTTGTGATGCCGTACCTCGACTGTCTTCAACTCACGGAAACATTAACGTCACTGCTGCCAATACCAGATTCTGGAATTGGCAGCCAAGATATGACTGAGAGAAACTCGGAGGATATTGAGATGCAGACTAGTCCTCCCGTGGTGGTCCATGCAAACAGCCAGTCCTCCTCTCCGATGGCCTCGAAGCCTCTTGCTGCACAGGTAGCAGTAGAAGAAGCGGCAGAGGAAGTCATGGACCAAACGGAGGCCGATGATACACTATTAAGCCACGTTGCCGTCGCTGACCCAGTAAAACTCGCTTTGTTTCAACTCAGCACCTTTCGGAAGGACACTGAAAAGGCTCACCCAAGTTTCACCATCCAAATCAAAGACAATGGCGTGCACATTGCAGGGACTGACAGGCAAAAGGTTGAGCAGATAAAGCACGCCGTCTTGGACTGTTTTGGCAAAATGGCTGAGACTCATTTCACCGTCGAGCCAGAAAAGGCGCAGTTCCTTGCAAGAGAAGATGTAAAAGAGCGTTTACTGCAAAGCATGGATCAAATTGGGTCACCTGCTATGTACACCGTATCGGACTGTAATGTCAAGGTAACCTCCCTCTCCCAGGACTCTATTAACCAAACAAATAGCTTTTTGAAATCCCAGCTGTGTCACTTCAGCATTCAGGTGGACACGGAATATGAGTGCATGTTATATTGCAGAGAGTGGACAGAGTTCCTGCAGGCTCTGGGTTTCTGCTCTGTTAAAGTGTCCGAAGGAGGAGGCGAAATTGACGTGGTCACTCTGAAAGGTATGGAGAATGAGAAGCAGACTGCAATCATGGAGTTTCTTACTACACCCATTGAAAGGGAGACGGTCATCTCTATGGAGCCAGGCATGCTGAAATACATCCAGATCCATTGTCATCAGCTGCTGGCTGACATGGCCCAAGTGTCTATTTTCCCACTAGAAGCAGAGGACGTCTGTGGGTTAAAGGTACGTGGTGCATCAGTAGCACATGCAGAAACGGAGACTGCAGTGTAGACAATTCCAAATGTTGCTGTACAATTAATTGTCTCCAAAATAATTGCGATAAACAATATAATTGTCTCTCTCGCATTCATTTTTTACACTTTCAAACAACTAAACGTTTTGAATGAATTCCAGGAAACATCTTTTGGCTATATCAGTGTCATGTGACCCAGATAATGTAATAACACAAGCACACCGCCTATGAAGTAAACAACGCCTTTTTATCATCATAAAACATTGTATTATTTTCTTGAATTCACATTAAATTGACAATAGGTCGGTAGCGTATAGTCCCGGCAGATTTCAGGCCAGAAACGCAAGCACGTTCAATTTCTCTGGCTTGAGTCAGCTACAGCCCAGGATGTTTGGAGTTGCTATGGCAACGAGTGACAGCTGCCGCTAGCACAGCGTGGCTCAACGGTAGGGCTGTGCAATTAATCGAAATGTAATCGCGATTATGATTTCGGCTCCCAATGGTCACAAAAACGGAATAATCGCGAAAAACAATTATTTCGCTCATTGCGTTTTGCAAGTAAACTATTTATTTTCTCTTGTGTTCTGAATGAAAAAAATAAAATTTAAATAGGAAAAGTTTACAGTTGTGTTTTTTTTTACTGTTGATTCATTTCACTTTTTCCACTTTTTAAGTTCAGTAATTGCAACATCTTTGCAGAAGTCAACGAGTAATTGTGTTTCAATTATCGTGATTTCAGTATTGCCTGAAATAATCGTGATTTATATTTGTTCCATAATCGAGCAGCCCTACTCAACGGTCCGGTGTTACGGGCCTACTGCAGTGGTGTAAATAAATGTCACTGGTGATTGAATGTTTGGTTTTCAAGATACCGTCTTATTCATTTCTGGTGCCGTATTAACATTGGTTTTTGCAATTCCTAGACCCATGGTATTTCATCTTTTGTTATTTC
Source organism: Zingel zingel (assembly GCA_023566125.1). Taxonomy (NCBI): domain Eukaryota; kingdom Metazoa; phylum Chordata; class Actinopteri; order Perciformes; family Percidae; genus Zingel; species Zingel zingel. The sequence continues at coordinate 25,940,703 of CM042330.1, forward strand.
TGTGAATGTGCCTGATAGATCCATGGCCCTGCTACTGCTTGCCAAATGGCTGAGGAGGTGTTGCAAGGCGTGGTGTCCTCTATCTGCACCAGAACCATCACCGTGAATGCTCCCGGAGTGACTCGGTTTTTCGACGAGAAGGAGTGCAAGAGCATCCTGGAGGAGATGGAGAGGAAGTTTCAGGTCTATATCAGCACGAAGCATGTGCCCTGGGAATTCCTGCCACACCAGGTAACATAATGATGGAAAAGAGCAAAGACTTTCTTACTTTTTGTGTTGTTCTGTGTTTTTGAGGCTATTATATACAACGTCATTCTTTCACACTTCCTCTCAGTTGACCAGTTATACCAGTTGTCATTCATCTTGATGAGCACTCTTGAGGCCTTATTACAGTATAGCCTGAGTTTACCAGCAAACACAAGGCAGAAGGGAAACGCTGATGTTTACTGTGTTTCTTGCCTGCTCAATGTTTTAGCTTTGCTGTACTTTCTTATCTTACTGCTGCGTTGTCAGGCTCAACTCAATGGCCACACACAAAACGATGTGTATGTTCACAAATGTGGCAAAGATCATCAGATGAAGGCATGAATGCATATCCGAGGCAACCACTGATTATTAGTGTTTGTTTTTCTTGGTTAAAACCATTACCTACTAGAGGGTGACTCAGGAATCAATTGTCGCTCCCATCCCGAGCCCACGAAAATACTCCCGTCCTATCCCGATCACATGATGATTTTTCCCCCCGTTGATTTCTATGCTCTATTCCGTCCCTATTACGTTACCAACAGTGAAATTGACTCCCGTACCGTGGGACTCACGCGGGAATACCATGACCGGCGGGAGTCCCGAAAAATTGTCACCCTCTATTACCTAGATTACTGCTGGCAATTTTTCAAAGCATACCAAGGTTTAAGATTGATGAATGCACTATCTGACCATCAAGACACTGTTTGCAGTTAATGCCTCTATGTTATGAGCATCCACTTTAAAAAAAACTTAAAATTTGCTTGAGATAACAGTCTGGTTTTATTTTTATGATGATAATAATAGTATGAGGAGTGAAGACTTCCCTGTTTGGTAAATACAAATTATTGTTGGAAACTTGATAGTTATATTTATATATATAGTGTGTGTGTGTGTGTGTGTGTGTGTGTGTATATATATGTGTGTGTATATATATATATATATATATATATATATATATATATATATATGAACATGTTTCCTGTGTAAGAAACATTTGGTGTTCACGGAACATTGTATTTTTTTATTTTAGGACTTTTTAGAAACTGCGTGGGACATGATGTCCCACAAAAACTTCCAGAAAGTGTCTTTGGATGGTGCGCCACAGGAGTTAAAATCAGACTTGATGCAAACTGATCACAATGGAGCTCCTGGCAACGGTAATATCTATTTCTTCAATAATTTCTCATATTTCTGTGCAGTTTAGTTTCAAACCAATCTGTAGTCTGGCTATCACCAGACCAAGCTCATTAGTCTGGGGAGTCTGCTCTGTATTTTCATCTGAGGCGTTTTGTAAGAGGCGTGATCAACGGGCATAGTTCAAATGACTCTGTACGCAATTGGATAGTCCTTCAACCAATCAGACCAGCGATCCGGGTGACTTACTTTGCAACGGGTTGCTGCACTTTGGTGGCCGCTATGTTGAATGTAAACAAAGAGCTGCTTGCCGTCGCTTCTCTATCGTTCTTGTGTTAAAGGAACACGGCGACTTATTGGGACTTTAGCTTATTCACCGTAACCCCCAGAGTAAGACAAGTCGATACATACCCTTCTCGTGTCCGTGCGTGTTGTAGCGGTGTCTGACGGCTCCACCGGTAGCTTAGCCTAGCACAGATCCTGGAGGTAACTGGTTCCAACTAGCCTACTGCTCTGAATAAGTGACAAAATAACGCCAACATGTTCCTATTTACATGTTGTGATTTGTAGTCACAGCGTGTACAAAAAATAACGTAACATGAGACACAGCCATCTTCTAACCGTAAACAAACCGGGAACTATATTCTCAGACAGGCTTGCTGCAAAGCAAATCATTCCGCCCAAGTACTATATTCTTCCGCCTGAGAATATAGTTCCCGGTTTGTTTACGGTTAGAAGATGGCTGCGTCTCATGTTACGTTGTTTTTTGTACACGCTGTGACTACAAATCACAACATGTAAATAGGAACATGTTGGCGTTATTTTGTCACTTATTCAGAGCAGTAGGCTAGTTGGAACCAGTTACCTGCATGTTCTCTGCTAGGCTAAGCTACCGGTGGAACCGTCAGACACCGCTACAACACGCACGGACACGAGAAGGGTATGTATCGACTTGTCTTACTCTGGGGGTTACTGTGAATAAGCTAAAGTCCAAATAAGTCGGCGTGTTCCTTTTTTAAATCCGCCAATAGTGCGCCAGGTGGATAATATTTGTAACGGAATCAGGATAGAAAAATGTAATCAAATGAAATCAAATCACCGGCAGATCAGGCTGGGGTTACCCCGTCTAACAAATCTGTTTTCCTCTTTGTAGGCCTTTTAGAGGAGGCAAAGAGAATCGTCTCAGCCGTCGATGAAAGACCGGAGGGGGGTGTGTCCAATACCGACCAACCTGATGACATGGATGGCCTGGACCTGTACACGGCAGAGGAACCGACCAACCTGACAGACCAAGACTCTTGTGTGAGATCTGTCGATGCGTCTCAGAGCTCAGCTGAAAGGAACGCTGCGAGTGGGTTACTCCTGCAGAGTGACGGGACTCTGGGCCTTTCTAGCAACCTTGAAGAGGAGGCCCAGCTTTCTCTAGCCATCCAGTACTCTATGGAGTCCAGCCATTGGTCCCTGGAGGATGATGAGGAACAGCTGCAAAAAGCCTTGGAGCTCTCCAAGAAAATGATCCCACATGAAGCATCTTCCAGATGTACTGACAAGAAGGTGGGCCAGCCGAAGAATAAGGACCCCAACGTGTCCTTGCAGGACGCCATCAAGGCAGCCAACACCATGCAGTTGCTTGTTTTCGCAGGTTATAACTGTGACCTGATTCGGGTGGACATAGCCTTCGGGAAGAAGGTCAGCCAGAGACAGATCGAGGAGAAACTAGAGAACAGGACTGTGAAGAACATGTCCGAGTACCACAGGAAGTGTCTGGAGATGATCAAGAGGAAGCACGGAGTGGAGATCCAAATTCAGGGTACCATAATCACCGTTTCTGGCTTCAAGGAGTACGTGCCCGGAGGACTGTGTGACGTGAAGCTGCTGCTGGAGAGAATCTCCAACTCTGTCTTGGACCGGGAAATCCTGAGGACTGTCCAGTGGGCGTACCACGATCCGGCCACTTCGGAGAAGATTCCTTATTCGCCCGATGCCACTGTGTTCATCGAGAATGCTCTGAGGTTGAGGCGGAAAAAGGTGGACATCTTGCTGGACAATCAGCCCCACATCATCAACTTTGAGAAGATGGAAGAACACAACGTAGCTTCGGGGAAATCTTTGAAAATCTCCAGGAAGTTGCCCGAGTTAGGGGATTTGGTTGAGGATGTACCAGGTAAAGGGAACTTTCTAGTGTTCTAGTGCTTCTGATGCTTCTGTGTATTTAGAACAAAATTGAGTAAAGGATTATCAGACATGTCAAAAATATAACTGAATGCATCATTTTAGCCGGCAAGCTAATGCAAAAACAAAAAAAATTGGGCTGGAAGTGGCCGGGATGGCTCGGTCGGTGGAGCGGGCGCACATGTACGGAAGTTGTGCCTCGACGCAGAAGGTCCGGGGTTGGGGTCCGACCTGGGATGGTTTCCTGCATGTCTTCTAGGGCTGCAACTAACGATTATTTTCATAGTCGATTAATCTGTCGATTTTTTTTCTTGATTAATCGATTAGTTGTTTGATCTATAAAAATGTAAAAACATTGTGAAAAATGTGGATCAGTGTTTCCCAAAGCCTAAGATGACGTCCTCAAATGTCTTGTTTTGTCCCAAACTCAAAGATATTCAGTTTACTATCACAAAGGAGAGAAGAAACTAGAAGAAATTCACATTTAACAAGCTGGAATCAGAGAAATCTTGTTTTTTTTTTTTTTTTTTATAAAAAAAAAAATGACTCAAACGATTAATCTATTATCAAAATAGTTGGCAATTCATTTAATAGTTGACAACTAATCGATTCATCGTTGCACCTCTAATATCTTTCACCCCCTTTCATTGCTTTCCTATCATTAAAGTCGGAAATGCCCAAAAAATAATGTAAAAATAAATAAGAAATTGGGCTGGATACTGAATTAAAATACTTTCTAGGCACTGACCCAATTGCCTCTTATAGTATCAAAAAAATGCCTCGTCATTCAATACCCAATTTCAAGACCTAAGGAGTAAATCTCATCATTGTCAGTGAGCCAATAAGCACGCAGCATGCTTCTACCGAGATCTCATGTTTGTGATTGGCTGTCTAATGTTACACAACTTGGAGACACGCAGGAACAACTCTACGTTACACACAGAGACGGGGCTCACGTAGTAGGAGATAAAAAAATAAATAAGATTTGTGGCGGAATGTTGTAATTTCTTTTTGTTAAAATTGATTTCATAAAAATTAAATTAAAAAAAAGAGTATCGTCCAGGAGCCGGTATCGAAGTCACGGTATTGGTATTGGTACCGGTATTAACATTTTTTGGAACGATACCCAGCCCTAAAAAAGACACCGTGCTTGTAAAGATATAACTTTATGTTTATTTTTAAAGTGCCCTTTTTCTGGGATTTGCGGTGTTATTTTGTGTCTCTGGTGCTTCCACACTCATACAAACTTGGAAAAAAAACATCCATGCTGTTTTGAGTGTTTTGTTTTTTTTTAGCAGTGGGGGCAGGTCCGCACCCATATATAAATAATAATATAAATATAAATAATGCACCTAAAATACAAACATGGGTGAGGGCGTTCAGCAGTCACTATCGAATCAACAGCCACGTGCAATTTAGCTCGCAGGTGAAGAACGCAAACAACTAAAATCACCAGTTAACTTCATTTAAATTTGCAAGACCAGGCTTAAATGAACTGACATCAGTTATACGACTTACAGTTCTCAAGGACGTACACACACAATCTCAACTGGCTAGTTATCCTCGTGTGTCCGCGCTATTCTCCGACATGCACTCTTAACAATGCAGCCCTATTTCTGATACCGTGGGGGGCAGAAATGTTGCCATGGGGGGCCACCACGGTCAAATCAACATAGAGGAAACGCTGGATACGGCTTTCTGAATGTGTCCTGCCTTCAGTCTCCGGGTGAGCTGTTCAAAATCGGCAGGGCTTTCTACGTCACTAGCCGAAACGAGGTGGCGAACCGTAGCATGCTAGCTCGTTCTGAACGCTGCTACAACACGCACTAGTTCACCATAATCTACAAAATAACTACTTACTGTTCTGCAGGTATTACCACGCAAAGTTGGAAGTGCACCCTCATTTAGAAGAAGTCTCCTGGCTAATCCTGCCTTGTACTGACCGAAGTTGGAGAAACAAACCGCTAGATGATGTGATATTACCTAACTACTGAGCATGTGCGCCTCCCAACAAAGATGTTACAGCAGTGAGAGGTCTCACTCTGTAGCTAAAACAGAGACCTGACACAGGGTGAAAAGAGGAGCTGCAGCAACAAAAATATGGTGTTTTTTTTGTTTTTTAAATGAACTCATGTAAACCTATTCTGGTACAACCTCAATATAATTATGAACCTGAAGATGAGCATAATATGGCCACTTTAAGTCCATGTCTCTTGTCTGATGGAAATACGTCTTGGACTTTATTTTGTCGTCGCTGACATTTTGTAAATTAGTGTCATTTAATGTTATCTTTCTCATAATGTCAAACTAAACCTCTAAGATCTGTTAGCCAGCTGACTTTGTTGCTGGCTACTCCATTCTATTCATGAACAGTATTATTATTTAGTGTTATTATTTTTTCAGTTATATTTTTGACATGGCTGATCATCTTTTACTGCTTTCTGCTTTTTTGACAGATTTTGGGGCTCCAGATCTTTTGTCGATAAATATTACGAATTATAAAATGAACAAACTCTGATCGAAGAACTCAATGAAATGATGATTTCTAAATGCTTTGTTAACAGAAGAGGAATACTCTCTGCTGTCGAACCTGCCCGAAGCCACCAAAATCGACGAGGAATCGGACGAATTCCAGGAAGTGGTGAAGAATTTCTACGAGACCATACAAGAATACCACAGCAAAATCAGAATCATACAGGTGAGAACAAATAAGCCACATATTTTGCAACAAATTCTCTGCTGGGTCTGAGATAACACTTAGATTTTTCGCACAGGTGGAGAAGCTCATGAACCGACTGCTGTACAACCAGTACAAGTTGAAGAAGGCGAGTGTACTGCAGCGCGCCATATATCCGGAAATCGAACGGACTCTCTATCACGGCACAAGTGAGAAGTGTGTGAAAGAGATCTGCGTTCACGGATTCAACAGAAGCTTTTGTGGAAAGAATGGTATGTGTTTAATACCGCCGTTCTCTTGTCCGACTCAATTTCTTTCGTCTTTGGCAGTATGAAGACAAGTAAAGTAAAAGTTCCTCAAATTTGTACTTAAGTACAGTACTTGATTAAATGTACTCGGTTACATTCCACCACTGCGTCTTGGGTATCAATTTTTGACGTGTTGTTTTCTCCACGCAGCCACCGTCTGGGGTCAGGGGGTGTACTTTGCCGTCAACTCTGCGCTGTCGGTCCAGGAGCAGTATTCCCCCCCGAACGCGGACGGATACAAGTTTGTTTTTGTGTCGAAGGTTCTAACAGGAGACTACACTACAGGTGACCATTCGATGAAGACCGCCCCGCTGAAGGAGACCGACGGTATTCCGCTCCGATACGACAGCGTGACCGACGACATCACGAAGCCGTCAATGTTTGTCATCTTCAACGATACGCAGGCTTTTCCTGAATATCTCATCACATGCCAAAGAATCCACCGCTGAGGAAACCGAGAAAAAAAGGACTGCTTCTGTTGTGTTTTTACCTTGTTTAGAAGAAAAAGTGCTTTTGATTTATAAAGGGCTAATTATTATTATAGTTATAGTGTACTGTTTTTTTTTTTTTTTGCCGTTGACTGTTCAATCTACTTTCAGATCTTCGGTTTAGTCCAGTCTGATCAAGAGAAACTCAAACCACTGAAACCCAGAAGCCCATTTTAGTGAAGTCACTTTAAACATGCTCTTTCAGCACAGATGTGACTCAGCAGTTATCGCATGCCATTTCACTTAGTCATTTTGGCACCACACACTCCAATTATTATTTCCCATGCTTAAACATCGCAAGCATCCAAGGTATGTTGTATTTATGATTTTGAAAATAAATGATGTGGTGCACATAGTTCTTGATACAGATCATTTTATTAATGTGAATATGACATGTTTTTAGCCTGTTGACGGTGCTGGATATGGAGTTTGATATGATCTGAATATAATTTATATATTTTTTACTTTCCGGTTCAGTGGTTTGAGTTACTCTGTAGTGTACAGGTTCTTCTTGGTGATATGAAAATAGTTAAGATAACTCTAATAATAGCTCCTAAATGTAGTTACAGTAACTGCCTGGTATGTTAGAAACCAGCAGTTCCAGGTCCACTGTTTTACCTTTTTAAGAAAATGTTATCGAAAAATATGATACCATGTTTACAAAAAAAAGAAGGAAAATTAGGCCTAGATAGAAAATAACTAGAAGTATCCTCAACACAATGCAGCAAATCATGAATTATTTTAGGTTTTAAGCTATCTTGTAAATGTTAAGCTTTGCACATCTATCGCTTTTAAAATGAATGTGTATTCTTATTTTAATAAAACACAAATAATCTGAGTTAAGCCTTGTGTGCCATGTGCAAAACGTGATGGGTCTTGATTTCCTATTCTTTACTTAGAGCGATAAACAAATGCTGTATCTGCAGACATCATGATTGAGTGAAGTGCCTCTTTTGGAGTCCCTTTGGATTAATGATCTTTGGGTTTTCTTCTGTCTGTGACTTCTGGCCGGGAGATGTTTACCAAAGATCTTTTTTTGTTATTATTTTTGATTGTATTACAAATTCTGTAAAAGTGTATTTTTTTTCTTTCTTTTTTTTTAGAAAACATGAAGCCATTTCAGTCTAAAGAAAGATCATTATTATTTTTAAGAAAATAAAGCTTCTTAAAATGAGATACCATTAGGAGTTTCTTGGGAATTTGTTTTGGTCATGCGCACAGTTGTATTTACCAAAAATAGGCTACTGTATAGAATATTTTATATATATATATGTATGTGAATTGAATGTTTTTTACTACTGTTATGATTTAACATTTTTCCACACTAAAACAAGCAAACAAACGTCAAGATGTCCCAATATGTTGCTTTGGACAGTACAGTACACTTTTTTTTTTTATTCAATTACGACATACAAGTTATTTTTGGTTATATAGAATTGCATCTGCCCCTTCATTGTATTAGGGACCCCTGAACTCAAACTGGTGGGTGGATCTGCACCCTCATTTATGAAGACTTTAAAACATTATTTATCCTGGGAATGTTGCTTTGAATAGTGTAATAAACTGGACACTCTAAACGTAACAATAATTTGTCCGTCTAGTATTCCTCAGACTGTCGTAATGTATCCTTCTGATTTTAAAGAATAATTAAGAACTGAATATTTTCTCCGGTTCTTGTACCACGTTTTGTAACTGTGGGGGGCAGCAGTACACATCAGAGCAGACTAGACTGCGGGAAAGGAAAGGACGAAGAAGACTGGGGCCGCCAGGGACAACACAACGACCACAAACTGCTAGCTAGCTTACCTGGCTATGGCTTAAGTTAGTAAACCCACAAACTATGACCCCCTATATGTAAACAGAAGAGGGAACAATAAAGCTACAGACTCTGATAGCGTGTTTCATATAGGTACGTTGACAAGTTTAATTCACGATTTGCAGAAATATGCCAAAAAACTACAGTCAGGTGCACGCGCTGTGCCATGCTAGCTAATGTGCTAGCTACAAATAGGAACATTTGCGCTTTGCTAAAATAGATAACGTTAGTTAAGGCAAAAAAGCTAAGCTTTTCCATACATTTGTTAGCTGAAGTTAACTGTCGGCGGAGCCGCACACAAGTCATAACAACAGGACTTAATGGCTAACGTTACGTTAGCGCTGCTTGCATGTCTAATTCAATCGAAGTTAGCTGTCAGGGGGAAAGCTAATTATCTAACGTTAGCTAACGTTAGTTGCCAAAGCTTGGCGCTACCTTTGGTAAATTATACTTTGTTACAATGGAAACATATTTTTACATTAATGGCATGAATTCATAAAGAAGTGCTTTAACTGGCTGTATTAAATAGCCAAAGCTAAAAACAGTAAATGTAGTATGTGTATCTGTACTTCAGTATAACGCTAGCTACATTAAGACGTTTACCGGAATGAAGACGTTAAGCAAAACAATGTATTGGGATTGGCTATAAAATAAAGCACTGCATTGAAGTGTGGAGTGCTATATTTAATTCGGCATGTAGGTAATTCACACTATTCACTGAATATCAGTTCAACATTGTTTCACACTGCTAGCCAGTTACCACTAGCCACTCTAGTTAACTTTGGAGGAAGACTTGGGGAGGATAAATGTTTGGTTTATTGTATGTATCTGAATTGGACAGTGGCTCTCAAAGCCAGACATCCTGACATGCATGTTCTCCCCGGTCAGATGCTGAGGCCAACCTTCCAGGATGTATGCTGTGTACAGACAAGCACACACCCCCACTGCGGTGGAGTTTTCTGTCTACTGCAACTTTATATCCAGTAAGGAGAAGAATTTAGTTGTTGCTGGAACATCTCAACTCTTTGTCTACAGGATTATTCACGATGTGGAGGTAACTATAAGTCTCCACTTGCTTCATTGTGCCAAGTTTTAAAATACATGCATTAATTGGCTTTTTGTGATATGTGTAACATTTATGTTATCATTTCAGAGTACATCAAAGGCTGACAAGTCTTCAGGTACGTCTAAATGTCATACTCTTAAAGTACACATTTTATTATTAATGAATGCTATCAACATTTGTGGTCCAAATTCACTCTTTCCTCCTCATACAGATTCAAAATCTCGGAAGGAGAAACTGGAGCAGGTGGCATCCTTTTCGCTCTTTGGCAATATTATGTCCATGGCCAGTGTGCAGCTAGTGGGAGCCAACAGAGATGCACTCCTCCTCAGTTTTAAAGATGCCAAGGTATCATTATCTAAGCTGTGCACTGCCTAAGCAGCTTCTAAACTGCCTAAAAATGTTGTTGACTGACCTCTGAGTGCGTTTGTTCTCTCACCAGTTGTCTGTAGTGGAGTATGACCCCGGGACACACGACCTAAAGACTCTGTCCCTCCATTACTTTGAGGAGCCGGAGCTTAGGGTATGTAAAAACCAGGGCCCGTATTTATCAAGCCTCTGAGAATTACTCACGAGAACACTGCTAAGAATTGACTCGAGTAAAAACAAAAACAAAACAAAAACAAAAACTCTTGGCTCAAAGCTGCACTTAAAAGTTAGTTATCAAGCGTCTCAGTTGTAATTTAAGTGACGGTTTAGGGCTATATCTTAAGTGTCAGTCTTAGAGATGATTCACAACACTTTGCTGTGCCACAAACAGGATTTTGGATGACGACATAGGCATGGACCAATCACTGAATAGATGTCCTTATGTAAGAATATTCTCAAATAAATTCACATTGAATGGTGACATTCCTAAGAGGAGTTTAAATTAAACACACATTTGACACAAATACATTAGGATATACACATTGGAAATGAAAAGAAACACGTTTTCCACCATGTCTTAATTACAAATTTTACACCAGTGTGCCTATTAACTGACCTGCCTATATGTATAGCCTAGATTTTTATGATGTTTTATGCCTGCTCTGTCCAAACGATACCGTTTGATTAACTGCTCGTCGTCAAACATTTCAAAGACATTCTTCCTCCCCTGAAATATTCGTGCACGTCTCCGTCCCCTCAGTGCCATCACAAGCCCCTCCTGGCAACTCCTAGCCACTTGAGAGACCTCTGTAGCTGTCTTAAATATGAGTGATTCTAAGCTTTAAGAAATGTGTTAACTTGCTTTTATATTTTAGGTTTGCAAGTATGAGTACATTTCATGAATTCTCAGCACTTAAGACTAAAATGGCACTTTGAGAAGCATGACAAATACGGGCCCAGAACACTGTAAACCTGTAAAAAAAAAATTACGTTCAGTAGCTTATCTGTCTAAGTTAGAGGAAATGTTGACATGCACAAGTGAATGCGTTTCTTTAACTAATATGCACTCTTTTTATACTTTCAGGATGGTTTTGTGCAGAATGTACATATTCCCATTGTCCGCGTGGATCCTGAGAATCGCTGTGCTGTAATGCTAGTTTATGGCACCCAGCTCGTGGTGTTGCCATTCAGGAAGGACACGCTAACTGATGAACAGGAGGGTGGAGTGGGAGAAGGGTACGCCTGCAGTCCCACTACACATTCTGCTCATTAATGCCTTTTCATTGTCTGGTTGGCATTTGTATCCTAAATGCCTCTCAGCACCATAGATGTTTACACGTCCAATCTAAAACCTGATCTTGGTTTTGTTGGTACTGAATGTGGGGATTTCACACCGCCACCACCCTTTTTAATTGTAACAGTGTATTTTGTAGTTGCCATACATGCATATCCATGGTTAGATGAACAAACAAACAAAGGATGGGAAACTGCCATTTGATTAAAAATGTCCATGTCTTTTATTCTGCTGCTGGTTAGAGTTTACACTGACCGTCGCTAGTTATCTAACCACGTCTGATAGAAATAGATATTGTTTCATGATTACTACACACATGTACGTGCCATTTTCTAACTGCGAGCATGTCACTGAATCTCATCGACAGACCTAAATCCAGCTTCCTACCCAGCTACATCATTGATGTCCGTGAGCTGGACGAGAAGCTGCTAAACATCGTCGACATGAAGTTCCTCCATGGCTACTATGAGCCCACGTTGCTCATCCTGTTTGAGCCCAACCAGACATGGCCCGGGTCAGTCCACCACGCTGCCACCTATAACAACCACTTTTTGTTGTATTGTTCAACCAGTAGATATATCGAAGTTCAAATTAAGCAAGCAGGGCCTTTTGTTTGCTATAGATATGGCCATTAGGGCTGCTCAATTATGGACTAAATGTTAATCACAATTATTTTGGTCAACAAATTTCATTAAACACGATTACTCATAGGGGTGTGAGAAAAAATGTATACACTTGAGTATCGCAATATTTTATGTAGCAATACTATATTGATTTTCAAAAACGCAATATTGATTTTTTTTTTTGTTTGTTTACGTGCAAAAATATTCATGTAAGACAGTAGTTCACGTTTATGTTGTGTTTAAACCCCCTACCGCTAGATGGCTATGCTAAGACGCACCACTAGGGTCCTCGCCTAGCGGTGCCTAACGGTGCCTAACGGTGCCTAGCGGTGCCTGACTTTTTGCTGGAAGCTAACAAAGTAGCTACGGCTGAACTTTGGCTTAATCCCAATGTATCGCCTTACGCACAGTATAAAAATATATTAAAAAAAATATATTATTTTTTTTTATTGTGATACGTATCGCCAGATTCTTGCCAGTACACAGCCCTAATTACTCATTGTATTTTGGAAAGATGTTGCAAATATTGAATGTAAAAAATAGTGAAACAGTTCAACAAATCGACAGTGAAAACACCTTGAACAGTGAAATCCCCTCAATACATTTGCAAGAGTTTACTTGGCAACACATAATGTGCAAGATAACCATTTTCTTTCCCGATTAATCTATTTTGGGGTTCATTAAAAATCATAATCGCGATACAAATTGGGATTCATTGCACATCCCCAGTGGCCGTGACCTTCTTACTTTTCGTTTGTTGGCAGGCCGGTTTTGATTGACTGTTTAATTTCTGTTTTCTGATCCTTGTGCCAGGCGCGTGGCTGTGCGTCAGGACACTTGTAGCATCGTTGCCATCTCCCTCAACATAATGCAGAAGGTTCATCCTGTCATCTGGTCCCTCACGAATCTGCCCTTTGACTGTACGCAAGTCATGCCTGTTCCCAAGCCAATCGGTGAGCTCCGAGAATTTTGCCTTTTGTCATTTTTTCTTTGTTTTAATGAAAGGTGCAGCCGCTAAGTTCCCAGTCCACCAGAAAGATAACTCCTTTTGGATGTGAATTTACGCACTGTAAGGAAGTGCGTTGTGTTGTTAAAGAGCTTGGCGTTGTAGCTTCTTTGATCACATATCAAATCTTTTTTCTAGGTGGTGTGGTGGTGTTTGCCGTGAATTCCTTGCTGTATCTGAACCAGAGTGTTCCACCATATGGAGTTTCTCTCAACTCTCAGACAAATGGGACCACAGCATTCCCTCTGCGTAAGCGTTATCATCTGAAACACACACACACACAGTATTCTTGTGTCTTTGATATCTGGCCTCGTTACTTTACATATCACTTGCTATTTTGTAATGCTCATCGCTGGATAACGCGTTTTGGTTTCCCAGGTGTACAGGAGGAAGTGAGGATTTCCCTTGACTGTTCCCAGTCTGACTTTATCGGCTATGACAAGATGGTCATCTCTTTGAAAGGAGGAGAAATGTGAGTCATTGCAATCACCACCAGAACGTACGTAAATGAACAATGGGCACGGCTTACGATTCTTCACCGACTGTCTTGCAGTTACGTGTTGACCCTCATAACTGACGGCATGAGAAGTGTCCGGGCTTTCCACTTTGACAAAGCTGCTGCCAGCGTCCTGACAACCTGCGTAAGTTCTGCCTGTAACCGTGAGCAACAGTGGTCTGATGACACCTGAATTCTCTCTCTTAAACAAATACCCTTTCTTTTACGTGTCTGAACCAGAACTTTAAGATTAAAGCTGCCGAATGCTATAGAAACGTACACTCTTTATATATAGTATATTAGTGGGGAGATTAAACTCTTCAGACTCTACCGACGACCCACAGCTAGTTTCTTATATCTTGCCGACCTTTTTAAGGATGTAAAGTAAATACTGAATATCTGCTAAGTCTGTCCGCATTCAGAGGATTTAGTATGATGCCTCACACTCTGGGCATTCCTCCTCCAGATGGTGACCATGGAGCCTGGCTACCTTTTCCTGGGTTCCCGCCTTGGAAACTCCCTGCTGCTCAAGTACACCGAGAAACTTCAGGAGACGCCACCGGAGGAGGGCGACGAAAAGCAGGACACGGAAAAAGAGAAGGATAAAGATAAACCGGTAGGTTTGTGATTGCGTAAAGAAATGTGACTTTGAATACAGCCTTTTCTTGTGACGCACTGCCAAAAGGCCATCTTTATTTTTACTTGTGGAGTGGCGGCAATTGGTTGCGATAAGATATAGACCTTCGGTGTACGGCGCTCACTGCACTTGGAAGGACTCTCGTTTTCTTTGACAGCTTGTCTTCAATGTAGCCTATAAACTAAATCATCGCTAATGAATTCCAGGAAGAACCCCCGAGCAAAAAGAAGCGAATGGAAACTTCCACCAACTGGACTGGTATGTTTTTAAATTTCATTTTTGACATGTGCCAGAAGAGTGTGTGTGTGTGTGTGTGTGTGTGTGTGTGTGTGTGTGTGTGTGTGTGTGTGTGTGTGTGTGTGTGTGTGTGTGTGTGTGTGTGTGTGTGTGTGTGTGTGTGTGTGTGTGTGTGTGTGATCTGCCTATCTGTGTTTTACCCATCTTTGTTTTGTCAGATGAGGTGGATGAGATAGAAGTGTACGGAAGTGAGGCCCAGTCAGGCACTCAGCTGGCCACCTACTCTTTTGAGGTAAAAAAAAACAAAAAAACAAAAAACAAAACAACCCAAAGCTTAATTTCTTCTTATGTATACGCAGATCTTTGTGGAAGGTGACTGAGTTTCTGTGTTTTCATACAGGTGTGTGATAGCATACTCAACATTGGACCGTGCTCAAATGCCTCCATGGGCGAACCTGCCTTCTTGTCTGAAGAGGTACACACATTAAAATGTTTTCTAGTTTCGATTGGTTACTGTAGATGTTACCCGTAACTTTCTCAAGAATTGCATTTTGAGGTGTCTGACTTGGATGTTCATCCCGCCCACAGTTCCAGAGCAACCCTGAGCCCGACCTGGAGGTCGTGGTGTGCTCTGGCTACGGCAAGAATGGTGCACTCTCTGTACTTCAGGTAAATCCTCCCGCTGCGACGTATGTTGTTTCAATGCATGTGTTAGGTATATGCATGATAAATGTTAGGTACAGTGAGGAAAATAAGTATTTGAACACCCTGCTATTTTGCAGGTTCTCCCACTTGGAAATCATGGAGGGGTCTGAAATTGTCATCGTAGGTGCATGTCCACTGTGAGAGACATAATCTAAAAAAAAAAAAAATCCAGAAATCACAATGTATGATTTTTTAACTATTTATTTGTATGATACAGCTGCAAATAAGTATTTGAACACCTGAGAAAATCAATGTTAATATTTGGTACAGTAGCCTTTGTTTGCAATTACAGAGGTCAAACGTTTCCTGTAGTTTTTCACCAGGTTTGCACACACTGCAGGAGGGAGTTTGGCCCACTCCTCCACACAGATCTTCTCTAGATCAGTCAGGTTTATGGGCTGTCGCTGAGAAACACGGAGTTTGAGCTCCCTCCAAAGATTCTCTATTGGGTTTAGGTCTGGAGACTGGCTAGGCCACGCCAGAACCTTGATATGCTTCTTACAGAGCCACTCCTTGGTTATCCTGGCTGTGTGCTTCGGGTCATTGTCATGTTGGAAGACCCAGCCTCGACCCATCTTCAATGCTCTAACTGAGGGAAGGAGGTTGTTCCCCAAAATCTCGCAATACATGGCCCCGGTCATCCTCTCCTTAATACAGTGCAGTCGCCCTGTCCCATGTGCAGAAAAACCCCCCCAAAGCATGATGCTACCACCCCCATGCTTCACAGTAGGGATGGTGTTCTTGGGATGGTACTCATCATTCTTCTTCCTCCAAACACGGTTAGTGGAATTATGACCAAAAAGTTCTATTTTGGTCTCATCTGACCACATGACTTTCTCCCATGACTCCTCTGGATCATCCAAATGGTCATTGGCAAACTTAAGACGGGCCTTGACATGTGCTGGTTTAAGCAGGGGAACCTTCCGTGCCATGCATGATTTCAAACCATGACGTCTTAGTGTATTACCAACAGTAACCTTGGAAACGGTGGTCCCAGCTCTTTCCAGGTCATTGACCAGCTCCTCCCGTGTAGTCCTGGGCTGATTTCTCACCTTTCTTAGGATCATTGAGACCCCACGAGGTGAGATCTTGCATGGAGCCCCAGTCCGAGGGAGATTGACAGACATGTTTAGCTTCTTCCATTTTCTAATGATTGCTCCAACAGTGGACCTTTTTTCACCAAGCTGCTTGGCAATTTCCCCGTAGCCCTTTCCAGCCTTGTGGAGGTGTACAATTTTGACTCTAGTGTCTTTGGACAGCTCTTTGGTCTTGGCCATGTTAGTAGTTGGATTCTTACTGATTGTATGGGGTGGACAGGTGTCTTTATGCAGCTAACGACCTCAAACAGGTGCATCTAATTTAGGATAATAAATGGAGTGGAGGTGGACATTTTAAAGGCAGACTAACAGGTCTTTGAGGGTCAGAATTCTAGCTGATAGACAGGTGTTCAAATACTTATTTGCAGTTGTATCATACAAATAAATAGTTAAAAAATCATACATTGTGATTTCTGGATTTTTGTTTTTAGATTATGTCTCTCACAGTGGACATGCACCTACGATGACAATTTCAGACCCCTCCATGATTTCCAAGTGGGAGAACTTGCAAAATAGCAGGGTGTTCAAATACTTATTTTCCTCACTGTATATGCATGATAAACGTTGAAACCGCACCATCCTAAAACCTGTGGTCGTGAGGGTCGTCTGCCACAAGTCCAGCAATGGTGCTACAGTAAAGTCTGGGTCTACCACGGCTGCCTCAGAGATCGACGGAGTAGCCTGTAAACACCCCAGACACATGCTCACAGTTCTTAGATACTTTTGTGATTCATGCCCTGGAAATGTGCGGTGCACTGCCTCTGATCTATGATTGTTATTGTTTTCTTTCTGTTCTCAGAGAAGCATCCGACCTCAAGTAGTCACTACGTTTGAGTTGCCAGGTTGCCATGACATGTGGACCGTCGTCTCAAATGAAGTCAAGGAAGACAAAAAAGTACTGTGTATTTCTGCTTAAAGGGATACCTTGCCCATTTTAAACCAGCTCTGTCTTAAGTGAAGTCAAGGAAGACAAACAAGTACTATATATTTCTGCTTAAAGGGATACTTTTTAAGCCAGCTCTGTGTCATCTTTGTGTGGACGGTGTCTTTAGATGAGCAGTGTTTGGCTTCACTCCGTGGCGCCAGTGCACGGAGCTTTGGTGGATCTGGGTGGACCGCCGCTGCTCCGCTCTGCGAGGAGCTCTGTGCACTGGCGCTACGGAGGGAAGCACACATTGCCGTGACACAGAGCTGGATTTAAATCCGCAAAATATCACTTTAACAGCCTAGCGTTTACACGTTTTAGGGCATGTTGATTGGTTTATGGTGGCACCTTTTGAACCTTTTTTTCTTTTACAGTAAGATGTTTCTCGCTCCTTTCTTAGGCTGCAAAAAGCGACGATTCAGAGGACGGGGCCGAGACAGAGACCGGTGAGGATGGAGAAGACGGAGAAAAGGACAAGGAAGAGAAGGAGAAAGAGGAGGAAAAGACAGAGCCTCCCCTGGAGGATGATACGAAGAAGCACGGCTTTCTCATTCTGAGCAGAGAGGATTCAACCATGGTAAAAACACACATCAAATCTCTATAAACAGATATCTGCATATGACTGCCGTTTGTAAGCCTGAGTAGTACTTACCGATCACATTTGAGCGGCTTCGGGTTGCCTGCACGTAAACAGTCCGTGTGGAGAGTGAAGGAGGCGGAACGTATTGGCTGAAATGCAGTCTCGGAACCCATCGGCTATCGTCTGGCGATGATCTAGCTTTTTTTTAGCTTTTTTTATCTATCTGCATTCATATGCATATATCCGATTTATAGAAATGAGCTAAAATGTCTTCTGGACCTCAAACACCTTTCAAAAAGTATAGACTCGGATTTTAAACAACAACCGACGCACGGAAGAGGAAGTCTTGACTTGGATATCCGCTGGCTCCACAGGAACCCCAGTATTATTGGCCGTTTCCTCCAGAGGCTAAATCGTCGCCAGAACGAGATTGATACATCCATCGATTTTGATCTGAACAAATGCAAAAATAAAAGCTTTGAATAGAACTCCCGTCAATCCCAGGGAAAAACTCAACCTATCTATTCTATAACTTGGATGTTATTTAATGTGACTTGGCTGTGTCTTTGTGTAAACTAAACCTTTGTTTTTGTGCAGATCCTTCAGACAGGTCAGGAGATCATGGAGCTGGACACCAGTGGTTTCGCTACCCAGGGACCCACTGTGTTTGCTGGAAACATCGGCGACAACAAGTACATCATCCAAGTCTCCCCCATGGGTATTCGGCTACTGGAAGGAGGTAAAATAGGATAAAAATGTTAGGTTAAAAAGTGAAACATGAGTGATAATTTGATTTTTGTTGTTGTAGCAAACAGCAATAGGAGTAACGTAGAATATCTGTTTAATATTAAAGCAAATTCAAGGTATTAAACGATATGCCAACCTGTTTCACTGACGTGTGCTTTTTGAATTCTGCTTTCAGTGACACAGCTCCACTTCATCCCTGTGGACTTGGGCTCTCCCATAGTGCATTGCTCTGTGGCGGACCCTTACGTGGTCATCATGACTGCAGAGGGGGTGGTCACCATGTTTGCGCTGAAGACCGACTCGTACATGGGGAAGACACACCGGCTGGCCCTGCAGAAACCACAGATCCCCACTGTGAGTTAAAGGGATATTTCACCGCTGGAAAGCTGAATATATCTTTAAATTGGGTCACTTATGTAGTATAAATGTGATTTTTCTTTTCTTTTTTTTTTAAAATTGGTGCCTTCTAGGCCGAGAAATGCCAGGAAATGTTGTATGTGTTGTATGTGTTTTTGTTAAAGGCAAAATATGTGTCAAACCATTCTGGATTATGTATTGTGGTGCTGCAGAGACGTCCCGGCCTACAAATCCTACAGACTAAAGAAATAATCTTTGTTTGGAACAGATCCTCGCATAAATCACGCTCTAATCATTTTAATTTCTTTTAATTTACAATGAAAATGAGAATATCAAAACAAAAATGCTCATTCCCTCCAAACCCGTGAATCCTATCGCAATCGCAATATCAGTCCAAAATAATTGCAATTAGATATTTTCTTTATATCGTGCAGAAATGCTTATTCATACTATATATTTATTAATTGGGATGACTGTGAATGAGTGTATGTTAGAGTATCTTTTTTTGTGTAATTGATTACTTTTAGTACTTTTATATTCAAGTACGGCACATTTCGTTGTACACAACGCAATGCCAATAAAGTCTATTCTGTTGTATTTGAATCTATTCTTGCCCTAATGCACGGCATCGTTACACTCCCTCAGTTTGAAACTAGATTCACGCAACAGTAATCAACTTGTCTAAAACCGCCTCTAATTCAACAGCAATCCCGTGTGATCACACTGTGTGCTTACCGGGACGTGAGTGGCATGTTCACCACAGAAAACAAAGTGAGCTGCTCCGTCAGAGAGGACCCCGTCATCAGGAGTCAGTCGGAAGAAGAGACCATCATCCATGACCTCAGGTAAGAGCACCCCCTCCATACCGAAACACACAGCCAGCCGCCACATGTCCCATTTAGCGATGGATTGATTGATTGTCAAATGTGTAGTAACACAGTGGACGATGAGGAGGAAATGCTGTACGGAGACTCAAACGCCAGCGCAGCTCATGGAAGGGATGAAATCGGCCGCAGCTTCGGGGCACTGGGGCTTTCTGACGGAGGCTCGAGCAAAGCAGAACCCAGCCACTGGTGCATTATCAGCAGAGAGAGTGGAGTAATGGAGGTATGGGGTGTATGTTCCATCATAAGAATATATACACTATATTAATCAGCATGTAGTCTCGCTTTGCCAGACCTTCCTCCACAGCGCCGCGGAGGAGGGTCTGGCTAGTCCACACAGCATTCCGGGATGGGAGAAAAACGTGCTCTGGTTTATTGGCATTTCTTTTAACCAATCACATGCCGCTGCAAAATAGCCTCGGGAAGGAACTTGTTTTGGTGGAACGTGTGTATGATCAAAAGTAGTTTTAGTCGTGCAACAGAAAACTCAGATTGGACAGATAGTCTAGCTAGCTGTCTGGATTTACCCTGCAGAGATCTGAGGAGATGTTAACCATAGTCCTCAGAAATCCACCAGAGTTTAGAACGCCAACACAAAGAAAGCGAAAGGTACCGGACATCCGGCCTAAAAGAGTGAAATCCGGCAGAATTTCCGCCGGAAACGGCGCAATCCCGGAAGTGGAACGTCGTGGATATAGACTAATCAGCATGTTAATGCTGATTATTTTCTATACTTTCTTTTTGTCACGCTCTTTGCTTTTATTTGAACAGATATACCAGCTCCCAGACTGGCGATTGGTGTTCCTGGTGAAGAACTTCCCAGTGGGTCAGAGAGTGCTGGTGGACAGTTCGTCTGGCCAATCAGCAGCACAGGGGGAGGGTAAAAAAGAAGAAGTCACGCGTCAGGGGGAGATCCCACTAGTCAAAGAGGTGGCTTTGGTGTCACTCGGCTACAATCACAGCAGACCGTATTTACTGGTGAGTGTTGGTTTGTGTTTTCGCTTGAATAAAATGCTTTCATGAAAATTAAATAAAAAAAAAAAAAAAAAAAAACTTGAACCGAATGAAAACAGGGTGTAACATTAAAAAAATCAATACAGTGAAAGCAGGGTTTAACAAAAACGTGTCCTTGTTTTCCAGGTCCATGTGGAACAGGAGCTTCTGATCTATGAAGCGTTCCCGTACGATCAACAGCAGCCACAGAACAACCTGAAAGTGCGCTTCAAAAAGGTAAGAGCTGGGATGATAACGGTGGGCCAAATGGAGTCAAATGTGAATGAGGTGAAGCTTTACCGTGCTACTTCACTCTGCACAGGTGCCCCACAACATCAACTTCAGAGAAAAGAAATCAAAGGTGAAGAAAGATAAGAAGGCAGAGAGCGGTGGCGGCGCCGAGGAGAGTTCAGCTGTGAAAAGTCGGATTGCCAGATTCCGATACTTCGAGGACATCTCTGGATACTCAGGGGTACGGAAGACATTTAAAAACATACCTGCAAACTAGTTGCTTTTCGGCGAAAATCGCCGGTTTTGAATGGGAAAATGTAATCCACGTGAATTGTGTAGATCCGATGATTTCCCATAAACGGTAGTTTCAGAAACCTACTGCGGTCGTCTTCACAATAAAACATGTTTGGCGGTACGTCACGCAAGTCATTTGGCCAATCACAATCACAATCAAGATAACGGCTGCGTCTTCTTTGAAAAGCCCCTGGTTGCAGCTTTCCTTTAGCTTTTCAGCTTCAGCTTTTCTCCAACGTTGTTGTTGTTGTTACCACGTTTAACGTTATAAAGGAAAGCAAGCTTGTCGACTTGCCAGCTAACGTAAGGGGGGGGGGGGGGGGGGGGGAGGGCTGTATAAAATGTACAAAATTCGACATCCTGTCACACGCTCCTCTGATTAGCCAAGTAACTCTCCACGTTGTCCTTGTTGTCCCAGGTGTTTATCTGCGGTCCGTCCCCTCACTGGATGCTGGTCACCTCTCGTGGAGCCATGAGGCTTCACCCCATGACTATTGATGGCCCCATTGAGTCTTTCTCCCCCTTCCATAACATCAACTGCCCCAAAGGTTTCCTCTACTTCAACAAACAGGTACACAGAGTGCCCACTCTCACCTTGGTAGTGATACTCTACGTGTTTGTGTTGACTGTTTCTCTGTCAACTCCACTCACAAACACAACTTAGACTTGTTATTAAATGATCCCAAGTCCAACTGTTAAGATTCTTTTTTAATGATATCCTCAGTGCTCCTCAGATACAGACCTCTCTGCTTTTTTCACTTTTTCTTGTATCTGGGTTCTAGTTCCTTGAACAGTTCTCACTGTGTGTGTGTGTGTGTGTGTGTGTGTGTGTGTGTGTGTGTGTTTTCCCGCAGGGCGAGCTGCGGATCAGTGTCCTGCCCACCTATCTGTCCTACGATGCCCCTTGGCCTGTCAGAAAAATCCCGCTGCGGTGCACCATCCACTACGTCTCCTACCATGTCGAATCCAAGGCAAGGCTCCCTTTACTTTAGCCCACACAACACCAAAAGGCACCAGAGCGGCAACGTGACACAAATTCGAGCCGAAAAACACATTCCCCCGGTCACCTCCGCTTACGTAAACGCCATGCAAAAATAAAAAGCGTATCGATCGAGCCGCTTTGAAAAGTTTGAGACGAAAGCCCTCTGGCCTTAAAAGTTTTCTAACAGCGAGAGAAGGAAAAAAAAAATCAATGAGGGATTAGTCTTTGATGTGAACTTTTTCTTTGTGGTTTTGGCTCCCCCCCCCCCCCCCCCCCCCCCCTCAGGTGTATGCTGTGTGCACCAGTGTGAAAGAGCCCTGCACACGCATCCCCAGGATGACTGGAGAGGAGAAGGAGTACGAGACCATAGATCGAGGTCAGACATGGACACACACGCACACACAAAAAACTATTTATTTTATAACTATTTTAACACAAATATGTGTATACATTACTGTTGTTTCTTGCGTGTCCCCCTACCAGACGAACGTTACATTAATCCTCAGCAGGAGAAGTTCTCCATCCAGCTCATCTCTCCAGTCAGCTGGGAGGCCATTCCCAACACGAGGTAAAAGCTGCTCTCTGTATATAGCGTATCACACCCCTTTGAAAAGCAAGAGTGCCGTTTGCAAAATCAATAAGAACACCTTGTTTTAATAGGCCTTAGGCAACTATGAATCAAGAGGTCCACACAAGTTTGTGGTAGCTTTCTTTTCTCTTTTTCTCTGCACTGGGTCATCCTAGTGGAGGCTTTGTGCTGCTTTTAGAGAATAATGAATAAAAGAGTTTAATTGAAAATCTTGGGTCACTTACTAAAGCTGTATATCATTAATTTAGTCCCACATTGTTGCTTTCCATCGTTTCAGCGAGGGTCAGTTGGAAATGTCGGGTCATTTGTCCAAGTCCCTAGTCATTTAGTTGCGCTGCGTTATTATTACCTACCACTGTGAAGAGCTGAAGAACATAAGTATGTAACTGGCTTGTAGTGTTGAGAATATGAATCCCAGTCTTTTCTGTCAAAGCACATTTAGATTTGTTATTATAATGTGGAGACATGCTCGGTTCAGCGCTGTGCTAACTTAGCCTTGCTTTTTACTAAAATGTAATCTTACACTGAGACAACTTTGGCTTAATGCCAGAATGAAGTGTTTAAATGTGACAGCCCATCATAGACAGTCACATGCATGATAGTCTAAATCCACGACCTTCCACTGCCGGGATTGCTCCAGGGCCGCCGGTAATTCCGTATGTCTCTTCTTGTGGCCAGGTGTCTGTTACCTTTCTTTGTGTTGTAAACTCCGGTGGATTTCTGAGGACTATGGTATGCTCCTCAGATCTCTGCAGGGTAAATCCAGACAGCTAGCTAGACTATCTGTCCAATCTGAGTTTTCTGTCGCACGACTTAAAACAACTTTTGAACGTACACGCGTTCCACCAAAACAAGTTCCTTCCTGAGGATGTTTTGCAGAGGCACCGTGGCTCCGTGCGGAGCTTAGCGCCGCCCAAGACGACTGGGATTGGTTTAAAGAAATGCCAATAAACCAGAGCACGTCTTTCTCCCATCCCGGAATGCTGTGTGGACTAGCCAGACCCTCCTCCGCAGCGCTGTGGAGGAAGGTCTGGCAAAGCGAGAACACATGCATGACAATGCCACCAAAACATCATGAACCAGAGTCGGAAACCTACCCAGTCTAACAAACTGGTCCCCATCCTCCCCTTTCAAATTATTAATTGAATCAAAACACGGCTTAATAACATCTTTGCTGCCTCCCTGGGGTACGTTTCAGAAAGAGAGGTAACTTAATCTCAGAGTCAGTTACTATGGTAACTGAGTCTGTGAACCTAACCTGGTCGGGAGCAGGTTCTTCTCTCTCATTCATTCATTCATTCATTCATTCAGTCTGTAGGCTATCAGGCGCATTTTAATGCAGTTTTTTATCTGCATGATGAATAAAAAAAAACGTATTGTTTATTATAAAACGTTTTTTTCTCAAACATGTCATGTCCTTTTGTCGACGATCCCGTTGATGAAAAAGCTGTATTACTTCACAGAGAGTTTACGTCGGGAGATGATACTGAGTCCCGGCAATGTATTTTCATTTCCACATAACCGATTTGAGAGGTATTTTTTTTCACAGTCTCATCCGTCCTCATATCCCCAACATCCACCATCGTGGACATGCTTTAACATCCCAGCAGATTCTTTGTGTCGCATTACGTTTTTTTCAAGCGTCAGTTTTCTTTCTAACCTTGGTGATGCGGCTCATACTGTAATAGTGAAGCCTCTGTATGCAGCGCCGTCAGAGAAGTGTGACTCGCTCTGAAACGTTTGTTAAACGTTTTTTGTAGTGTTCCCTGGACACAAACCAGTGAGAGCCATCCAAAAGAAATAAATGATTATACATTATAGTTCTGTTAATGATCATGGTGCTGCAGCCTCAGAATGGGATAGGCCTACTTTTTCGCCCGCAGGATTGCACCCAAATGACATTATAGGTGTAATACAATTCCAGTTTTCACCAGTAATATTATAAGTTAACTGTGATTAAATATGAAATTAATACACTGTTAATGCTTACGGATTGACTCGAGCAGCAATTTTCTGCCACACCAATTCTCTCTCTTTTGCAGCAGCAGCCGCTGTGTTGCTTTTTTAACTAAATACATGTTCAAACTCGCTGTTTGTGCGCATGAGTATTTCCACCGACCCGCTTGTTTGTGGTTGTTACCATGGTGAATCGTAGTATCATGGCTCCATTCATACTGCCTTATTTTTTTTTTTCTTGTGGTGGTGCACACGCGTGAACCTACTCCGAGTTGATTGAACCAACTCATATCAGCTGTTCTGGAACCAAACTCAGAGTTTGTTAAACCTCCTTCCAGAAACGGACCCCTGGACAAAAAAAACATGATTGTGGCAGTGGAATGCTCTCTTGAGTGTGTTTGCGTTCCCTGCTTTGCTCACCGGAGCATCCCGTTGGCTCTCAAGTCTCGCGCAGTACACGTAGCTGTCAATGTGACGTCCACGCTTTGAATCAAGCACAGCTCCTCCATTTGTCTCCACACATATTTCCTGTTCCTCTTCAGTGTCCCTCGTCTGATGAAGGCAAAATGTATTTTGCAAAGAGGAGAAAATTCTTCTTTACCGCTCCTTTATTTTCTCTGGCTGTTGAACCATGTAACGTCCCCTCTTTAATTGTGATTAGCCACCCAGACTGTCCTCTACAGCAGTCTGACAAGCATCGACCCCTAACTAACAAACTACTTAGTCTGTTATATCAGTAAAATATATTATATTACATAGTCGTGTGAACAGGTGTGTTTTAAATCATCACATTCCAGACCAACAAAGTATAAATCAGCAGGTTTAGGGATTGTTTGTAAATAATGCAAATACTGCTAATACCTTTTGTAACCTGCGTCATTATACTGAGAAGTTGGCATCAGAGCTCTTCATCATAGAAACATCGAGCTGCTGCAACAACACACAGTAAGCTAGATGTAAGCTAGATAATAATGCCACAGAGCCGATTTAGCCTGCTGTGTAAGGGTGGGCTGGTAGGCAACTTAGTCTGCCGGTAGCCCAGAGGTTAGAGAAGCGGACTGCCCAAAGTTTGCCTGTTCCCTGGCTAGTTGGCTCAAAGATCTGCCAGAATGGCAGCTGGCATCCAGAAGAGTTGTCAGAGTCGCGATCAGATGCAAGCTCCTGCCATCGTGCTGTCAGGCCTCTCCAGCTTATGGCTGTGTGTATGTGTGTGTGTGTGTATGGGGTGTTACAGAAAATTAATATCCTCATGGGCAGATTGATTTGCCTTAAAATAAAAAACACATTGCTCATAGCCATTGCCTGCCTTGTAAAGCCATGGGAAAGTTTGTCTTTTTAATCTGATACCTGCGGCGTATGTGGTGGTGTCAGGCCATATGACGTGTGGTAGGCTATTTCAACCGAGCAGGGACAGGATTTTTTTTTTTTTTCCTTGTATTTTATATAGGCAGCGATGGCAACTGGGAGCTACGGTAAGAAAGAACACGGGCAATGGAACAGAAGATAAAGGGGCGTCAAAACAGTCTCACGGGAGCAGACTGTCATATTTGTAGCAATGATATGATACAATAATTCCTATTATCAGACAGGAACAGCAGAGTCTGACTCCACTCTGTGTCTCCATAAGGTTTGACCTGGACGAGTGGGAACATGTGACCTGTATGAAGACGGTGTCACTGCGGAGTCAGGAGACGGTGTCCGGGCTGAAGGGCTACGTGGCGGCAGGGACCTGCCTGATGCAGGGGGAGGAGGTCACCTGCAGGGGCCGGGTAAGCAGCAGCACACAACAATACCAACTTTATTTATTATAATAATAAATATATATATATATATATATATATATATATATATATATATATATATATATATATATATAAAACATGGTTGAAGGGCGTTTCATCTGTTTTTGAGTGTTGGCGTTGCGCAGGTTGTCCAGTCTCGTGTTTCTTTAAGTTTGTATTTTTATACATTTTATTCATCAGAACTTGAATATATTTTGATGTTCCTCTGTTCTGTTATGACAATAAAAAAAACAAGTTTATATGTAAACTGCATTATCATATTATTATTTTAGTAACTACAAATAACGAATGTTAGGGAAATCTGTTTATATTTTGTTACGCGTTTCTGGATTTATTTATTTTTTTAAATATATATATATATATCGGCCGATATATCGGAACATCGGATTTTTAAATCACCAAATATTTGTATCGATATCGGCCTTAAAAATCCTTCATCGGTCGGGCTCTAATACCAACAAATAGAGCTGGTCGCTTATGGAAAAAAATCACAATCGAAATGATTTTGGTCACTATATTTCACACGATTACTCATTGACTTTTGGAAAGATGTTGCATTTCCTGAACTTCAAAAAACAGTGAACACACCTTGCACTGTGGACCTTCCCATAATACTACTTCCCTTTAAACTGTTTTATATTCCCCTTTAGAACACAAGACAAAATAAGAGTTTACTTGCAAAATCGAATGTGCGAAACTATCGTTTTTCTCAGTTACATTGTTTTTTTGTGATCTTTAGCCAAAATTGAAATCGCGATCAAACTTTGATTCATTTCACAGCCATACCACCAGACTAGGTTTTGTCTATTTGTACACAAAAACAACAACAAAGGCCTCTCTCACACCGCACAATGACAAAAATAAGACCTGAAAACGTCTGCTCATCGCTTGTGGTTTGATTCCTTTTGTTCAGATTGTGATCCTGGATGTGATCGAAGTGGTGCCGGAGCCAGGCCAGCCCCTCACCAAGAACAAGTTCAAAGTGTTGTACGAGAAGGAACAGAAGGGGCCGGTGACGGCTCTGTGCCACTGCCATGGTTACCTGGTGACGGCCATCGGACAGAAGGTATAACCACGCTGTCGCATCACAACCCTGGCAATTCACATAGCTGGGATTGGAAAAATACGGCAAAGACTGAATGATGCTAGGACTGTAGGGATGTGCCCATCAGCTTTCCCCGATCCGATTTTTGAAATATTGAATATCTGCCTATACCGAGTCCCGATCCGATACTTGTATTTGCATAAATAATAGAGCTACACGTTGTTTTTTATTGTTTACAAAAATAACTAAGTAAACAAAGTAAATAAAAAAGAGTTGTCTTCAGCTCAATACATTTAACTTTGTACTCCTAGCATTTTTGTAAAACTCACATATAAAATCAACCTCTACTGAGAATGGTGTAGAATTTTCTCATCGTTATCGGAGTAAGGTGATCGCGGTGACTGCTGATCCCCGATCAGTTAAAAAATGCCCATATCGGCGCCGTTGTGTTACTTCCAATTCAATCGGAACATCCCTAAAGAACTGAATTTGAGCTTATAGCTTAAAGTGCTCATATGATGCTTTTTGGCTTTTTCCCTTTCCTTTATTGTGTTGTATATCATTTTGTGCACGTTATAGGTTTACAAAGTGAAAAAGCCCAAAGTCCCCCCCCCCCCCAAAGGGTCTTACCATCTCCAACAGAAAACACAAAGCAGTTCACAAACTGCTCCAAACAGCCTTTACTTAAGAGACGAATGTGCGTCACTTTGTAACACACGTTATAATGCTCACCTAGCTGCTAGCGTGGCACGCCCTCATACTCTGCTTCTGACTGGCTAGTAGTCCTTACCTAGGTACTGTCAGGGCACACCCTCATACTCTGCTTCTGACTGGCTAGTAGTCCTTACCTAGGTACTGTCAGGACACGCCCTCATACTCTGCTTCTGACTGGCTAGTAGTCCTTACCTAGGTACTGTCAGGGCACGCCCTCATACTCTGCTTCTGACTGGCTAGTAGTCCTTACCTAGGTACTGTCAGGGCACGCCCTCATACTCTGCTTCTGACTGGCTAGTAGTCTTTACCTAGTTACTGTCAGGGCCCTCATACTCTGATTCTGACTGGCTAGTAGTCCTTACCTAGGTACTGTCAGGGCCCTCATACTCTGCTTCTGACTGGCTAGTAGTCCTTACCTAGGTACTGTCAGGACACGCCCTCATACTCTGCTTCTGACTGGCTAGTAGTCCTTACCTAGTTACTGTCAGGACACGTCCTCATACTCTGCTTCTGACTGGCTAGTAGTCCTTACCTAGGTACTGTCAGGACACGCCCTCATACTCTGCTTCTGACTGGCTAGTAGTCCTTACCTAGCTACTGTCAGGGCACGCCCTCATACTCTGCTTCTGACTGGCTAGTAGTCCTTACCTAGGTACTGTCAGGACACGCCCTCATACTCTGCTTCTGACTGGCTAGTAGTCCTTACCTAGGTACTGCGCATGTGCGACTCCCAACAAAGATGTTACAGCAGTGAGAGGTCTCACTCTGTAGTTAAAACAGAGAGCTCAACACACAGGGTGAAAAGAAGAGCTGCAGCAATGTGCAGTACAACAAAAATATGTTTTTTGAAAATTAAACCATGAAAAACCTATTCTGATATAACCTCTAAATACAATTATGAACCTGAAAATGAGCATAATATGAGCACTTTAAACATTCTGGAAATTCTGCCCTGCTCTACATAAGTCATCTTATGTAGATGTTTGACCAAACACTAATGACAAACTAACATGATATCACATGTCCTCCGTGTTGCTGCAGATCTTCCTGTGGGTCCTGAAGGACAACGACCTGACGGGCATGGCCTTCATCGACACCCAGCTCTACATCCACCAGATGTTCAGCATCAAGAATTTCATCCTGGCTGCCGATCTGATGAAGAGCATCTCGCTGCTGCGCTACCAGGAGGAGAGCAAGACGCTGTCTCTGGTCAGCAGGGTGAGTCCAGTCAGTCTGATTGAGTTTTTGTCAGGGATGTTAACGATGTAGCCGTTTAACCTTAATCGTCAATACGATTATCAGTCAAGTTCAACAGTTCAAAACAATATTATACAATTTTAAAGATGCTTAAAAAGCATTGAAAAAGAAAAATAGGCTATACAATCTATTCCTAAACTGTAAGTTAACTTGCCAGTGCAAACTTGTCAGCTCTTTTTTTCTGCCAAGGTACCAGAGTCCTGCCCATATACCCACTTGACCAATCTTAGGTCAAGCTCAGCTGTCAATCATGCATTTCACCCAGTTTTTATAGCATCAAACAACAAATAAAAGACAAATTTATCAGAAAAATTAACTGTTGAACAAACATCAGCATGATTAGCACTCCCTAAAATGACAGAAACAGAAACCATCTTTGGGAAAAATTTATCTGAGGTGTACTGAGATTTTTTTTAGTTTGGTCCATGTCCTATCCGCTAACATGGAGGGGTTGGGATATATGCGCTATACTGCAGCCAGCCACCAGGGGGCGATCCAGATGTTTTGGCTTCACTTATACAGCCTGTGCATCAACCTCTGGCGGAGACGGGCTCGGCCCGCTGAGACAGGCTCGGCCCGAGGAGACGATCTCGGCCCGCGGAGACGATCTCGGCCCGCGGACAGCTGCGGCTCCATACTGGGGAAGTTGCTGCGTGTGTAACTGTCTGAAGCTCCCGGACTGGTGAACCGGTTGTCAGTTAACGAGGGTCGGCTATCGGTCACGAAATCAAATGAAATTAGCGCCCCTAGTTTTTTGTGATTTACTATATCTAAGCTGATTGTTTGTCGATGCAAATATTTGCCTCAGTAGCTAAGGTGAAAAAAAGGGATTGGTCTTTGCTGGCATTTAGTTTTTCCTCCTGCAGTTTGAGTTTGGGCCAGTGTTGTACCCATAGACATATATAAAATAGACCAACAGATCCCGTTGCTCTGGACGGAGACCAGTAAAAGGATATTGGAAGCACTTTTCCGGTGATAGCTGAGCGTTACTGAGCAGCCTCCAACTGAGAGAGACGACGTAAATGTGACGTGAGCAACCTGTCTGAAAGTTGGAAGTCTTCTGGTAGCTGTGCCAAGAGAAATCTCAATCATTCCCAATCTAGCAGAGACGGAGAGCGTAGGTATATGTAAGGAGATAACATAGACACAGGCTAAATATTGATCACTAAAATGCTAGTTAACATTAGTAATTAAACTTAAACAGCTACTTTAAGTTGAAACTGCCTGAGAGCTTCTCCTGTACTATACGGTAGTTCCTCTACTATGCGACAGTAAGTCATGTGGTTATGACACAATCGTTAGCTTATTTTTATAAAAACGTCTGCTACGGAGGCATAACGTGAGGTACAAGGTAATGGAGCCTTTATACATTGTCGTGTTTCTTTAGAAATAAACAATGGACAAATAAAGTCTTTAAACACTTCAGATGTAAAGTTATTCACTGTCAAAATGAATGGGAGTCAATGGCTTGGTAGCATCAAAACAACGCCATAGGAGCGTAGAGGCTTACCCCCTTGGCTGGACCGGAGTGTAGAGGAAGATTAACGATGTGCAGTGGGCTGCAGTGCACACAGTGGCGTGTTTATTGATTAGGAGGTACAAGTGAGTATTGATGGCGTGTGTCTCCTGTGGTGATCTGTCTTCGGTGGAGTTGATCTCGAAGAGAGCAGCTCTGGCAGCTGGAGATAATTCGGGGGACTGTAGCCGTCTTTGTTGGGGTTGAACTGTTTTCTTATTGTCTTGGCAACAGGATGCAAAGCCCCTAGAGGTTTACAGCATCGACTTCATGGTGGATAACAACCAGCTCGGATTATTGGGTAACGTTTGTAATGCCCTTTGGATGCAAATTAAATTAAATTAGTAAAATAACTGTCCTGTTCTCATTAACCTTTTTCATTTTTTTTCATTTCATTCCCCCTTTAGTGTCAGATCGAGACAAGAACCTCTATGTATATATGTATTTACCTGAAGGTATGTCATATTGTTGGAACAACGTATGCAAATGTAACACACGTCAGTATTCGTTCACATCCGGTCATGTAACGTGTGGTCTGGGGTTGCAGCTAAAGAGAGCTTTGGAGGAATGCGGCTGCTGCGGCGAGCGGACTTCAACGCCGGAGCGAACATCAACACGTTCTGGCGGATGCCGTGCAGAGGAGCGCTGGACGCCGGCAGCAAAAAGGCTCTGACCTGGGACAACAAGCACATCACCTGGTTCGGTAAGTGGCCATAGCTACCAGCTCTAGTAGAATCTAGTGATTCTTAAGGCGCCGACACACCGACAGTCGGACAGTCTGGCGAGGTCAGTGACTCGAGTCTGTTCGGTGCGTTCCACGCCGTCGTCCTTCATTTTAGCCAATTTGACATGTATAATTACGTATAATGTATGTTTGTTACTGTCAAAAAAAAGTAGGATTTGAGATTGTAAAGTTCAGTAGACTCGACACCAGGGCTGACCCGAATGCGTCGAAGCGTCGATCGTTGTCATGGTAACACATCCAAATCAGTATTCAAAAATAGGCCTGCACGATAAATCGTTACATCATTTATTTTTCTCCTTCAATTCATTTATTGAAAGCATTTGACATTGACATGTTTTAATGATGTAAAGACATGTTCAAGGAGTTCAGATAGAGCCTGTATCAGGGCATATTTACTTCAGTGTGTTATAGGTCACTATTTCTGGTAGCCTACTGTACTTCAATGGCCAGTACGTACGTACTTTTCTTTATTCATTGAAGCCTCTGTGTTTACAGGCTTGTGGTGATGTGCAATGTGCTATAGGTGCCCAAAAATAATCTGTTTGGTACTGCCATTAGTTTAGTTTATTTTAGTCATGGCTCATGTGTGCAGTAAACACTACACTTTGTGAGGAACAAGTCGTGGTAGAGAATCGTGATATCAATTCTAAGCTAAAAAAATCGTGGTTCATATTTTTCTCCCGAATCGTGCAGGCCTAATTCAAAAGCTTCTTTTTTTTATTATAATTCCTATTATTATTTTAATTATTATTATTATTTATGCTTTGCCCCAAAAATCCTACAGCTTTAATTAACTCATGTTGCTGTATTGTGTGAACGGTTAACTTCATTTAATATTGTATGTGGCGTTTTCTTTTGCGGGGTGCAAATGTTCCACCAGAACAAGTTCCTCCCCGAGACTATTTCGCAAAGTCACCGTCGCCGCGTCTGGAGCTTAGCGCCGCCCAAGACGATTGTGATTGGTTTAAAGAAATGCAAACAATCCAGAGCGTTTTTTTTTCCTCCTATCCTAGAATGTATGTGTGGTGTAGCTAGACCTTACTCGGCGGAGATAGGTCTGGCAAGGCAAGACTACATTTGGACTAAACCTGTCCCTCCCCCCCCCTCATCTGTTCCCCCAGCAACCCTGGACGGAGGAGTTGGCTTGCTCCTCCCTATGCAGGAGAAGACCTATCGCCGTCTACTGATGTTGCAAAACGCTCTGAACAGCATGCTGCCTCATCACGCCGGTCTAAACCCAAAGGCCTTCAGGTTTGCATTCGCCCTCCAGTACTCGTCCCATACTAGATGTCACTGCTCAAAGGATCTGAGCACGGGTTCATATTTCTTTTTGACTGACCCTTTTGTATTCTTGCGTCCAGAATGCTGCACACTGAGAGAAGAAGCCTGCAGAACGCGGTGCGTAACATCCTGGATGGAGAACTCCTCAACAAGTACTTGTACCTCAGTACAATGGAGCGCAGTGAGCTGGCCAAGAAGATTGGTACCACTCAAGACATAGTAAGACATAGCACTCACACACAAGAGAGGATGCACTGAGGTCAGTTGTCTTAATTCTAACTTCCCCTCTCACTTCATCCCCAGATCCTGGATGACCTCCTGGAGATCGACAGAGTAACAGCTCATTTCTGAGAGCCACGTTCCCACGTCTCCTTCACCCAACGCTGTTTTATACTGAATGGAGAGGATGTTTTGTTATGGCCATCTTTGTGCAAACAAGATTTGTTTTTCTTACTTGTTAGATGAGAGAGAAAAAAGAGGGCAGACATGTTTTCTTAGGATATTTTGTATTAAAAAAATAAAATAAAAAA
Source organism: Zingel zingel (assembly GCA_023566125.1). Classification (NCBI taxonomy): domain Eukaryota; kingdom Metazoa; phylum Chordata; class Actinopteri; order Perciformes; family Percidae; genus Zingel; species Zingel zingel. Next base: position 25,974,499 of record CM042330.1, read on the forward strand.
TCTGTAAAAGTAATTTACACAAGCCTTGTGTTTGAGTTTAAAGTGATGAAGACCGGGATGCCTTAAAGAAGGAGGTAGAACATTTTATTAACAGATTTAAAATCATTTGGTTAGTTGTTCTTTTAGCCTGAGTTGTATTGCAATGACTGCTGAACTCGTGGAGAAATGGGACCCAAACACCAACAGTGTGGCTTTCATTCAAGTAACACACACACAGTGTTAATCCAACACAGATATTCATTCTTGTATCACAGACATACAAGTATTGCTGTCATTAAAGCTGCAGTTCCTTACACATAGATTTCCTCTCACTCCAGTGGGGACGCGGCTTAACGTTGTATTATATCAAAGGTACGGTTATTAATTTAACTAATAACAAAAACATTACTTGGGGAATACATTGACTCAATTTCGTCAAAGAATACATGTCACCAGTTGTTTTTTTTAAACAAACTGCAGCTTAAAATTTCAAAAACATTTGCTGTACTAAGATTACACCAACACTAATTTGAAGAGGTAAATACCATTAAAGATAAATGCTAATTTAATTAACCTTACAATAGGCCTCTCACAGTCGACACTGGAGTGGGTCATGCAGTTTAAAACATTCTCACCCATTTAAAAAAAAAAAAAAACAGTCATGTCTGACAGCAGAATCCAGGATGATTTGGTGTGGAAACAGAGCAGCACACTGGAGCTGCACCGGCTTTTAAAGCTGCTACAGAAGTGCAAGGCTGTTGGATTGCATTTACGTGCTTGGAATATGTCCTTATTCCGTTCCTTCGTAGTGTGCCGACACATCTGTGCGCTACCTCAGGTACTCATACATGTCTGCGTCCAGAGATATAAACCCAAAGTACGACAGCAGGCTCAGGAACGAACGCGTCAGACTCATCGCTGTCGTCTCCCATCTGTAACGGAGTCGTTCGTATTTAGTGGCTACAATCACAAAACGGAATTTGCATTTTCTTTTTTTGACAAACACTAAATGAGTCTTTACCTCAAAGCCAGTTCAAACTTAAGGCCCTCCCACGTTGTCCTCACCCAGCGGAAGATCCAGAGCCTGGGCAGTATCCCTCTCTTCTCTGCCTGAATCTTCCCCCAGCCTCGCACCGCGCTGAAAAACAAGATGGGAGTCATCTACACGGAGCTGAGACTTGAAGATGCGTGTTGTGCACAATGTGGATACCCTGTATCCTGAAATGTTTTGACAGTACTTCGCACTGACCTCCATTTCTTAAAGTGAATGGGCTGAGAGGTTGGCTTTTTCCTTTTCCTTTATTGTGTCATATATCTTTTTGTGCACGTTATAGGTTTACAAAGTGAAAAAGCCCAAAGGGACTTACCATCTCCAACAGAAAACACTGTTCACAAACTGCTCCAAACAGCTCTATTGTAGTCCAGCCTTTACTTCAGAGACAGACGTGGTCACTTTGTAACACACGTTATAATGCTCACCTAGCTGCTAGCATGGCACGCCCTCATACTCTGCTTCTGACTGGCTAGTAGTCCTTACCTAGGTACTGTCAGGGCACGCCCTCATACTCTGCTTCTGACTGGCTAGTAGTCCTTACCTAGGTACTGTCAGGGCACGCCTCATACTCTGCTTCTGACTGGCTAGTAGTCCTTACCTAGGTACTGTCAGGGCATGCCCTCATACTCTGCTCCTGACTGGCTAGTAGTCCTTACCTAGGTACTGTCAGGGCACGCCCTCATACTCTGCTTCTGACTGGCTAGTAGTCCTTACCTAGCTACTGTAGGATAGTTTATTTTGCCCCATTAACTGCACTTACCTCTTGGCCATGACAAAGTAGCGGTCCACCGGTGCCCCGAGGGTGATGTTGATGCTCCGGACCGTGTTGATGTTGCGGAACACGAGCAGCATGGGCCGAGGCATCGACTTCAGCACCCGCATGATGCTTTCGAATCGGTGGCTGGCCATCTCGCGCATGTAGGTGGTCTCCTCTCGACTCAGGATGTTGGACAGACCCAGCTCGCGCATGTTGATGGGTCGCTGCAGCAGCATCTCGCAGAACAGGAAGTACTCTGCACAGCAAGATAAGTTCAAATTAGAGATGTCTGTTAAAGGTCCCACGGCATGAACTAGGGCTGTGCTCGACTGAAAGAATTCTTAGTCGACTAACACTCATTCAATTGTATCGACTAATCGATTAGTTGATTTAATCGACAGATCTGTAAATCTGAGTTTCTCCACAAAGAGTCATGCAAAAGCACCACTTTAATTCTTGTGTTTACCAGAGATGTGCTCGTACGTTTATTGGAAATAAGTCATTCAGCATGAAAAAAGCATACAAAATAACTAATCGACTAAAGAAATCTTAGTTGACTAAGACCAAAACGACCGATTAGTCGACTAATCGACAAAGAGGGGGCAGCCCTAGCATGAAGATTTCACGTTGAGGTTTTTCAACATTAATATGAGTTCCCCTAGCCTGCCTATGGTCCCCCAGTAGCTAGAAATGGTGATAGGTGTAAACCGAGCCCTGGGAATCCTGCTCTGCCTTTGAGAAAATGAAAGCTCAGATCTGGAATCTGCCCCTTATGACGTCATAAGGGAAAGGTTACCTCCCCTTTCTCTGCTTTGCCTGCCCAGAGAATTTGGCCCACCCATGAGAAAGAGAGAGAGACATCATGGCTTAAAAACAAGCATGGCAGTTGGTCAAGGGTACACCCCCACCCGCCACCTTGCCCCCCCCACCTCTCTCCTCGTCAATAGCATCTAAAGCTACAGACACAGAAATGGCACATCCTAAGGAAAGCTCATTGTGGGACTGGCTCTACTGGCTGTAATTCTGCACCAAGGCTGAATTTCAGGAAAGAGACTTCAGATACAGTATTAGAGGACCACTAAGGTCTATATAAAAGAGACTTCAGATACAGTATTAGGGGACCACTGAGGCCTATATAAAAGAGACTTCAGATACAGTATTAGGGGACCACTAAGGCCTATATAAAAGAGACTTCAGATACAGTATTAGGGGACCACTAAGGCCTATATAAAAGAGACTTCAGATACAGTATTAGGGGACCACTAAGGTCTATATAAAAGAGACTTCAGATACAGTATTAGGGGACCACTAAGGTCTATATAAAAGAGACTTCAGATACAGTATTAGGGGACCACTAAGGCCTATATAAAAGAGACTTCAGATACAGTATTAGGGGACCACTAAGGTCTATATAAAAGAGACTTCAGATACAGTATTAGGGGACCACTAAGGCCTATATAAAAGAGACTTCAGATACAGTATTAGGGGACCACTAAGGTCTATATAAAAGAGACTTCAGATACAGTATTAGGAGACCACTAAGGTCTATATAAAAGAGACTTCAGATACAGTATTAGGGGACCACTAAGGCCTATATAAAAGAGACTTCAGATACAGTATTAGGGGACCACTAAGGTCTATATAAAAGAGACTTCAGATACAGTATTAGGGGACCACTAAGGTCTATATAAAAGATACTTCAGATACAGTATTAGGAGACCACTAAGGTCTATATAAAAGAGACTTCAGATACAGTATTAGGGGACAACTAAGGCCTATATAAAAGCATCCAAAAAGCAGAATGTCATAGGACCTTTAAAGATGTTCCGATACCATTAGAGATGTATCGATACATTTAGAGATCTTCCGATACCATTAGAGATGTCCGTTAAAGATGTTCTGATACCATTTTTTTCCTTCACGATACTGATTCCGATTAGGGCTGTCCTCGACTAAAGAAATTCTTAGTCGACTGGCAATCATAGGATTTTGTTGACTAACCGATCGGTTGATTTAATGCACAGATCTGTTAAACTGAGTTTTTCCACAAAGAATCACGCAAGAGCACCGCTTTAGATCTTGTGTTTACCAGAGATGGGCTCAGAAGGTTTAAAAGACTAATAGACGAAATCATTTTTTGTCGACTAAGATTAAAATGAGGCAGCCCTAAGTCATACCTGAACTTGCGTATCGGCTATCCTGGCTCGGGTTAAACCCTTTTGTA
>CM042330.1:25981012-26043512 GCA_023566125.1 Zingel zingel
GCGCTGTATTGCGCCTCTTTACATAGACAGTTTGTCTACCAAAAATGTTTTGTGCTGGTCAGGATACTTAGATGAAAAGATATTTCAAAGTGGGTAGCTACATTATTGAAAGAAGTTTAAGACCCACTGCCATAACACATGCATATACAGACACCGATGTTCCCACCATTTCCAGGATGAGGGTCAGCATGGATGAACCCCGTGTAGAATATTTGTTCAGCAAATGTTCGGATCAGTTTGTCCGCCGTCTGAAAAAATAAACGTTTGATGAGGCATTTCAGACAGTGTTCCTCTGATAATACTCCGCTCTGAATACCATCTGCTGCGGCGAGTGCATCAACTCACATCTTTCAGACTTAAGCCTTGTCTTTTAACTTCTTCAACGTTGTTGATTTTGCAACCGTCGCAAAACTCTGCTGTCAACACTCTCTTTGAAATCGGAGAGAAAAGCGGGGGGGGGGGGGGGGAGCTTTAGCCACGGAAAAAAAAAGAAAAGAAAAAGGAGGTCGGTCCGGTCGTTTTGTATGGTTGATAATGACCTCACCTTACTGGTTTGCTCCCAGAAGACTTTGGGCACAACAACAAAACGTAAGTGTTTCAGCTCCTCTGCGCACCTCTCGGAATTCTTGGCCTCGTTCTCAAAATCCAGCTCCTGAGCCAGCGTCGCCTTCAAGTCCTACAGGAAGTAGAATCAATATCAATACTAGGCTAAACATCTTGCACACGGACATACTGTGTACTGTAGCTTAAAGGTGCAGTAGGTAAGCCCTATAAAACCAACTTTCTGTCATATCTGCTGAAACTGACCCTATGTTCCAGTAGAACTACATGAAGCAGGTCATTTAAAAAAATAACAATCCGGCTCCTCTGGCACCACCTACAGCCTGTAGTGCGATTTGTGTCAATCACTGCTCATGCATTCATTCTCCCTTGTGGGGGTAGGGGCTTAGGAGACCGTTTTGGGCTTTAGCAGAAAGCGGGGTTGGGACTGAGAAGTTGTCGAAGTCCTGGATCGTCCCAATCCTACCTACGGCACCTTTAACCAAGACGTGCAACTGTTTTACCGACTGACCTTAAGAACCCATCGGAATCCAAAGCTGGGGTGCATGAACTTAACGACATCCAGCAGGATCTCCAACGTCCTGATGTCGCCGTCAAACCGATCCCTGAGGTCAATGTACTGCACCTGTGGGCACCAGAGTAGAACTGAATCAGACACTCACACCAGTAACCTGGCGATTTTCCGCAGGGTGGTGCAGCGGGCGTCAATGGAAACGGCCAATTTGTTTGACGTCCTGTTGTGTTCTTAACCCCCCCCCCCACCCCAACACAGCACACGTAGACTTTATATTTCACAATTACTGTTTTCCGTCAGATCGTTTATCGATTTCGATGTTTTCGACCGCACATGAAGGCAGCTTCATTTTAAAAAGGAGAGAGAGAGAAACGAGACATAGGGAGCGCTTTGATGCTGCAGGAAACATTCAGCTGTTACGCTAACTCCCGGGCAGTTCAGCGCTTGTGTTTTTTTTGCGTTTTAAAACCTCACTGTAGCAGCGATAAAGTCAGTTTCCTGTTTCCTGTATGGGATTCTAATGGCGCTGACACACCGAGCCGATAATCGTCCGTCGGACCGTCTGGTGAGGTTGGTGACTCGAGTCTGTTCGGTGCGTTCGGTGCCGTCGTCCGTCCGAGGAGCCGTCGGCCTTCATTTGGGCCGACCCGACATGTTCAGTCGGGACTCACCCGGAAATGGCGAGCGGATGAGCCTCTCAAAATCTGACGAAAGTCTTTTAAACTGATCTTTGTCGATCTGAAATGAAGACAGATTCAGCAGCTGCACGGACTATTTCTCTCTTAAAATGTTTTCAGAAACACGTTTCGGTGAACTATTTCAGTACAATATGAGATCTTATTCTGAACAAGCCGCCATGACAGTCTGGCTGTGAATTTCCGGAGAAAAAGACCCACGTGACGCGTTCGTCCAATCAGCTCCCGGTTTTCATTTTCTGGGAAACAATCGAAGCGCCGCCTGCTGCTATGGAGACGCATTACGTTTCGCACAGAGCGTACGCTCAAGTCGGCGTTGCCTCAGTGTGTTCTGAGGCATTTTTTGGACCTCGGGGACCCGACTGATCAGTCCGACTGCCTTTTCTGCCGACGGTCGGCCGTCTGGTTGGTGTGTAACAGATCTACCACCGCCTCAAACCACACCGACAAGTCTGATCTCCGGTTACCTGATTGGCCACCGCAGCGTGACGTGGTGTTGCATTTTTCCAAAAGTTGAGTCTGTCTTAACTTTTCGCCGCAGGCCTGCTGCGGGGGTTGCGCCGGTGTCTGCGTAGCTCTAGCGTATCTCATTAAGAGAACAGCAATGGCCGGCATATGTGTGTGTGTGCGTAGGGAGTGTGTGGTAGAGCGAGAGATTAGCTTCGGAGCGAGTACCGACTCTAGCGGCATGGTGGGAGAAACAAAGGCTGTGTCTCATTCCGCATCCTTCCGTCAGTACACTGCTAACGTGCGCTGACCACTTACTGCCGTAGTGCCCACTTTCGATGGGTAGTATTGTCCCAAAAGGAACACTTATGTTAAAACACTTAACCGGAAATGACGAGCAGGATGAGCGTGACGAACGCAACACATGGCAGCTGATTGGACGAACGCGTCACGTGGGTCCGGCTGCTCCCGAATTTTAAAACCGACCATCATGGCGGCTCGTTCGGAACGCGACCTTGCATTTTACGAAGATAGTTCACCGACACGTGTTTCTGAAAACATTTTCGGCGAGAAATAGGCTGTGCAGTTGCTGAATCTGTCTGTTTTTTTTGATCGACCAAGGTCAGTTTAAAAGATTTTCGTCTGATTTTGAGAGGCGGCGAGCCCATCTGACTGGAATTTCATGTTGTTTACGGAGAAGGAGAACCAGGAAATGAGTTGGGGGGGGGGGGGGGGGATTGCAACGCTACCAAACCACGACCGAGCGGATCAATCAGTGGTTGCCGTCTGCTTTCGCCGCGACCTGTAGTTACAATTTTGGCGTAGGGTCTGCGTACGTACCCCCGGTGTTGATTTAACGCTTTAGAAGGATTATGCTGATGTCCCACCCCCCCCCCCCAAAAAAAAGACCAAAACTTATTTTTCATGTAGGTGGCAGGAGATATTTCCCCCCTACTGAAAGTGAAAAATAGGACACAGTTTCATGGTTGCTAATGCTAGAACACACAGCATTGCTTCCAACTAAAAGCTGGATTAGAGTGATCTGATTCTGCGCAGTACCCTAAAGTAGAGATGTGACCGGTATTGGCCGGTTTTCACGTGCTCAGCCATGACCGGCGACCGGCAGGTCAGTCTGACATATGCCCATTTCATCCCGGTCAACGCTCCAATTAACTGACAACATAAGTTATACCAGTTACAGTTCTCAAGGACACACACACACACACACACACACACACACACACACACACACACACACACACACACACACACACACACACACACACACACACACACACACACACACACACACACACACACACACACACACACACACACACACACACACACACACACACACTTTTTCCTTTCTCTCAACTTTTCCGCCATGTGTTACGCGTACCCGCTCGCGGTGTGAAGCGCGTGTCGGCGCTATTCTCGCAAATGTAGGGAACCTGGTGAATTAACCTGCAACATGTCAGCTGTTTGGGAATTCTTCAGCGTGTGTGCAGAAGATAACAAGTTTGCAATATGCAACAGCTGCAAGGAAAGAGTAGGGCGTGGAGGGACCAAAATCACATTATTTTAGTTGGATATTGGATGTGAAAAGAAGGAAATGGTTCTAACATTGACCTTTAGATGTGTGTGACTTTCCCACACCAGGAGTCATTTATATAGTTCTGATGAACAGTCCATTATCTGTTCAAAACATGTTCTATGTTCTGTGCAAAATGTTCTATTAAAGAAAAGATAGAAAATAAATATTTGTGTGTGTGTGCTGTAAAGTGGTTAGAAAAAATGAAATCGGAATCGGCTAAAATCGGTATCGGCTGGCCTAACTCAAAGAAAATCGGAATCGGCCTAGAAAGTTGTAATCGGTGCATCTCTACCCGAAAGTAAATAAAACGTTGACTTTGTTCTCTGAATCGGTGCTCACCTTCACAGCGACAGGAGTCCCATCGAACAGTTCGGCCTTATGAACCTGGGCCAAGCTGGCGGCAGCCATGGGTTCATGGTCAAACGTTTTAAAAACCTGCTCGGGGCTTTTGTTGAAGTCTTCCTGGAAGAGAACATCCACCTGTTGCAGACACAAACGAACCACCCTGAGACATTTGGAGCCGTCCTCTTTCACGGAGCGCCGCGCCGAGCCATGTGTTGTTGTGTGGCAGTTCTCACCTCGTTGGACCGCCTGTTTAAGGCCTTGTCTTCCAGTATCTGCAGGGTGCGGATGTACTCGGGGGGTAGGAGGTGGTTGAAGGAGCACAGACCTTGGCCAAGTTTGATGTACAGTCCCCCATTGCTCATGGCTCCTTCCACCATGCACTCTGCCGCCCTCTGGTGGCAGGCCGACATCTCGGCCAGGTAGGATGGACTGCTCTAGCAGTGGGGGGGGGTGGGGGGGGGGAGTGGGGCAGCAGTAAGACATCAATGTCTATACAATATTAACACCCTAAAAAGCAAGTAAACATGTGACCAACCAAATTTATTTATTTTCGGGCATTTTTAGGCCTTTATTTCCACAGGACAGCTGAAGACATGAAAAGGGAGAGAGAGGGGGGAATGACCTGCAGCAAAGGGCCGCAGGTCGGAGTCCAACCCGCGGCCACTGTGTCGAGGAGTAAACCTCTATATATGTGCGCCTGCTCTACCAACTGAGCTTACCCGGCCACGTGACCAACCAATTTTTTTATCTATTAATTGCATTTTTGGTGGCATTTAAAAAAAAAACGTATTTCTGTACATAAGGGAATGTGTGGCGAGTGAGGGGCATGATGGGCAACAAAGGTCCCTAGACGGATCTGAAATGGGGACTTGTTATGCGATATTAGCGCTGGGCAATATATCAATATATGAGGCTAGATGTTATCTTAGATTTTGAATATTGTAATATAATAGAAGTGTTGTCTTTTCCTGGTTTTAGAGGCTGCATTGCAGTGAAGTGATGTCATTTTCTGAACTTACCAGACTGTTCTAGCTGTTCTATTATTTGCCTTTATTGACTTGTTATTATATCCACATTACTGTTGATTATGTATCAAAAATCGCGTTGTGTAAATATTTTGTGAAAGCACCAATAGTCAACGCTACGATATCGTGGATATCGATATTGAGGTATTTGGTCCAAAACATTGTGATTTGATTTTCTCCATATTGCATTATGAATGACATTGTGACGTTGCCTTAATGCTCCTGCATTTTAGTGGCTGATGTAAAAACAATCAAAGACTGTGTCTGAACATTTTCGCAGGACATAACTGATGTGATGAGTAGACCGGCAATCATTGGTTTTAGGAGTGCAACTCATTATTGCCGGTATTGATTTTTTTCAGTTGCTTTTTTCCCCCCGCTTTAGATTAGGCGCCTATGGTGAGCCTATAAAGTGAATTGAGAACTTACCTCATCTTGGCCACGGAGAGTCACCTTGGTGGTCCACCAGTAATCCACAGAGATCAACATTCCCACAGAGAGAGCTCTGAGGACACAAAGGTAAGAGGCTCGCTAAGACTTCACATTCTTAACGTGACATGAACAGCAATGGGAGGGAATCACAATACGAGTCCGATTCAGTAAATCTGGGTCACGTGTATCGTGTTTTGCTAAAATGGATGCCAGAGATTCATCTCATCGTCGACTGAGAGGGCTGCGATACACCGTGTATTCGGTGTGTCGGGAATTCGTTTGAGGAGGAGAAAGACTTTTGTACAGCTGCAGCCATAACATGGCTGGTTAAGTGCACTGAATCTTAAGATGGCAATACAGCAATAGGACAAAAAAAGACATCATTTAATTCTAGAAAACAATAAGGAAAGAATGTTGTAAGAAACCAATGACACAAGCTCAGCATCGGAACTGATATGGTACATCTGTCGACATAGATACATAAAAAATGTAAAAGAGGCAAACCTGCAGAAGCGACCAAATCCTTCAATCACTATCTTCATTCTCCTCCTCTCTCTGGGTTGGGACACAGCATACTGGACACCCACTGCCACAGGTACACCCACAGAGACGCCAACTAACGTCTTCCATAACAGCCCTCTGCGCTTCCCTTCCCTTAAAGCAGAAAAACAATCCCATTCATCGAGACAGCAACGTCATCGTGGAGACAAGCAGATCTGTGATGACGTCCTGGCAACTATTTGGTACCTGAGTGAGCTGAAGGATCTGGTTGTTTGGAGTGATGAGCCGGGATGTGGGTATCTTCGGAGCAGAGCCATGTGATGCAGACACAACCTTAACTTAAAGGGGGGGGGGGGGGGGAGTCAACAACAGTACATTTCTAGGATCATTGGAGAAGCAGTGGCAGCAAAAACTCTACTGTCCTGTTAGTAGTGTCCTGAGGAGTGTCCCGGGACAGTCATGGGAGTCACAGGACAGTGTCTGGGAGTCACAGGACAGTGTCTGGGAGTCACAGGACAGTCATGGGAGTTACAGGACAGTGTCTGGGAGTCACAGGACAGTGTCTGACTGTCCCGGGACACTCCTCAGGGCACTACTAACAGGACAGGACAGTTTTTGCTGCCACCGCTGCTGGAGAATTGCCTGTCCTGTCCTGTTAGTAGTGTCCTGAGGAGTGTCCCGGGACAATCCTCAGGACACTACTAACAGGACAGGAGAGTTTTTGCTGCCACCGCTGCTGGAGAATTGCCTGTCCTGTCCTGTTAGTAGTGTCCCGGGACAGTCATGGGAGTCACAGGACAGTGTCTGACTGTCCCAGGACACTCCTCAGGACCCTACTAACAGGACAGGACAGTTTTTGCTGCCACCGCTGCTGGAGAACTGAAGTCATCCGGCACGTGGCTCACACACCTCTCACCTTCCGCTCTGTGTGTGCGTTGCCGTTCTCAAAGTCTGTTCGCTTTGGGACACAACCAACATTGTGCTCGCAAGCTACATGTTGAAGATGGCAAGTTGATGGCTAGAAAATACGGATTGTGTGCTTCTCCCTTTAAACTCTAAATTGAACCTGAGCTCATTACCTCAGCACATCCCAGTGGTCAAACTATTTAAATACTTGGGGGTGGACATTTTTCCTTCATTAACCAATACTGCCAATAAGAATTTTCAGGGCATCTATAATAAAGTTGGATCTTAGTAGATGGTCTCACTTGCCAAAATCATTACAAGCTTGTGCGTCAATTGTTAAAATGGATATTTTACCACGCATACATTTCTTTTCCTCAATGTTGCCCTTACCAACCCCAATTGATTACTGGAAAAGAGTCCGGGGGGGCTTTTTTGGGGTGAGGTCTGTGCTACTTTATCTAATGTACTGGATGTCACTGTACCATGTTCTCCCGCTGTGCTACTCTTGAATGATACCTCTCCACTAAAGTTGACGTGGGAAAAGACGTATGCTCTTAACAGGCATCACTGCTGCCAAGAAGTTGCCGGCTTTACGCTGGAAACCTCCACATACAATCACTAAGTCCCAATGGATTAACACATACATTGACATAGTTGATATGGAGCTGTCAGTGGAAAGAATGCACAGTGCTGGCGTGGCAAACAATGGCAGATAAGATTAAGGAATTGCTGTAATCACTACCTGTAAGTGCATTTTTCTTTTCTTTTTTTGTTACGTGGTCTCTCGTGTCCTGTAAGAGTTTTACAGAGATCAAGGGTTAAGGGGGTGGGTGGGGTGGGTCGCCTCTAGATCTTTTTTTTGTTCTTCTTCTTCTTTTTGATTGCAATTTGCCTGTACTGTTGTCTGAATGCTGTATGTGTTTACATTTAAAATAATAAAAACTTAACAAAAAAAAAAAGAAAATACAGATTGTGCAACAAATCAGGCCTGCTTGTTTTTTTCTGGGAGTGGTTGTAAAGATTTACAAAGCATGTGTTTACAACATTGCTAGAAAAATGACTTAGAAAATGTAATAAATAGTTGCCGATTCATTCTTTAATCGACTGACTAGTAATGGATTAATCGACTGTTCATGTTACATGCCATCCTTGGGTTGCCAGAGGTTGACGGCCACCTTCCTGAGACCTACGCGCCAGACTGTCACCGATAGTTCTCGGGAGCCAAATGTTACTAAATATCAGACTTATATCATGATTTACAAGGCTCAGATAGTGTGTCGAATGTGTGTGTGTGCATAAAAGAAGAGGGAGAGGGTCTAGATCAAGGCTAATATGTCCAGCCGGGGTACTTGGTTGTTTTTTGTTCGCTGTCTGCATCTGAGGGACAAAATGTCTCCAGTGCTGACAAACTGATGTACAGATAGCAGTGATGTCAGGGACCTGAGCACTGAACTATCAAACAAACTCTCGGTCGCTCACACACACACACACACACACACACACACACACACACACACACACACACACACACACACACACACACACACACACACACACACACACACACACACACACACACACACACACACACACACACTCTGTGTGAGTGTTTCCCATCACCAACAGTGAATGAGCTGTTGTTTGGTCTTATTTGGTCATGAATTGTGGAGTTGAAATGTCAACCTGTTACCTATCAAACTAAGTTACAGCCGCAAAACAATAATGGATAATTGTGAAATATATAAATACATTACTTTGAATGTCAATACTCAACAATATTCACATGTCCAGTTTGTCTTTGACACAAAAATATAGCTTCAACTCTCTAACACCTAGCATCAGTCCATTGGGATCTGTTGCTAACATGACTGGCTTAGTTTGTGTTAGTCTGGCGATTAGTTGTCAACTTTGAACCCTTATGTCGTCTTCCCTTCAACCTTTTCACAGTTTGTTTTTGCTTTTTCCAACGTTTTAAATTTTTACATTTTTCTTCTACACATTTTCAGCACTTATTTCTATGTCCCATTTTCTGATATAAAACAAAAATTTAAAACGAGTCAATGTAACCCAAAGTCAACACAAGAGTTAAGTGAATCGCCAACTATTTTGATAATTGATTAAATCGGTTTGAGTATTTTTTTTAAATTTTTATTTATTTATTTTTTTTAGGAAAAAAAGTTACAAAATTAGGCTTTCTGCGTCCAGCTTCTAAATGTTAATATTTTCGAGTTTCTAAACAGTAAACGTAATATATCTTTGAGTTGTGGACAAAACAAGACATTTGAGGACGTCCCCTTGGGCTTTGAAAAACACTGATCAACTTCTTTCACCATTTTCTGACATTTTATGAACCAAACAAATAAATCGATTAATCCAGAAAATAGTCATTAAAAAACGTTAATGGCAGCCCTTAAAACAAAAAGGATGCCTCAACGTTAGACAACGAGTCTTCTTTCCCAATAGCCTGTACCCAAAATTATCCATACCGTTATTTTTCAAATGTAAGTGTAGTACAACCAGCAGGAGAGTACGGTAGTTATGTATAGGATTTCGGTGACGCTAACATTACACTGTATAATATTAAATATTCTTCCCCTATAGGCCTATTGCCCCAAATTATGCATAACGTTACGCTTATTTTTCAAAAGTGTTAGTATAACCAGCAGTGACGTTATTTTGGTGACACTACTCTATAAAATAACGAATTGCTAATGTATATATTTTTTTGTTTTATGTCTCTTTGGTGTTGCACTTTGTAGACGGTCCCTATGCATTTAGTCTCACGGCTGCTCATAGAGAACAATGTTATTTGTCCAAGTCGGAGAACGGCTCGAGAGGTTGTAGCTATCTAACATTAACGGTAACGTTACCTTACCACGGTAGGAAAGAGGCGTCGTTTGTGTCACCTTTCGCTAAGTTTACGTTATTGCTCCTAAAGTTACGTTAAAGTCAATATTGCTGTGGGTTAACTAGCGAACATTAACTAACATAACTATCAAAACGTGCTAAAAATGCTTTAGAAATATCGTTTATTTACCCCTCGAGTGGCCTCCCCTGTTGTCATGTTTCCTGGGATAATGAAATATCTCTGCTCCACACTGATGTCCACACTGCCCTTCCTGTAGTCTGACTGGTTCAGCCGAAGAGTAAGGACAAGAGTGAGAGGGTGCACTCCGATCATCTACTTACTTCTGTTTCCGCTGTATGTGACAAAAAGCAAAACATATGTTAGAGAACTTAATTTTTTTTTAAAACTCACATTTAAAGCAGGTCCAATCCAACCCACAGATGTAACACAGCTCTGATTGGCCAAGATGCGAGCAATAGCAAATCGCCTTAGCCACTTGCACTTTAAGTGGCCAAAGAAATGCCTGTGACCATGATGTTAAAAGGTGCCGAATGTTTGCTTAAGAACACAGTCTGTTAAGTAGGTGGTATGCGGACCGGGCAGAGATTCATCTTGATGGTGCACTCTCTGGTAGGAGGTACCGAAATGGTACGTCACTAATTTTTCGGAGTGGTTCGAGCTTTGGTTTGAGGCATGCCCTTGTCCTATTATTTACTTATTCGTGTCTTGTCCTCCAACTTTACATCCCAACTTCTACCTATGAAGTCAATTCATTGTTAGGGTTGAGTTTAAAAAAGTTAAAACAATGCTGATGTTTTGATGTATTCACAAATGTACTCTGCAGCTTATTATTGTGTTAATTAGATCATGTCTGTCTGTCTGTCACAGTCACATCATCTTACATCATTTAGGTCTCTGGGCTCCACGGTCCTTATCTCAAGCTTATGGAAAGTTTAACAAAGACAAAAGTAATGTTAAAGGTCTAGGATGGCTTGAGTGGATTTTGTCATTACCATTTTTTGGGGGGATTTGTGTTAATAATATGATAATAAAGTATCATATTACTTTACAACCCGTTTGTTTTGTGCCTAGTGTCGCTTGTGCGTTGTTGTCACTAAACCGGAAACTTGGATTGGCATTTAGAAGGTTGTAAAGTTACTTACCAAAAACAAACAGATATGCGGGCAATAGCTATAACAGAGAGCACTAAACATAATCAATGAGATAAAAAAAAAAAAAAAAACGTATGTAGTGAAATTAGTTTTTTGCAACGTTTCAATAAACCATATATTGCGCTATTTCATTAGGTATTTTATTTTGAAATATATATATGGACTTCTTTTCATCTAGCTGGCTGTGTGGTCTACTACCGGATGCTGTAGTGACCCGTGGACCCGTGTCGCTGTAGTGTTGCGTTTTCCTGTTTACGGGCGGGAAGAGCGAACGTAGCTGACTGGAAGCTACTGTGTTTAAATCGGCAGCACATTTCTTTTAATTTTCCTTGATGCTCATGGTTTGTAGGTTTTAATTATACACGGGCAACTGTGAGATCCAGTGGATACGTTTTGAGTGGACCGTTTGCTGAAAACTAAAGTGATTTTTGCAGAGTGCAGGGCAGATGGAGGATCCTGCAGATTCTGGCGGTGGAGGCGGAGGTGCAGCGTCGGAGGGCCCCGCGATGCAGGTGGCAGATATCTGCTGGCCGGCCGGGGCTCTCCCTCTACGGCTTCTAGAGTGGAAAGTCAAACCTGGGTCTCTTGTTAACTTGGACTCCGTGCTAGCACTGTGCGCTCCCATATCTCAAGAGAAAGGGACAGAGGCTGCCAGGCTACCAGAGAAAAAGGTGAAATCGGACCGTGCTGGAGTAGTCAAGGAGCTATGCTGTCAACTTGGACAAGTTATACCTCCCGGGTGAGTCACTCTACTAGCTAATGTTTGCTGACCTGCTCCCTGCCTGGAATGGCTAAACGTTACAGGCGACATGTCAGCTGTACTTTTGGTATCGCTTTGCCAGCTAAGGACTTCACCTGGAGTGTAACGTTAGCTAGCTAACGAGTTAACATTGCTATAAGTGCTAAGTACAGTTAGCTTGTTTGCTAGCCGTACTCGGAAACACCACTCGCAGCATTTGCTCGTACCAGCGTCAAGTCAGTCAAAACAAACAAGCAGCCTTTTTGGCCAGTACTTTCAAAATAAAGGTGTATTCTTTTCGATGGTAGTTTTCTGAGCATTTTCAGCAGTTGCAATTAAAGTGGAGATGTAACGCAATTGTAAGCAAAATTGTATCAAACATTACACGGATTCTTAATTGTTTGTTTGATATACTTGCAGTCATGCTTGCAAGTAAAACATCTCAACGCTTTTATTTTGAAGGCATAACCACGTGGAGCGTTGTCTCGCTCTCGCGTGCATGAAATGTGTACAGGCTGTGTCCGTTGACAGGTAGAAGAATGGCCCGAGGCTGCTGTTGTCCCACTGAATTTGAAACCAGCTAGCCGTATTAATGCCTGCTTCTGCTTGCTCGCCTATTATTTCAGAATAACAGGAGAGGTATTTTTTTTCAGCAGCTGCTTAGCACATATTTGTCTAAGGTAACATTCCTCCGATATCAATACGCATTACAGCTCTGATTCAAAACTTAACACGATTTGCTGTCAAGCCTGTGGGAGTTGTGTTGCCTTCATGTGTTCCTTGTACACTCCTACTCCTCCTTTTTTTTTAAAAAAATCCAGGCTGCTTGTTGTGACAGCAGTTTGCCCTCAGAAAGAAGTAATTTAAAAACGGTGTAAAAGTGACTGCTTTTAAAAATTAGACTGAACAGAAATGCTTTAGTCTGCTGAAGGATATTTGCATAAGTGAAGTAACAAAGTAATTTCACAGAATAGCAAAAGGTTAGCTATTTGAAAAAGTTAAAATATATATATATATATATATATATATATATATATATATATATATATATATATATATATATATATATATATATTTTTTAACTTTTTCAAATAGCGATATATATATATATATATAGATAGATAGATAGATAGATAGATAGATAGAGCTAACTTTAGTGTCTTAATTAGATACAAAGTAAAACAGCTCTGTACCAAGCTCTTTGTTATTGTAAATAAATACAGGCATGTTTAGTTGACTGGATTTACAACTTATTCTCTATTAAAAACCCAACATTTGCCAGTCACTTAAACATAGTTTTGAGGCTCACCGCTTATCTGTGATACACATGTAGCATCTGATAAACTTCATTCATATCGAGGCCTCGCATGCTACGAATCGCGCATAAAGATAAAGCACTATTACTGGTTTACTGAAAAGCTACTTACGCCAACATTTTCTTCTTTCTTTTTTTCAGAGGTGTCATCGTCCGAGTAGAAGAATGCAGCCATCCGATAGTAATGAAGGGTTTATGTGCTGAATGTGGTCAGGACCTGACTCAGTAAGGGCATGCACACACTGTAACATTTCTATACATGTATATGTTTTAATTTTCCTGTTCATTGTTAAGGATGATGCGATCTGTTCTGCTTACTCGCTGACCCCACGCAGTTCGCTGAGCTGATAGTAGAGGTGTGAATCTCCCGATTCAATTCCGATTATCACGTCTTCGATTCGATATCTCGATGCATCACGATTTGTCAAATACCTTATTTTTTTCTTCTTCTATTAAAGCCATATAGGATATTTAATTCATAGCTTTTCAAGCTTTTAAAAACAAAACATTCTGCAGTGCTCTAATACTAAATACATTGGATACAGACAATTACAGCACTGAGCACATGGCACGTCCTGAATGTGCAAAACATACCAGAATATGTAAACAGAAAGGTTGTTAGGCATACATTAAATTGTAAACAGAAATAATCGATTATGGCCCGGCCGATTTATGGATGCAGCATCATCCACGATTCGATGCATCCATTACTTGATTAATTCCAACACCTCTAGCTGATTGCAAAACATCTATACCTAAAGAATGCAAAAGTCAATGCTTACAATTTCACGACAGGTCATTCAGTGAATAAACAATATAGAGCTAATCAATCATTTAAGCACGTTCTATTCCTGTGCCTTAAAACTGACTGACTATATATATATATATATATATATATATATATATATATATATATATATATATATATATATATATATATATATATATATATATATATACATACACACACAGTATCTCCCAAAAGTGAGTACACCCCTCACATTTTAGTAAATATTTCATTATGTCTTTTAATGGGACGACACTGAAGAAATTACACTTTGCTACAATGTAAAGTATTAAGAGTACAGCTTGTGTAACAGTGTAAATGTGCTGTCCCCTCAAAGTAACTCAACACACAGCCATTAATGTCTAAACTTCTGGCAACAAAAGTGAGTACACCCCTATGTTAAATTCCCATAGAGGCCAGTTATTTCATGGATCCAGGATACTATGCATCCTGATAAAGTTCCCTTGGCTTTTGGAATTAAAATAGCCCCACATCATCACATACCCTTCACCATACCTACAGATTGGCATGGTTTGATTTCAGTTAGCCTGATAGCTGGTTTGATTTGCATTGAGAGATAATGTTATGGAAAGTACCCCATGCCAATCTCTAGGTATGGTGAAGGGGATGTGATGATGTGGTAGGGCTGGGCAATATTTCAACATTATATCAATATCGTAATATGAGACTAGATATCGTCTTAGATTTTGAAGAATTGTAATATCGTTACATGGTAAGTGGTGTCTTCTCCTGGTTTTAAAGGCTGCATTACAGTAAAGTGATGTAATTTTCTGAACTTACCAGCGTGTTGTAACTGTTCTATTATTTGCCTTTACCCATTTAGTCATTATATCCACATTTATGATGGTTATTTATTAAAAAACTAAATGTGGAATATTTTGTGAAAGCACCAATTGTCAACCTTACTATATCGTTGCGGTATCGATATCGAGGTCTTTGGTAAAAAATATCATGATATTTGATTTTCTCCATATCGCCCAGACCTATGATGTGGGTCATTGGACATGAATGGCTGTGTGTTGAGTTATTTTGAGGGGACAGCACATTTACACTGTTATACAAGCTGTACACTTAATACTTTACATTGTAGTAAAGTGTAATTTCTTCAGTGTTGTCCCATTAAAAGATATAATGAAATATTTACTAAAATGTGAGGGGTGTACTCACTTTTGTGAGATACTGTATATCTGAGCCCAAGTATATCAGGTGGATTCTGTATTATTTGAAACCACCAGGTGGCACCAGAGATCAGACAATGAGAGCTGAGAACAACTCAGGTCATGGATCAAGTCCTTCTGCCCTCTCCTTGGCTTCAGTTAGATAAAGATGTGAAATGTACAGCTGTACGTTAGAATCCGAGACAAGCTACATTGTTGTAGATTATTGATTTTAAGAAACAAAGTGTTGTTATGTTATTTCTTTATTTGAAAGGGGACAGTGAACATTAATCAACATTAAAAAATGTAAATGTGCCTGAGTTAGCTCAAAAGTGCTAATTTTCATCGGTAGTGTTAATGTTTTTAGCTTGAAAGGTACACGGAAAGCTGTTTTTGACAGTCAACGCCTCAAAGTTTGCATTGTGAGGATCAATGAGGAGACTGGCACTGAACTATTGAACAGCAGGGAATCATTCTTGCCTTGCATGCCATTTGATAACATATTTTCAGTCTAAAAGTAGCTTAAAACTGCCCAGCAGTGAACCAAGATATTTTGCCAATTGTAGTGTTGTTCGTGCGAACTGCTGCGAAAGCTGCTGTTCTTCTCAGTCGCAATATGTCCAAGGACCTAAGAGATGCACCAACCACAAAATGCACGACTCCCACGCTTTGTTTTTGTTTTTTTTCTTCTAATCTCAGACTGCAGAGCACGAATGGGAACCAGCAAACTCCTATCTCCACAGCAACCGTCTCCATGGTGCACAGTGTCCCTGAGCTGATGGTCAGCTCCGAGGTGAGTCATACGATGGAGATGCGCGGGAGACTGGGCTAGTAGGGCAGATGTACTTCATATTCATGCTATTGTAAGATGTGTGTGCATTCCCATTGGAAGCACCGTCGACATTTGACATCTTCAAATTGAACAAATGCGCAACATTTCCCGAGGAATGTCAAGAATTTCGGGGTGGAAAGTCTTGTCAGAGTATTTAGGACATGCAACTCTCCGCCGAAACAAATCATCATTCCACAGTCATGAATAATCTGGGTTCTCATAGACAATTATGCAATGAATATTTAATCAAAATATATGACCATATCAAAGGTAGATGTTTGTTTTTTCCAATCTAAAATTAATGCCAAGGCCAATCCAACCCCTATAGTAGGTTGCATTCCAGGGCTAGTTTAATTCACTCCAATTAAATACAAATGTATTTGGTGTTGATGGAGCAGTGGATATGACACATGCCTTTGGTGCGGGAGATCCGGGTTCAAGTCCCACTGCGTTACATCAACCAATGTGTCACTGAGCAAGACACTTAACCCCTAGTTGCTCTGATATATAGCAAAATCATTCTGATTAAAAAAAAAAAAATAATAATAATTTGTTAATAACAAAGAATCAAAACATGTAAGCTCAAAACCATATGTGAAATTCTGGTAATACACACTTATTTACACAATTGTTAATTATATATGAAGAACTGAGATCATTCAAAAAAGCATCAGGTGGCGGCCCAGGATATTCCATTCATTCTATTCCCTCCCCAACAGCAAGCAGAGCAGCTGGGCAGAGAAGACCAGCAGAGACTCCACCGGAACAGAAAGCTGGTCCTGATGGTGGACCTGGACCAAACGCTGATCCACACCACTGAACAGCACTGCCAGCGTATGTCCAATAAGGTATTACTCCATCCTTCCTAGGCCTGTAACAATTATTACATAATTGTCTAATTGTCAATTCTTTGAAATAATTATGGTTGCTTTGGTAAACCGCAATTAATTGCTAACGTTAGCTAAGGTCTTAAAGGATAACTACCATTTTTTTTTTCAACCCTATGTTCCTATGTTTTTGTGTATAAGTGACTGATGGGAACAACACTCTTTGACATTGGTCCAGTATTAAGCAAGATCGCTGCAGTCGGCAGCAGAGAAACAGGCTATAATGTAAGTTAACAGGGCGACTGTCCAGTTTGTATTTGCAACATTATGGAAAGGATGCCTTCAGGGATAGACATTTAAAACCTCTTTCAGACCTTTCTGTTTGACCAGAAACAGCTCTGAAGTCGCTAGCGCTTAACCCACCAGACTCCATTTTAAAAAAAGCAGTACTTTTAGCGTGTATAGAGCCAACGTATTTTCACATGTAAATCGGGAAAACTGTGTGTTTATTTCAACCAAAACTAGTTGTGGTGGTTGGAGAAGTGGAAAGACAACCTAAAACGACTTTTCATAGTTTTATTTTGTTTCTGTCTATTTTGAATGAAGTGTATTTTACGATGCTAAAATGACTTAAAATGATGTTTATTTACATGGAGTCTGGTGGGTTTAGCGAACGCGATTTCGCGATGTTTTTACATTTTAAAAAAAGGATCTTACTCTTCAACAGAAAGGTCACCCTCCTTAGAAATCCTTTCCATAAAGTTGTCAGACACTTAGAATAATAATCTGAGCCTGTCAGTGGCAAAACGAGCACTTTCATGAAGGTAAATGACTGGACAATTTAACTTACATTGTAGCTTGTTTCACCGCTGCCAACTGCAGCGATCTCGCTTAATACTGGACCAATGTCAAAGATTGTTGTTCCCCTCAGTCCCAAAAACATAGTAAGATAGGGTCATATATATATGTATACATACATATATGTATGTGTATATATAATGTATGTATACATATATATGTGTGTATATATATATATGTGTATGATGAGTTGTCACGATACCACAGCAAGAACCTATGCTGCACTCTGTTAATACAGTTGTGCACACATTTGACACAGGCCTGAATTACAAACATGATCAGGTCCTAAACACACTAATGGAGAGATGTCAGAGTGAGAGGGCTGCTCCTTGGTGGAGCCCCCTCCCCCCGTGGCTTGCTCGAGAGCACCGTGGCAGTGCCCAGGAGGTGAACTGGCACCTCTCCAGCTACCAGTCCACACTCCGTACTTTGGTCTGTATGGGGACTTGAACCAGCGACTCTCCGGTTCCTAACACAACTCCCTACGGACTGAGCTACTGCCCCCCCACATCTGTTAATAGATAACAGAATATGCAACTTAACATTAGTAAACATGTATTAATTAAAGTATTTATGTTGTATGCAGTAGTCTGATGTCCCCCGTACTTGAGTTCATGTGATTTCTTTATAGATAGTTAACTTCATATTTGCAACCAGATATCACTTAAAGCATTTCCTTTAAGACCTTTTGTGATACAAAGTGCAAAAACCCACATTATTGACGCTGTGAAAGTCTTGTGTTTTCCCCATATTTAAACGTGTACCATGCCGCTTCTCTCTCTATGCCAGTCGGCTTTTCACTCCGCTTTCGAGTGGCCATTGGGAACAACTGTGAATACTTTAGTTTCTGACGAGTTTCTGCTCTAACATAATAGGGAGGACCGGAATGGTTTTCAGAATGATTCTCCTGAGCTAGATCAAAGGGCTGTCTGCCAGCGCAATGACGTCAACGCCTCATTACAAATAACACTTTTGGGTAAAGGTCACTCCCCTTTTGCTATCAGAAACTAGATCTAGCAGTCATTTCTTGAAGGCACTTTGCATTGACAGTTTTCAGCCTTTTACCATTGACATCCTTATTCAAAATCTTCCTCTGAGAGCAGATGCTGAGACCTAAAATCTGTGCATTTACCTGACTGTGTCATCGTTAACACTCGGTCACTTTGTCATTTCCACCAGGGCATTTTCCACTTCCAGCTCGGGCGAGGAGAGCCTATGCTCCACACGCGACTGCGCCCACACTGCAAGGCCTTCCTGGAGAAAATCGCCAAACTCTACGAGTTGCACGTCTTCACGTTCGGGAGCCGCCTTTACGCGCACACCATCGCTGGTAAGGGACTCGTTCCTTGACACTGTACAGCACTCCCCCCCCCCCCCCCCCCCCCCCCCCCTCCACATTATAATTGCTGATTACATGAATCCACACGGTTTCATTGATATCAAGCTACAATGCTTCTACTTGTACCGCCTGGTTGTGTCCGTAAGAGGGAGGTGTCTGCTCACGTTTTGTGTTCCAGATGCTGTTATGCTGGCTCACTGCTGTGCATCTAATATTTCTGTGTCATTTGCAAGCAGCAGCAGTGCTACATTTTCCAGTGCAAGTTAAGCCAGTTAATGTTTTTGCATTAAGACTTTGGGTGGGCACCTGCTAAATCTGCATATACATTAGACAGCCCCTTCCCATTGTAGTCTAGTTTTAAGCAGCATTTGGCTAGTAGCTGACTGCTGGTTGGTTTCCTTTTTTAGGTGAAAATATTTCAGTTAATGATTTAATGCCGGGTTATATTGAAGTGTAGGTAGTTTGTTTACATGCTGTATTTTGGTATTCAGGGTGCAATCTTTTCATTATACTGTATTTAATAGAAGCTGCCTTGGTACAGGTACGGTTCTGCCTCCATATGATGCATGTTTAATGCATTTTGAATTGGATTTGACTACTGGTCCTGATTCAGGGAGCTCTGCATGTTTCCCAGCAGTGCTCCAGCTATTGGCAGCTTCTGCTGTGTGGTTAAAAGGGAGACTCTGTGGCGTCTTGTTCAGCCAGGGTAGGTCACAGTAACCCTAGCCAAGGTTTAAATCAATCTGTGCATTTCTTCTCAGACCTAGTAAGAAAGAGTGAGGAAAGTTTTCAACGCTTGATTATAATGAGAAGATACTGGGGTAATAAAGGCAGTGACACGGTTCAGATAAGAGAATAGGCTGTTTTCTTTGTGAGAGGATAGTTCTGTTAGTGTTTCCTAGAAATGGCGTGGAAATAAATTAGCATACTTTGTTGCAAGCGCTGTAGCATTATGTATCTTTTTCAATGCGTGTGAACTACCTACCGCGACCTCGGAGAGGAAGTTTATGACTTCAGTCTTCAAGATACCGCTTAATTGGCATTCAAATATGCATTTTTTTCTTTTCTTTTCTTCACATCTCCCATCTTTTTTTAAAAGGCTTTCTGGATCCTGAAAAGAAGCTTTTCTCTCATCGGATCCTTTCCAGAGATGAATGCATCGACCCTTTCTCCAAGACGGGGAATCTTAGGTGGGAATTGCCTTCCGCTACCCTGCACCCATCCACTCCCTAGACATTATTTGGTAACACTTTACTTGACGGTATCTTGGGGCTGGGCAATATATCGATATTATATCGATATCGTGATATGAGACTAGATATCGTCTTAGATTTTGGATATTGTAATATCGTGATATGACATAAGTGGAGTCTTCTCCTGGTTTTAAAGGCTGCATTACAGTAAAGTGATGTACTTTTCTGAACTTACCAGACTGTTCTAGCTGTTCTATTATTTGCCTTTTCCCCACTTAGACATTATGTCCACATTACTGATGATAATTTATCTAAAATCAAAGTGTGAAGATATTTTGTTAGAGCACCAACTGTCAACCCTAGAATATCGCCGCAATATTGAGGTATTTGGTCAAGAATATTGCGATATCTGATTTTCTCCATATCGCCCAGCCCTACGGTATCTACATAAGAGTGACATGACACTGTCATTACATCAGAGTCAGAATCAGAAAGGTTTTTAATGCCAAGTACGTTTTTTTAACACATACAAGGAATTTGTTTTGGTGTTGTTGGTGCACGTCACACATTCTCTAGATGGAATATTAAACACTGTAAGTATAGGTATAAACAATATATGTACACAGTATGTATTCAATTAAATAAAAAATAAAGATAGAAATAAAAATAAAGAGCAATGTCATCTAGCTGACCCTTTTTATCCAAAGCGACTTACAATTGCTATATATGTCAGCGGTCGCACGCCACTGGAGCATCTAGGGGTTAAGTGTCTCTCTCACGGACATGTTGGCTGATGTATCGCAGTGGGAATTGAACCCAGGTCTCCCACACCAAAGGCACGTGTCATATCCACTGCACCATCGCCATCCTTGCCACCCAGCCCACGCATCCCACTCTTATGTAGATACCTTCAAGTAAAGTGTAACCCATTATTTAACTCTGCTTTGTTTTAAAGCAGAACTAGACTTTTCGTATGGCTAAAACGTACGTATGTCTCATTTTGGGTTTCTTACAAGGTATTGATGGGACCGTTGGTGGATTTAAACGTATGATCCACGCTGCCCTTTGGCAGCAGTGAATTCATCCAAATAGTTTCTTAACTTATGCAACCATTTGTATCATGAACAACCTTGTCTATATTGTCAGACGAGCACAACGAGTAAAGATCAATTATTCTCTCTCTGTGTTAGCAATGAATGGTTGTCGGTGACATCTTGCAAAAAACCTAAAAACAAATGGACTGATTGAAGTGCCCCTTATTTTTGATCCATAGCAAAACACTACAAGATTACTACAGTCAAAGAGAGATAAATACCCAGTGTTTATATGGGGGGGGGGGGGGGGGGACGTTCTCAGCAGTTTTGCTAGTAGGGCTGGGCGATGTGGAGATAATCAAATATCACAATATTTTTGACCAAATATCGATAGATATCGATACCGCAACAATATTGTAGGGTTGACTATTGGTGCTTTCACTAAATATTTACACAATGAGATTTTTGATAAATAATCATCAGTAATGTGGATATAATGATATATGGGTAAAGGCAAATAATAGAACAGTCTGGTAAGTTCAGAAAATGACATCACTTTACTGTAATGCAGCCTTTAAAACCAGGAAAAGACAAGACTTATACCATATTACGATATCCAAAATCTAAGACGATATCTAGTCTCATGTCGCGATATTGATATAATATTGATATATTGCCCAGCTCTACCGCAACGGTATTGTAGTGTTGACTATTGGTGCTTTCACAAAATATTTCCACAATGAGAGTTTTGATAAATAATCATCAGTAATGTGGATATAATGACTAAGTGGGTAAAGGCAAATAATAGAACTGTTGTAACAGTCTGGTAAGTTCAGAAAATGACATCACTTCACTGTAATGCAGCCTTTTAAAACCAGGAAAAGACAACACTTATGCCATATTACGATATCCAAAATGTAAGACGATATCTAGTCTCATATCACGATATCGATGTAATATCGATTATATTGCCCAGCTCTATTTGCTAGTGTCTTGTGGTTTTCCTGACAGGAATCTTTTCCCGTGTGGTGACTCCATGGTCTCCATAATCGACGACCGAGAGGACGTGTGGAAGTTTGCACCTAACCTCATCACCGTGAAAAAATACATCTACTTCCAGGGCACAGGGGACATCAACGCTCCCCCTGGATCACGGGAAGCTCAGATGGCAAAGAAAGGTACAGTGCCCGCACGTCTTTTTCTTTTCATTCATTTCAAGTCCTTGGACATTTCGGCATTTTTCAACCGTGGACCCTATTTCCCCAATGCATTGGTGTCTAAGTGACTAATGTGAACAAAAGTCTTTGAAATTGGCCCAGCGGTGAGCAAGAACGCTGTAACCGGCAGCGCTCTTGCTTTACACACGACCAATTTCCAAGATTGTCATTCCCATCAGTCACTTGGGCACAAAAACAGGGGGGGGGGGGGGGGGGGGAATAGGATCCAGGTTGTTAAAAACCAAACACAAAGTTACCCTTTAATAACATGACACATTCCACGACCATGTAACAAAAAAATAGCTGACAGTTTATGTAACACTGAGGGTCAAATGGACAAGCATGCCCTGTCCAGTGAGTGGTTTCCACTACTATGCACATTCCCCTGGGAGAGGCACTTTTAGCTGTAAGCAAGCAAGTCAGTCCAGTGGCTTCACTGATCTTTGGCTGATCTTTGGTTCATAGTGCTAATGATGAATGCTACACAGTCCAGTACATAGTTGGAAATAGAGGCACAGCGTCCACTGTACTGTATCTCACTGACGCTGAGTTCTGACACCAGGCGGATTTGCGATAGGACCAATTCTGGTGCAAACTGTTTAAAAACGCAATGCAATGTGGCTGGGTTGGCTCAGTGGGTAGAGCAGGCGCACATATACTGAGAGGCTTATGCCTCGACACAGAGGTCCTGGGTTTGAATCCGACCTGTGACGATTTCATGCATGTCTTCCCTCCTCTCTCTCCCCTTTCTCACCTAGCTGTCCTGTCAAAATTAAAGGCGGAAAAGCCCCAAATATAAAAATAATAACAATTAAAAAAATAGAATGTAATGCAATTTATAACCATTTATTTGGTTATGCATTAAGGG
This sequence comes from Zingel zingel, assembly GCA_023566125.1. Classification (NCBI taxonomy): domain Eukaryota; kingdom Metazoa; phylum Chordata; class Actinopteri; order Perciformes; family Percidae; genus Zingel; species Zingel zingel. The sequence continues at coordinate 26,004,243 of CM042330.1, forward strand.
TGGAAAAAATAAGTAAATTAAAAATCGTTAATCGTGATTTTATTTTTGCGGCATTTTCAAAAAAATGGATTCTACTCCCTAGAATCAATATCTTTTTATTTTTATTTTTTTTATTTTTTATGTTTTTTTTTTTTTTTACTAATGATTCACCTAACTATTTTCTGTTTATACGGTACCGCTGACAGACTTGCTGTATATTAGACAAATGATAACTATTAGGTTCCTTGGTCATATCATTTATTATAGAGAGTCACTCAGCCTGGACCCCAAACAATAAATACTCATCAACACTGCATTCATATTCAGCCAGCGTCCTGAGTTTACATGCCGAGCCTACACACCTCTATCCACCAACCTCAACATTAGTCAAAGGTACCCATCAATAAACAACGATAGACGGTCCTAAAGGGCTCCAATACTTTCACCACCATACAGTATGTCCCTCTGCGATGAACTCCTATAGCAGAGGTGCCCAAATTCTTTCATATGACGGGCCAAAATGTATCTGGATGGAGGGCCACGGGCCAAAAAAAATTGGATACCGTAATTCTTGCCATTCTCCGTAGATAAAACGTACGTATGTAATTTAAATGGGAAGTTTACCAGCACTGTGCTTTACATTGTCGTTTAACTCCGATTACGTACTTTTCAACTGCACAAAATGTTTGGTAGTCATTACTTTTAAAATAAGAGGAGTAGGGCTGTGCGATTGAACGAATTCTTAGTCGACTAACACTCACTCAATTGTATCAACTAATTGATTAGTTGATTTAATCGACAGATCTGTAAATCTGAGTTTCTCCACAAAGAGTCATGCAAAAGCACCACTTTAATTCTTGTGTTTACCAGAGATGTGCTCGTACGTTTCTTGGAAATAAGTCATTCAGCATGAAAAAAGCATACAACAAAACTAATCGACTAAAGAAAGCTTAGTTGACTAAGACCAAAACGACCAATTAGTCGACTAAGAGGGGGCAGCCCTAAAGAGGAGAATAAGCATGAGCATGTCAAATCCATGGCGGGCCAAAACAAAGAGAGGACGGGCCAAACTTGGCCCGCGGGCCCCAAATTGGGCGGCCTTGTCCTATAGGGAATCCTGTCAAAGACACAGTGTCATTTTCTTCATTATCTTAGCAGGAAACGAGCTGTTTGGAGCCAGCCAGTGTGTCTCCTTGGGGACTTTTGTCGGACCCCCGTCATTTACACCTACTCTCAAGCTGTCGCATCAATTAGTGATAACTTGTGGTTGTACTGAGCCCATGTTACAACAGCTGCCAAGCTCAGTAATGGGCCTTTTTATTGTTGCTACATTGAGAAAAGAATAGAGAGTTTGCCCAAAACAGATTTGGTCCAATATAAATACAAACTCTTGGAATATGATTTAGATTTTTTTTTTTTTCCCCTCAAGGAATTCTCTTCTCTTGCTGCTTTGCAAGTCAAATCGTTTAAGTAGACATGTTCTAGTAATCTCCATCACACGGACGACAACATACAGACATTTGCATGAAGGATTTGACTAAATCAGCAATTCTGTCTTTTTATATTTAGTATTAAAAAAAAAAAAAAAAATACTATTTAGATCTGCACTTGTATTTCTGAAACAAAAACATTATGAAATAAAGATACAGGTTCATTTATTAATAACGTGGAGTTTTAAAAGTAATACAAAACAATCATTTTTGAAATGAAATGATTTTTGTTGTCGGCAGGTGAAGCATCATTCAACAACATATTAGGTAGGCACTTCATTCTAAAACTGCATTATTGAATTTATTTATTTTGTGGGCACATTGGTGCAGCACAAGAGACTGTTACACAGTATTGACATATATTGTGAATGTTGACCAAACAGGGCCTATTTGGCTTGTTGTCATCCTTAACTAACGCCATCTGAATCTTTATGTGATGTGAAATCAGTGGTGTAGTCTAAGGTATTGTATACACTGCCTTGCGAAAGTATTCGGCCCCCTTGAACTTTTCGACCTTTTGCCACATTTCAGGCTTCAAACATAAAGATATAAAACTGTAATTTTTTGTGAAGAATCAACAACAAGTGGGACACAATCATGAAGTGGAACGAAATTTATTGGATATTTCAAACTTTTTTAACAGATAAAAAACTGAAAAATTGGGCGTGCAAAATTATTCAGCCCCCTTAAGTTAATACTTTGTAGCGCCACCTTTTGCTGCGATTACAGCTGTAAGTCTCTTGGGGTATGTCTCTATCAGTTTTGCACATCGAGAGACTGAAATTTTTGCCCATTCCTCCTTGCAAAACAGCTGGAGCTCAGTGAGGTTGGATGGAGAGCGTTTGTGAACAGCAGTTTTCAGTTCTTTCCACAGATTCTCGATTGGATTCAGGTCTGGACTTTGACTGGGCCATTCTAACACCTGGATATGTTTATTTGTGAACCATTCCATTGTAGATCTTGCTTTATGTTTTGGATCATTGTCTTGTTGGAAGACAAATCTCCGTCCCAGTCTCAGGTCTTTTGCAGACTCCATCAGGTTTTCTTCCAGAATGGTCCTGTATTTGGCTCCATCCATCTTCCCATCAATTTGAACCATCTTCCCTGTCCCTGCTGAAGAAAAGCAGGCCCAAACCATGATGCTGCCACCACCATGTTTGACAGTGGGGATGGTGTGTTCAGGGTGATGAGCTGTGTTGCTTTTACGCCAAACATAACGTTTTGCATTGTTGCCAAAAAGTTTGATTTTGGTTTCATCTGACCAGAGCACCTTCTTCCACATGTTTGGTGTGTCTCCCAGGTGGCTTGTGGCAAACTTTAAACAACACTTTTTATGGATATCTTTAAGTAATGGCTTTCTTCTTGAATCCTCTACAGTAAAACACAGTCAAACTTTACACCGTTTAGCGTTAGCTGTCAGCATTGTAACCGTGTTTAATCCAGCTACTAGCTAGCGATAGGCTAACGTTAGCTGTTGTCGAGTATAGTGTTAACTAGCGTCACGTGCAGCGGTGTTTGTGTTGCCTGTAACGTCTGTTTTCAGAGAAGTGCAGACATATCAGTGGCACTGATAAATGAGGCGCCGAAATCCGCGTTGCTATTCGGTCTGGTAGATAGAGGTCGTGAAGGCACCTGTGCCGTATTAGCAGCGGATTTCGGTACCCAACCCTATTCAGGAAGAAGATTTTTATAAGTAAATGTTCCAATTAATGATCCAGGCAGCACATTCTCGTCTCCCTCCTTCATTTTACAGTCGAATGGTGGATAGAACGGCTCTGGGTCAAAGTTCAATATGGAATGGATTAATCTGCGTTATTTTTTTTCACGCATTATTTTTTCTCAGATTAATTAATCAAAATTAACGCGTTATTTTGACAGCCCTAAAAAAAAAAAATAGTAAAAATCCAACCTTTAAGGACACCAATTTTCTTTGTGAATGAATAATGTATCGTAAATAAATAAATGTTCTTCCTTAAAATACAGGGGGCATAAGTAAGTACACCCCTATGTTAAATTCCCATAGAGGCAGGCAGATTTTTATTTTTTAAGGCCAGATATTTCATGGATCAGGATACTATGCATCCTGATAAAGTTCCCTTGGCCTTTGGAATTAAAATAGCCCCACATCATCACATACCCTTCACCATACCTAGAGATTGGCATGGTTTGATTTCAGTTAGCCTGATAGCTGATTTGTTTTGCATTGAGAGATGATTTTATGGAAAGTAACCCATGTCACTCTCTAGGTATTAATTCCAAAGGCCAAGGGAACTTTATCAGGATGCATAGTAACCTGGATCCATGAAATAACTGGCCTTTAACAATCAAAATCTGCCTGCCTCTATGGGAATTTAACATAGGGGTGTGCATACGTATGCCCTTTACATTATTCATTCACAAAGAAAATTGGTGTCCTTAAAGGTTGAATTTTTCCTCATTTTTTTTTTTTTAATCAAGGCATTAAGATAAATTTCCAAGAGATGATTTTTTTTTTATTCCTCTTTTTAGTCAACTTCAGCATTGGTTCATAAACTTATGAGCACCGCTGTAACCACAGGATCACAGACCTTCCAGAATGTATAAATATACGTATAAGTACAGGGTGAAAAGGGCTATAACTGCAAAAATCCATTATAAAAAAAAGGCATTGTGAAATTAATAGTCATAATATAAAACTCTATTAGTAGGAAAATAAGAAGGATAAAATACGATTTTATAATAATGAGTTGGTTTAATAATTTCTTGAATAATTTCACAAATGATTTTGTCATGTGATCAATTATTTCATAGTTATTTATCCAATATTTAACACTTTTGAGCTCCAAGGATGTCAGGATGGGAAAATGTGATGTAAATTGGCGTGGTTGACGCCAGAATCCTTTCATCTTCGGCACAGTTCTTACTGTCGCCTATTGATTCTGATGCACGTGTCCCTGAACGCTGCGTAATTGCTTTGTCTTCTTCCAGCAGGAGGCCAGCCCAGTCGACCAGCGGAGAGCGCCGAACCAGGAGGAACACTTGGTGCCGATGAGCAAAATAATGGCCCCAGTAAAAGGGCCAAAGACCAGAACGTTTCTGGAATCGAAGAGACCACAACATCTCAGTCCTCTCAGGAAGTACCGACAAATGAACGGACACATCCCACAGGGGTTGTGGAGGATGAATCGGGACGAGGCAAAGGGAACTCAGAAGCTCAGGCGGGCGACGGAACAAACGCTAAGGAAGATGATCGCAACAGGACACTGGTGACACACGAGGTGCAGGACAGTGCAAACTCATTGGTGCCGAGCCATGGGTCCAATAACTTGGACTTTGACCTTTCCAGCGACAGTGACAATGACTCCGTCACAGAAAAGCCACCCTCATCCGTGAGTGATAGCGAGGCCAAGTCTTGCCAGGCAAAGAAGTCCGGGCAGGAAGGAGTCACGCAAGAGCCTGGGGACGGGGCAAGGGACGGGGACAGTAAAGGCCGGAGTGAAGCAGAAACCAGTTTGGACGCAGCAGAACCTGCAGGAGTTCTCCTCCCAGACCCCGAGCTGGGAAATGGCTGCTCAGATAGGAGAGAGCCAGAAACGGAGTCCCAGAACAGTGAACAATCTGGGGTGACCATGGGCGAGGAGCTGCTGGACCAGAGCATGGAGGACGAGGAAGAGGAGGAGGAGGAGGAAGAAGAAGCGGATATCGACCAGGACGATCACCTGATCTACCTGGAGGAAGTGCTGGAAAGGATCCACGCAGAGTACTACGCACGGTACGCAGCCTATCTGAGGAAGGAGAGCTCGGAAACGCCGGACATTCGCAAGATCGCCCCGGAGCTGAAAAGCAAGACACTGGAGGGCACGACGATAGTGTTCAGTGGCCTGTACCCGACCAACTACCCCATGGAGAGAACCCGTGAGTTCTACCATGCCAAAGCACTGGGGGCCAAGATTAGCAAGAATCTGGTTCTTAGCTCCCAAGATCCCAGTCGGACAACGCATCTCATCGCAGCTAGAACTGGTAAGTAGAAATGTTTATATGCTTTTCAACAAGCATACAATAGTAGCATTATCGGTGTCAAATTTGACAATGAATTGATCTTTCTAAACTTTTCACTGTATAATTTCCCAACAAAACAAGTCCTTTTTAGAGCCAGGCTGCTACTGGATTTGGAGGATTGATATTTAGAATTACCTCAAAACTACGTTTTTGTTTTTTTTTTATTGTTTTTTTTAGGGTGCCTGGGTAGCTCACCTGGTAGAGCGTGCCCCCCCAATGTACAGAGGCTCTGTCCTAGCCATAGCGGCCGCGGTTTTCGATTCTGACCTGCGGCCCTTTGCTGCGGTCATTCCCCCGTTCTACCCTTTTCATGTCTAAGCTGTCCTCTCAAATAAAAGCATAACATGCCAAAAAATAATCTTTAAAAAAAAAAAAAAGACCTACTTTTTCTGACATGCATATTATAATTTTTATTCATTTTACCAAATACAGTTGAGTCAATTTTTTTTTTTTTTAAGTATCCATGTGCTGGAACCTTTCGTAATTGGTGCAAGTCATGCTTTGCTAATCAGGCTACAATTCAAGAACGCAAGACTTGTTTAAATGCTGGCTGGGCTTACTGGCATGTTAGCAGATTTGTGTGTGAGTCTGAGCCTTTTCAAAACTTTGAGCAGAGATAATTGAGATTGCATCCACTGTCATCGCAATTAATGTATCTCAGAAGTCAGCCGTTGCATTGTGATGAGCTCTGGTTAACATACTGTCTAACCACAGGGTGTACGGGTGTACCACTACTGAGGTGAGGTCTTGGTTCAGTTCCTGGTAGTAAAAGCAGCAGCAGCAGGAAATGTTTGTTTGTATTAGCAGTAACTGAATATAGCTCTGGTCTGGTATAAAGAGGGTGAACGGTAAACAGGGAGGCTGATATCAGCGAGATAAAATTGTAATTATACGTTTGCATGGTTTCCTTTGAATCCCTCGTGAGGAGGGAGGCATTCTGAATCATTCTGAGTGTAAATACATTGCATAAATATTGCGGAAAAAATGTAGCTGGATTTTATGAAAATCTTAAATGATTATAATTTTAACTCTTTCTTTTTTTTTAATGCTGATAAGTAAGCAGTGGATGTGAAGACAGATGTGAACACAGTTGGCATGTTATGCAGGTGTAGCTGAGGTCGTATTGTTGTCGGTTTGCGTCAGAAACCAGTTGGGGATCTCTGTGCTTCCCTACCTGTTTGCTTTGAAGTTCTCCTGCACACTGGTGGCCAAAACATTAATAATGCAGCCTTAAATAGTAATGCTTTAAAATTGATTGCCACATAGTTCCATGAGACTGCTCCTTCTCTGTAATTAGGTCCCACTTGATTGACAGAAACACAGTTCACACACAGTTTGTGTATTCTTTTCCCCCAAAAGGACTTAAAATAAAAAAAGCTGGTGAAAAATGTGTTTCTACGGAGGCTAGTTTTGCACTCGTAAGACCCAAGATTATGTTGAGGCTGAGAAAAATGGTTGAGTAGTTCCCAGTGAATATCAAATAGTATTTTTGCTTGAAATGCCCATCTCTAGTCAGGGGATTGATGCTCATGTGGGCTAACTCCAATCCCTTTACCCAGCAGTTGGGAAGCAAGAGGCGGAACTTTACTCGGTCAGCATTTAATCTAGAGATGGTCCGATACCATTTTTTGCTTCCCGATACCGATTCTGATATCTGAACTTGCGTATCGGCCGATACAGAGTACCGATCCGATACCAGTGTGTCATATATTTTATTATGTTTTAACAAGTGTGTACTACTATCCCTGTATGGATGTGATATGATTTCTATCTTTGTTGTCGGTCTGGCTCAGGTTAAACTCTTTGTGAAACATGAACAATGAATGCCACAGAACTTTCTTTTATTCTGCAGTTTGACAGTTTATAGTCAGTTATAACAGAAAAAGAACAGAAATAAACTACTTTAACGTTGATTTTCTTTAGGGCTTTATTACGTGGTATCGGATTGGTGCGTAAACTCCAGTACTTCCCGATACCAGCGTTTTAGGCAGTATCGGAGCCGATACCAGTATCTGAACATCTCTAATTTAATCACAGACAAGGAGAAACTTGCACTGTTAATTTTTCTACCACCTGACAACTTTACTGTTAAAGGCTCTGAGACACCAACCCTAGAAAAGGCAGTCGGACTGACTGCCTCCCAGAGTTGGCAAAAAAGTGCCTCGGAACACACCGAAGTGACACCGACTTGAGTGTACGTTCTGCACGTGCGTGAGACGCAATACGTCTCCATAACAGCAGGCGACGCTAATCTGTATTGTCCCCCAAAAAATGCAAGTCGGCAGCTGATTGGACGAACGCATCACGTGGGTCTGGCTGCTCCCGGATTTTACAAACGAGCATAACGGCGGCTGGTTTGGAATACGATCTCATATTGTACTAAAATAGTTCACGTGTGATATGATGTTACACACATTCGGCTTAGGGGGTGCCCAAAAAGGATTGGGTGCTGCGCCTAAGCCTTATTATGGTAGGGAAAACCCTGTAATAGGTAAACATGTGACATTAAACATGAAATCAGCCTTTGGCCATTTTCACACAGTAGTACTGTAAGCATCAAAGCTTGCGTATGCTGTATTACAGGTTCTTGTTTTCGTCATCTACTGTCATTCGCATATGTCACCTGGATCGTGTGCGTGCGTGCGCGTGTGCGCGTGTGTGTGCGTGTGCGTGTGCGTGTGCGTGTGCGTGTGTGCGTGTGTGCGTGTGCGTGTGCGTGTGCGTGTGCGTGTGCGTGTGTGTGTGTGTGTGTGTGTGTGTGTGTGTGTGTGTGTGTGTGTGTGTGTGTGTGCGTGCGTGTTAAGCCCATGTGGCCAGGTCTTTCCGGTCCAGTTTGTTTTCCGTTTCAGAAAGAGAGGTAACTTCACCTCAGAGTCAGTTACTATGGTAACCTAACCTGGTCGGGAGCAGGTTTTCTTCTCTCTCATTCATTCATTCATTCATTCAGTCTGTAGGCTGTCAGGCCAATTTTAATGCAGTTTGTTATCTGCATGATGAATAAAAAGTATTGGTTTATGTTAGGCAGATTATAAAACGTTTTTTTTGTCATGTCATGTCCTTTTGTCAACGATCCCGTTGATGAAAGAAAAAAAATAAATAAAATGAGTCCCGACTAAATGTATTTTCATTTCCACATAACCGATTTGAGAGGTATTTTTTTCACAGTCTCATCCGTCCTCATAGGGATGGGCGATAGAGGCAATATAAATGATACAAAATTGGCCTACGATAGAGATTTTAATTATATTGCAATTATCGCTATAATTCATGTTGATGACGCAATCTACCCGCGAAATTTAGAGCCACGAGCTGCAACCGGCTGCAACGTGTCATCGTCATCTTGAGTAAACATGGCTGAAAGCAAAACAAGGAGCTGGTGAAAAAGACCGGTGCAGCATCCATTATTTGGACTTTGTTTGGATTTATGCCGCTACAACGGACCTGTGGTCGAGCCGTACCACGGAGCCTTTCATCAGCCTGACCATTCACTATATAACGGTCAACTGGAATCTTGGCAGCCGGTGTTAGCAGATGTCGTACTTCCCCGCTGAACATACGTGTGTGTGTGTGTGTGTGTGTGTGTGTGTGTGTGTGTGTGTGTGTGTGTGTGTGTGTGTGTGTGTGTGTGTGTGTGTGTGTGTGTGTGTGTGTGTGTGTGTGTGTGTGTGTGTGTGTGTGTGTGTGTGTGTGTGTGTGTGTGTGTGTGTGTGTGTGTGTGTGTGTGTGTGTGTGTGTGTGTGTGTGTGTGTGTGTGTGTGTGTGTGTGTGTGTGTGTGTGTGTGTGTGTGTGTGTGTGTGTGTGTGTGTGTGTGTGGTACCGGGCTAACAACCTGCAAATGTATAATTATTATCAGACCGGTTCACGTGTGCGCTTGTTTTACTATATTAGTGGGGTCCATAAACCGGGGAATACAGTATACTTGTGGGGTCTGCACAGCCTTGTGGGGCCCAAAATGCTGGACCTCACAAGGTTAAAGGGCTGTTTGAGGGTTAAGACTTGGTTTTAGGGTTAGAATTAGGTTATGGTAAGGGTTAAGGTTAGGCATTTAGTTGTGATGGTTAGGGTAAGGGGCTAGGGAATGCATTATGTCAATGATGGGTCCCCACAAAGATAGTGAAATAAACGTGTGTGTGTGCTCAAATGCATTACATTAGGCTGCAGGTAAGAAACAGTTTGAAATATGTTTTTATTTAAAGTATCTGTGCATCTTTGCCTAATACTGAAAGTATTTTCAGTACAGTGTCTGTTCCTTAACTAAACAGACACCAGTTTTTCCTGTTCTTTGCATCTTGGGTGGCATTTAAGAACCAAGGACTTAAACTAACTAAAGCCTGGTTCACACAGAACGATTTTAAAATTGTCCGCCGATTTTCCAATCCTGAGAAAACACAGCGATAAAAAATCACGGGTCTAACAGTTCTGGTCGTACAGTGTGTGGTGCGCAGCACACGGCGAAATCAACACATCACACACGAACCGATTTGACTCCCGAGCATTCCCAGGTCAGACGGCAAATCTCGCAAAATCCCTCGAGATCAAACGTGACTTCAGAGTAAACAATAATGGCGGACGAAGAGGGTGAAGTGGCGATAGTTTGTAGTTTGATTTTAACCAAAAACAAACATATTCAAAAGAAAAGGCGATGGTCAAACGCAAGCATGACCGGACTTTCTGGTGCGCCATGCCGCCGGCTGTTTTGATTTTGTTTCCGCCTCGTCACCTCGCTTTCTGATTGGCTACACGCCACAGTCCACAGGCTGCGTGCTCGTTTGTCCCCGGGGGACACCACACACGAGGAGAAATTGGGCCAAAACAATCCAACATGTTGGATATCCCCGATTTGAGATCGGAGTGGTCCCGACGTCCTTCCGAGCAGACGAGAGCAGTCTTAACACACCACACACGGCAGGAATATCTGATCAGATTATTTTACGATAATCGGAGCATCCTTAAGATTGTCGGAGGGGGTGAATCGGGGCTAAAATCGGCCTAATTATCCTGCCGTGTGAACCAGGCTTAAGTGTAGTGCCTTTTTAGAATGGTTTGCACTAAAGAGAAGACACCCAATACTTTAAGCTTTTTCTTTGTCAAAGTCTCTGCAACTAGTGTACTTGAATTGTATTTATCTGCAACATTATGTTGTATAATTACAGTTTTGAACAATAAATGTTCTCAAAACTACATACTGCGTTTCTTTCTCTTTAAAAAAATAAATACATTTAGCAGTTTGGTTTTCCTTAGGGTCTATGTAACCTGGTCTGAAATGGTTCTATTGTAATTTATATATCACGATATATATTGTTATTGCAAGAGGCTGCAATGTATATCGCAATATGGATTTTAGGCCATATCGCCCATCCCTACATACTCATATCACCAACATCCACCATCGTGGACATGCTTTAACATCCCAGCAGATTCTTTGTGTCGCATTACGTTTTTTTCAAGCGTCAGTTTTCTTTCTAACCTTGGTGATGCGGCTCATACTGTAATAGTGAAGCCTCTGTATGCAGCGCCGTCAGAGAAGTGTGACTCGCTCTGAAACGTTTGTTAAACGTTTTTTGTAGTGTTCCCTGGACACAAACCAGTGAGAGCCATCCAAAAGAAGTAAATGATTATACATTATAGTTCTGTTAATGATCATGGTGCTGCAGCCTCAGAATGGGATAGGCCTACTTTTTCGCCCGCAGGATTGCACCCAAATGACATTATAGGTGTAATACAATTCCAGTTTTCACCAGTAATATTATAAGTTAACTGTGATTAAATATGAAATTAATACACTGTTAATGCTTACGGATTGACTCGAGCAGCAATTTTCTGCCACACCAATTCTCTCTCTTTTGCAGCAGCAGCCGCTGTGTTGCTTTTTTAACTAAATACATGTTCAAACTCGCTGTTTGTGCGCATGAGTATTTCCACCGACCCGCTTGTTTGTGGTTGTTACCATGGTGAATCGTAGTATCATGGCTCCATTCATGCTGCCTTTTTTATTGTGGTGGTGCACGTGCGTGAACCTACTCCGAGTTGATTGAACCAACTCATATCAGCTGTTCTGGAACCGAAAACTGAGTTTCCATCTCAGGGTGAATCTACTCAGACATCAGGGTTAGACTCAGAGTTTGTTAAACCTCCTTCCTGGAACGGACCCCTGGAAGAGTGTGGGACCTAGGATTGACTGACATTCGGAGGCTTCTACATCCTCAAGAGAGAGTATACTTTTTACTCTAACCCACACAGTACATATTCCAGAATAGATTATTTTTCTTATTAGATTATTGCTCTCAAGAAGGTTGGGATAGCTGATGAGACTTGGGAGGAAGTTGTGGGGTCCTGGTATAAAACGTCAAGGGAAGTTCAGACTCGATTGATTACTCATAGGATCATTCATAGGGGTTACTAGACTCCATGTAAGATGGCGAGACTAAAATTAGTGGATTCAGATGTATGCTGGAGATGCGAAAGAAGCAGAGGCACACTGATGCATATGTTATATGAATGTCAAATGACGACAAACTTATGGGTAGATATAACATTCATTAATAAAGTACTACGAGCAGACTTGATACAGTTCCCGTCACTTTGTATATTAGTCATAATACCAGCAGGGGTGGGCCTGTCAGTTCAACAGACTCTATGGTGCAGACTGGCCCTCACCACAGGTTGTAGAATTGTGCTAAGACATTGGAAAACAAAACCCATCATCCTTTGCAATGAATGGTGTGGAGAAATGACCAAAATGGCCAGCTACGAACAATACATTTTTAACTTGAACAACAGACAGGAGGTATTTTGGAAAATATGGGGCCCCTACATGAATGCAATATTGCATACTTAATGAGGGAGAATTTGACTAAATGATTTTAACGTATGTAAAAGTCACTGCTAAGATGTTTGAGAGATGACTGGCATTGTATGATATTGGTAGAATACTCATCATTTGTGCTACTGGTGTGATGATATGTGTAAGGTATGGAGATGAGTTAGACCGATGGTTACACTGTGTATGTATATTTATATTTCTGTTATTTTTATTTATTTATTTCGCTCATTTGTTGTCATCTCTCTCGTTTTTGCTCAGAGAGAGATCACTATTGTTCTTGTCTCTGTTTCTATAAAAGACAATAAAAAATTATCGATCGAATATCGATTTGAATTTGATTAATCCTTCATCCCCAATTGCTACCAATCCACTTTCCGAAAACAAGCACGGGAAGTGCCACTGTCCCTGGGAGCTAGCCCCGCTGTGAGCAGCACTTGGCAATTACTCGTCTTGTGCATCAGAAGGAGAGTAAAATCATCCAAAGCTGAAACCAGGGTAATATGAGCAGCCACTCGCTTAGTCTGGAAAGAGCTGCTGAAAACGCCCATTTAAATTGGTCGAACACTGTTAAAAAGAATGACGTATCTCAACAACAGTTAGATAGATCTCCAATAGATTTTGTACTTTGTGTAGTTTGTCTGTTAGCACATGTTAGCATGCTAACACCTAGGGCTATGTTAAAAGATATCGATTCATACAGGGCTTAACGCTAACTTTTTAAAGTGGTTGCCAGCTTGGCAACCAGGCATCAGCTTTTGGTTGCCGAAATTGACAATACGGTTGCCATGTTTTAAACTGCCTGTATTTGGAACAATTCATTTCTTATGTACACATTTTAATAATGAAACAATGAGCTAAAGGCTTGCAATATAAGTTCCCATCCCTCTCAAATAGGTGTGCAACGGATCACAAAACTCACGGTTCGGATCACTGTTTTGAGTCACGGACCAGATACATTTTTGGATAAGCACAAAAAAGGGGGGAATTTAAATGATTATTAAAAATGCACTAACAATAACTTTTAACAATCATTACTTATTTCACCAGTAAATTGCTGTTAAAAGACAAAAAAGACGAGAAAAGGGTATTTTACAATAACTTTGAATGCACCTGGAGGTTTACCAGTATACCAGTAAACGCAACATTTTGTCCCGTCTGTGTTGTTTTTCAGACAACAGCAATGACCAGTGCTAGTTTGAGTCTTTAGCTCATAGCTTTAGCGGCAGACTGTTGTACGTCCAGCTGTTAGAATCCTCTACAGTGAAATACAGTCACACTACACTGTTAAGCTGTCAGCATTTTAGCCGTGTTTAATCCAATTTCTACCGTAGCTAATGGCAGGCTAACTTTACCTGCTGTGTAACGTGTTATTAGTGTTTACTAGCGTGACATCCAGCGATATTTCTGTTGCCTCTAACGTGGGTTTCGGAGCATCAGAGCACAGCGCAGACATTTAAAGGCATACTATGTAACTTTTCCCTCTTCGGTCCCCCTACAGGTTGTCTCATTGGATCTACAGCTTGTGCGGCTGTAGTTATATTAGCATCGGATTTTAACATGCGCCGTTAACGTAAACAGAAAATTGTGTTGCCTGTATGTTTTCACGGCAAACGCTCATGTGTGGAAAGTGGTCCCACAACAGTTGAAACGTTGTGTTGCGCACAAACGTACTTTTTAAAATGTATGGAGACAACCAAATAAAATATTGACTGTCGAGCCCTGTCATATATTGGTTCCCTGCGGTCCTCTGACAGGGACCTGCTGGATACCCGCTCCCCCGCACAAGGTTTTTGGGGACAGGGCTTTCTCTGCCAATGCTCCCACACTCTGGAACAGTCTACCACTTCACGTCCCCTCTGCCCCATCCCTGCCCATGTTCAAAAAGCACCTAAGTCCTTTGACCCCCTAACCCCCCTCCCCCCCTATTTGTTAAGCGACCTTGGGTACCTTGAAAGGCGCTATATAAATCCAAGTTAGTATTATTATTGTTATCATATGAAACTAGACGATCTTAGGGATCCTGTTGAGTTTAAAACAAGATAAAACAATGCTGATCTTTGATATCAATGTATTTTTATGTTTTGATGTATTCACACTGTACGCTGCAGCTGGGTTAGGCGAAAGGATTGTATCAATACTGTTAGACCCAATCAATATCTTTCTGTTTCATACCGATTCCTAAGTTTCTCAAGATAATTAGATCATGACGATCTTTGTTCCAAATGGTCAAGGGGGCAGCCCTGCTTTTGTCACACGGCAAGAAGACACCTTTTGTCTAGGCTATCTGTCTTGGAGCCAACCGCTGCTGTTGTGCCGACTAGATTTAGAACAAAAGAAATGTTAATTCCTGTAGCTTGAAAAGAAGTTACATCCTCATGCAAAAGTCTTTGATCTATGACCGAGAGTAACCTAAGAATTCAGAAGTACACCCTCCTTATTTGGACGACGAAGAAAACAAATGAGATGCGCCCAACATGCCACCGTGCCATTGAAGGACCAATGGGAATGGTTTTAATCCACATGTCCAGGAGAATGTAGTAAACAAGTGGAGGGTCATGAGGGACTGAATAGATGTGGATCCATTAGAAGAGATGGCTATTTCAGCCTGCTGCAGCGTAAAACTGTTTTTTGTCATGCCATTTCATTATTAAATCTTTTTGTTAAATCTTCATTGGACCGAGCCTCAACAATCCATGTCATGCAAAGAAAGGCCCCAAAGTTAGGTGGAATTTTGGCGAACCATACACATCACAGATGTATGATTTTAGTTACGTCTCTGCATCACACTTTCTGCACTAAAGAAAGCACTTGTGGAATTTTTTTTCTGTCTCTATGTAACTACTTTGGGGCCAATTCTTAACGACAAGCATTAGTTCTCTGATAATCTCTTTCATATCCAAGCACATTTGGTATTGTAACTGAAATATCCCTAATCGAATCCAAATTGAATCAAATCTGGACCTTGTGAATTGAAATCGTTTTAGGAAATCAGCAGCGATACCCAGCCCCACTAACACGCTAAACTTAGATGGTGAATATGGCAAACATTACCTGCTAATCATCAGCATGTTACCATTGGTATTGTGAGCATGTTGCCATGCTGACATTTAGCATTTACTGTAAGTCAAAGCACCGCTGTGCCTAAACACGACCTCACAGAGCCACTAGCATGGCTGTAGGCTCCTAGCCCTGTTTGCTGTATATGGTGTTGCGGAGCCTAACTGAATAATGTTTATTTTTTCTTTTAGCTCATTTAAATTATAATGGAAAACTGAGATCAAGTTATTGTTGTGCAGACATTCACTTTGATGTCGAACTTCATTAAAAGTACTATAAAGAACATCCCTTTGATCCGTTTGACAGTTTGTCATGAGCAGCACAGTAATGTATTTGAGGAAATATGCCTAGACAATGTGTGAATGAACAATATGTGATTGTTAGCCATCCGTGACTAAAACAACCTAGGGGCAATATGCATCTAGGCTCTAAGATTTAATTTGGTGTCTTTGTGTGTGACATCAACTTATTCAAGCAGAAACGCTACCCTCTGTGCATTCAACCAAACTGAACACGGCTTTTGGGGATTTCTAATGAAACTATTGAGTTGGCAGATGAGTGAAAAGAAAGTGACTCCAAAAGAGAAGTCTTCCTTGTTAACCTTCTAATAATATAGTCCAGAGAATTATTTTCTCTTTCAGGAAAGAAGGTCTGATCATTGATCTGAGTTATTCAGCAGACCCAGAGTGTGTGTTTTTGGTTAGTGCTGAACCATTAATCGCGATTTTATCGAAATCGCAATATAGACAAGTGCATTATTCAAAATGCAGAATATGCGTCAAACCATTCTGATTGAAGTATTGTGATGCTGCAGAGACGTCCCCGGCCTACAAATCGAATCCTACAGACTAAAGAAAAAAAACATATTTGTTTGGTACAGATCTTGCAAAAATCACACTATAATAATATATATTTTTAAGATTTTAATATTGTTGAATACAAATGCAAATAATGATCATTCCCTCCAATATCGTGAATCATATCGCAATCGCAGTATCAGTCAAAAACAATTGCAATTAGCTATTTCCCTCATATCGTGCAGCCCTACTTTTGGTACGAGTTTTTGATTGTAAGGTGAAAACCTGTTTTAACCCCCCCCCCCCCCCCCCCCCCAGGCACCGAGAAGGTTCGTCAGGCCCAAGGCTGCAAGCACCTCTTTGTTGTCAACCCCGACTGGCTGTGGAGCTGTCTGGAGCGCTGGGAGAGGGTGGAGGAGCAGCTGTACCCACTAAAGGAGGACTATTCCAAGACGCCAAGGTAAAGGAGAGCTTCGCTGAGATTGTGGTGGCACCTGGATCGTGGCTGCAGCTGCTGCCGTGATCCTGCTCGACGCCCACTGCTACTATTATTTGAAGTCATAGTTCTGTTATCTTTACTGTTACTATAATTGCCACTGTTCATCATGTCCCCACTGCTATAATTATTATGAGTCATTGTAGTTGGGTATTTCTCTCTCTCTCTCTCTCTCTCTCTTTCTCTCTCTCTCTCTCTCTCTCTCTCTCTCTCTCTCTCTCTCTCTCTCTCTCTATTAATTCAAGTCAATTCAATGGGACTTTATTGGCATATATGTTTCAATAACAATGTTGCCAAATCATCAACATACAATTTTTCCAAATATTTGGACAGAACACAATATACAGTCCTATGAACATTAACACAATATTATCTTAACTATATAAATCAACTTACATACCATACATAGTTGGGTATATTTCTCTCTCTCTCTCTCTCTCTCTCTCTCTCTCAATTTAATTTTATCCATTTCATTTTGCTTTATTGGCACGACAAAATCAATACATCTGCCAAAGCATAAGAACAAAAGTACATACCAACAACAACAAGGAGTAAATACATCCGATAAAAATAATACAACTAAACTGAATAATTATGATGTAATTGCAGATAAACAAATTATCTGCATGTCTCTCACCCCCCCCCGCCCCCCCCCCCCCTCTTCTCTCTCACCCACCCAACCGGTCGCAGCAGATGGCCGCCCACCAAGAGCCAGGCTCTGTCTGAGGCTTCTACCTGTTAAAAGGAAGATTTTTCCTTGACGCTGTGGAAAAAAATGTCTAGGTCTAGACCTACTCTATCTGAAGTGTCCTGACATAACGTCTGTTATGATTTAACACTACGAAATATAAATGAATTGAATGTATTGAGCCAAGACCATCTTATATCTAGCAGATGTGAACTGATAACTTAGAAACTAATACAGATATTGTGAACATATTAACCGCAATACATCCAAATCTGAAGATAATTCCAAATCTGAGATCTTTTTTTTTTCTTGTCTTTTTGCAGGAGTAACAGTCCAGCAGCATTACCTGACATTCAGGGTTCCCTGCAGAAGCATATTTTCCACCCAGCTCCCATCCAGCCCAGACCTCAACCTGCAGCCCCGGAGGTTCGGACCTACGACCCCGTCACAGGGAAGCTGATCCGCAGGGGCCCTCAGGCGCCTCGGCCCCCATCCTACCTCCAGGCGTCGGGGTCTATGATGCACTCTGATCACAGAGAGCAGTCTTGTCTCAGGTAGGAACAGATTTGGAGCAGTGCAATATAATGATGAAATATTGAAATACAACTTCTTCTTGTGCAGCTGGCAAACGGCAGGAATTTCCTACGTGCAAATTAGGGGTGGGCGAAAATACCAAATAATTCCACGATATTTAAGGGTATGCAGTATCTGCGATAATGATATCCTTGATGACAAAATACTTGCTGTAAATGTATATCGGTTATCGGCCTCCTTGATTACTAATAATTGGTATCGTATCAGCCCTGAAAAGAAATCTTATCTGTCAATGCTTACTTGACATTGACAGAAATCGTAGGCATCCCCATAGACTGCAGCTAGAAAATCCTTGGGGGTAGTGCAGGACTATAGCATGTAAAAGAAAAGTCATGTACAAAAAGAAACAAGTGAGAGTTATGCTATTTGTGATTCTCTGATGAGTATTGACTTCATAATGGCTTATAACGGATCGTAAAGTGCTCATATTATGCTTTTTGGCTTTTCCCCTTTCCTTTATTGTGTCATATATCTTTTTTTGTGCATGTAATAGGTTAACAAAGTCCCCCCCAAAGGGTCTTACAATCTCCTACAGAAAACACTGTTCACAAACTGCTCCAAACAGCTCTATTGTAGTCCAGCCTTTACTTCAGAGACAAACGTGGTCACTTTGTAACACATGTTATAATGCTCGCCTAGCTGCTAGCATGGCACGCCCTCATACTCTGCTTCTGACTGGCTAGTAGTCCTTACCTAGGTACTGTCAGGGCACGCCCTCATACTCTGCTTCTGACTGGCTAGTAGTCCTTACCTAGCTACTGTCAGGGCACGCCCTCATACTCTGCTTCTGACTGGCTAGTAGTCCTTACCTAGGTACTGTCAGGGCACGCCCTCATACTCTGCTTATGACTGGCTAGTAGTCCTTACCTAGGTACTGTCAGGGCACGCCTCATACTCTGCTTCTGACTGGCTAGTAGTCCTTACCTAGGTACTGAGCATGTGTGACTCCCAACAAAGATGAACAGAAGTGAGATGTCTCACTCTGTAGCTAAAACAGAGAGCTCAACACACAGGGTGAAAAGAGGAGCTGCAGCAATGTACAGTACAACAAAAATATGGTGTTTTTTGAAAATTAAACCATGAAAAACCTATTCTGATATAACCTCTAAATACAATTATGAACCTGAAAATGAGCACAATATGAGCACTTTAAATGTATTGATTTGTCCTCTGGGCCTGATTTCCACGCCTCCCTCCTCTGTGAACTTAAACAGCTGTTGGTGTAGTGCTACACTACTTTATGAATTACTCTCAGTGGAGACATGCAGCGTCTTCAGCTATCATCTGAGGCACAATAACCCCCCCCAGGGAGTGTTTATCATAACTCCAAAATGAGCCTTCTATTTGCATCTGCACTCTGGGTCGTAAATAAGAGCATAATAAAATCCACCCTGCTTTATACTGTACTACTCAGGGAAAAACTCGTAGTGTGTCTCAGTTTGGATACTGACATGTAGTGCACTGTGTACACAATGTACTCACTTGTGTAGTGTGTACATTGCCTTTTCATATTCAATTCAATGTTCAATTTGTTCAATAAAGGAATTTTGGAAATGTTTTCAAACAAGTTCAACACGCAGTCTGTTGTATTTCAGCAGACTACTGAAAGCAGAAGTAACGCAGAACTGAGTACACTTTAATAATGGTTTATTTATCGCAAGTAATATTGTTATCGCAATATTCAGCGTCAACACATATCACATATTTCCCTCGTATCGTGCAGCCCTACATGGGAAGTTAACATGATTACATGTGCATAATCACATGTAATTTCCCTTACAGGCGCCACAGAGACGCTGTGACTCAAGCTGGACAGTCACGGTGGCTTCAAATGTTTTGAAGTGAATATTCAACATATCTATGATGATTCTTCTAATTAATAGTTACAAGCATAACATTGGCCCACATAATTCATGGATTAGAGGCACTGGCGTTTTCAGGGAGTTGCATAAACTTGGATTTAATCATCAAAGAAGTTGTGTTCAATTAAGCACTGCCAAGAGGAAGTATGGGACCCTCCTCTTCCCACTTGCATAAGGTTTACGTCTAATGAGCCCTCGTTATAGAGATACAGCCTTCACACTTCCCGTTTTTGGTTTCCAGCCTTAACCTTCGCTCGGTCACCCTGCGCTACACATCCGCAGATTGTCAGAAATGTGCTGATTATGTAGTTTTTGCAAATTCCCGTGAAGACTATTGTAACACAAGTATGCATTTAAAAGTAGAACACACAAACAAGGTAGAAGTAGGGATCTCTTACCTCTTTATAGAACAATGTGAATACATATTCATTTTCAGAGATACAATCACATTTATTGATTGACTCAGTTGATGACAGATTTGTCAGTTTTTTCAATTTTATTTATTAATTGATGGGATAGATTAAGTATCACAGAATGGACCCCCCCCCCCCCCCTTACAATTTCAGCTACATTTTGATATGATTTCAATATTTGCAGATACTAATGCTATTGATAGTGTAGATAGAGACAGTGGATGTCACTATCCAGCTCACATAAAACAAAATCTGATATCTTAACCCTGGTGTTGTCTTCCCTTCAACCTTGAAAAAAAAACACTTTTTTCGACGTTTTTGACACCCTTTTTTCAGTTTTTTTTTTTTTTGCTTTTTCCAATGTTTTACATTTTTACATTTTTCTTCTACACATTTTCAGCGCTTATTTCTACGTCCCATATTTTTTGCTATAAAACAAAAATTTAAAACGGGTGAATGTGACCCGAAGTCAACAGAAGGGTTAATTCTGTCTATTTAGCCAACTAGCTAGTTAGTCCATGTGGTTAGCTCCACTGGGGCAGTTTACATTCATAGGGCCCTGTTTTAACGATCTAAGCACGATTAGGGCGTGTCCAAATCCACTTTTGCTAGTCTGACGGCAGTAAAAAGGGTCCGTGCGACGGGCGCATGGTTCAAAAGGGTTGTACTTAGTGTCTTCATTAATCATAAGTGTGTTTTGGGCGTAACATGCGATAACCATTCAGAGTGTCATCTCCCATTCCCTTTAAAAGCCAGTCGCGTTTGGACCTTGGCGCACTGCTATTAAGATGTAGACTTTGCACCGTAACATTTTTATTTTTAATCTTTTGCATGTTTGTGTGCTGCTGTATGTGTGTGTGTGTGTGTGTAACAAGCATAGTGTGCGCGCGCTGTGCACGAGCCTAGGCGCATTTCACTAATTTGCTGCTAAATTAACAATGAAATGCTGCGTTATTGACTTTAGACCAGGTTTTTGTTGGTCAATGGCGCGATCACTTCCCGCTGCCTCAAGATAGCAATACGCCAAGAATGCACCTGAACACACCTCCATGTAAGACCAGCACGCCCAGATGCACCTGAACACACCTCCCTGTAAGACCAGCACGCCCATGGGCGCAGGTGCATTTGCTAGTTAAACGACGCGGGCGCTGGACGGGAAACGGACAACTGTGTCGGGCTTTGCGCTGCGCCGCGCCGGGTGTAAGATAGGGCCCTAAGAGTTTTATAGGGGTGGGGGGGGAAATCAGCGGTACCGTATAAACAGACATTTTTTTTACATTTTGTTTTACCAATTATTCACCAAAATATTTTCTGTTTATACGGTACCGCTGACGGCGACTACATCATATCCGTTTCCAGCAAAACCAAGCGAAAGCTGAAAATGCTGATAATCCATGTTATGTACTACTTTACAAATTAAATAAATGTCAGACTGACTGACGTGATGTGCATTCTTCTTAGAAAACAGTTTTTATAGAAATGTCTCATGATATATTGTCTCTAGAAGTTTATTATTCAACTTAAGTTTTTGTTTAAAGTGCTCATATGATGCTTTTTTTTGCCTTTTTCCCTTTCCTTTATAGTGTTCTATATATTTTTGTGCACGTTATAGGTTTACAAAGTGAAAAAGCCCAAAGTCCCCCCCAAAGGGACTTACCATCTCCAACAGAAAACACTGTTCACAAACTGCTCCAAACAGCTCTGATGTAGTCCAGCCTTTACTTCAGAGACAAACGTGGTCACTTTGTAACACACGTTATAATGCTCACCTAGCTGCTAGCATGGCACGCCCTCATACTCTGCTTCTGACTGGCTAGTAGTCCTTACCTAGGTACTGTCAGGGCACGCCCTCATACTCTGCTTCTGACTGGCTAGTAGTCCTTACCTAGCTACTGTCAGGGCCCTCATACTCTGCTTCTGACTGGCTAGTAGTCCTTACCTAGGTACTGTCAGGGCATGCCCTCATACTCTGCTTCTGACTGGCTAGTAGTCCTTACCTAGCTACTGCACATGTGCGACTCCCAACAAAGATGAACAGAAGTGAGATGTCTCACTCTGTAGCTAAAACAGAGACCTGAACACAGGGTGAAAAGAGGAGCTGCAGCAATGTGCAGTACAACACAAATATAGTGTTTTCTGAAAATTAAACCACATAAACCTGTTCTGATATAACTTCTAAATACAATTATGTACCTGAAAATGAGCATAATATGAGCACTTTAAAGAAGGAAAAGAAAATCCCGATACTATCGAATACTTCGCAATACTTCTAGAATCGCAATAAATGAAAATCGCAATACAAATCAAATCGGCACCCATTTATCGTGAAAGAATCGAATCGTAAACCATAGCGTATCGTCCCAGCCCTAGTGATTTACACTGGTTTGTCTGTTACTTTACCACAGGGGCACTTCACAGAGTCAGCAAGACGACACGGCGGGGTCCAGCCAAGACGACGAGCAGCCGGGGCCGTCTCGTCGGAAACGGCAGCCGAGCATGTCAGAAAGTATGCCTCTATACATGCTCTGCAAGGAGGATCTGGACAGCATGGACAGAGAGGTAAGCCAACCTCGTTTCCTTTTGCCCTCATAAAAAGGAAACCGCTCACACAGAGGATGAGAAGGCACAGGGTTAGAAAACTATGATGTTACATGTCTGTTACATGTAGAGCAGAGGTGTCAAACATCCGGCCCAAGGGCCAGATCCGGCCAGCCAAAGGGTCCAATCAGGCCCACTGGATGACTTTGCAAAGTGTGAAAATTGCAGAGAAGTAATTAATTCCAATGCCAAATTTACCATCTCGGCAAATATCCAAGTTCTTTTTCCCTAAATCTGTAATCTGTAGTTCTGAGTTTTTTCTCGGAATATTACACCTCTCTCCCGGGTCCGTAATATTATTTTTGTTCCTACAGTGGCCATAGAACACTGTCGTAGCAGAAGAAACTTGCGTTTGCCAACATCAAGCTGAGAAGAAAGTCTGTGGCAGATAAAAGTTTCTGATCTTTCTGTAGGTTTACTGGTCTGGCCCTCTTGAGATCAAATTAGGGGGATGTGGCCCATGAACTAAAATGAGTTGGACACCCCTGATGTAGAGCCTTTTCCCACAGTGATGGAGATTACAAGGTGGTCTTGAAGAAAAACTGCGAGTGACAAGCACAAACTGTGTATACGGTTCCCAAGGCATTTGAATACTCAGCAGTGACTGTTGCATTGTTTTCCCAGGGTTAAATTTCCATCGCAAACCTCACAGCAGGGTCTGCATTGGAGGGCCAAACTGTGCCAGTCCCCACAATCAAACAAGCTTTGTCGATGTCACCCTACGCATCTTGGTTTTCGGACGACTTGCTGTGTTTAGCTGAGTAGATTCAAAGCTCCCGTGCAAAGGAGTCCTCGTCGTTTGGACTTTCACTCCTACTGTCCTGTTCCTAACTTTACCTGACGAGAGCCTTCTGATTAGGGTTGGACATTTGACCTTAACAATTCCGATTCCAATTCAGATTTTTCCTTTCAATTCCGGTTCTTATCAATTATCAATTCTGATTCTTTGAGGGGTGGAGTTAAAACTGGGCACATGCTTATTTCACAGAAAAAAAAATGTTATTCAATGGTGATTTTCCAGTTTTACTGGGCTTTTTCAATGTAAAATAAAGCCACACTTGAGAGCGCCACTTATTGCGCTCCATTGCCGCAACACAGCAGGAGCCTGGAAGTATGGTGGCAGCCTCCAGAAACCAAAACTCGCAACTGTTAAATTTGGAACCAATGACCGAATTCGAAACCAAACTTTCCAAACGATTCCGTTTAAAAAAAAAATAAATAAATAATTCCTTCAGTTTCACGGGCCGGGGCTCGGCCCGTAAAAAAAAAACCCCGATTTGGAATGTTTGGAATCAAAATTCATAAAAAACGGTTCCAAGTTGGGACCGATTCTTGATGCCCTATCCTACTTCTGATCTGCACTCTTTGGCATTGCTGATGGAGCAGTATTTATTTAAAACCTTTTACTGCTTACTTACTCCAAAAAAAGTAGTATTTAAGGCTTTTATTGGTAAGCAGTTGCATGGTGCGTTGAAGGTTAGTGGCTGATCTACTTCATAGTAGGGGTGGGGGAAATTTTCCGTGGCAATACTGTATCGATACACAGACGCCAAGTATCGATCTTTTATTATATATGTGTTGGTCAGTTTGTCTGCTTGACAATCCCACTTTGCAGCAATAAACTTAAAGTGAGATGACCAAACTGAGAAATGTATTTCCTTTTGGGTTCCATAATTTGAAATTGGGAAAAATTTGAAGTTTGAAAACAGGTAATAAATTGCAATATAATCGCAGAATATTGCAAGATATTAGCTCTAGTTATGGCTGATCCTGGGGCAGGGCCATCACAGAGAAAAAAGGAAATTAAACGAAGAACGACTAAAAGGGAAAGTGAAAGACAACGGGCGATAACGTGAGTCACACTCTGCCGGGCTATTAACAGATGGAGACAATTACGGGATTTTAAATGATTCAAAACCGACCCAGAATTGGCCCTATGGTATGTAATCTGTCGGTGTCATTCATAAATTAAATTTAGATTGTGCGATATGGTTGTACGTCAGTAGCCCACATTAAATGACGTCCCCCTTCCATTTAGTGCGGACGTGTTAGTCCTTTTACTCCATGTTTGTGTTGGCCTATTATTTTGTTGTCCCCCCGGCACTTGTGTAAAGCGTCCGTGGGTTTCATGAAATGCGCTATATTAATCTAATCTAATAAAAAGTTATTATGTTGGTTGCTACAACAATCTCTTAATGCTTTTAGCTCGTTACCGTACGCAACACATGAAATGCAACGATGCATCTGTAACGTATTCTCTTATTGCAAATTAATGATTTTCTGTCTGAGCACAACATTCATCGCAACTTATATGACCTCGTAACGCTAACTCCTTGAAATATTTTAATATGTTTCAATGAAAATGAGAGTAATGATACAAAAATGATCATTCCCTCCAATATCGTGAATCATATCGCAATCGCAATTACATATTTTCTTCATATCGTGCAGCCCTAGTTTCAGGTTGACTGCCATCCTGTGCCTGTGTGCACTTTGCCGTGTGACCTTGTCAACTTTGAATGTTGCATCTTCTTTACTTTTCTGGCTTGCCACCTATTCTCATATGCAAATTCTTACATCTGTCTCCTTTTGCATAATGGAATTTTTTTTGTTTGTTGCCATCCTTGGGAGGCAGGTGAAGTGATTACTAATGTCTGAGAACTCTGCACCTCCTGCCTGGATAATACTCTCTAATGGAGTCTGAATTCTTGTAATGCTTCAGGGAAATGTGCAGAGTTGGATCCTTGAGATCTGTCAAGGGCCTCTCAGAGAGTGATTATTCTGAAGAAAGACCTTTGTGGCTTGCTCACATGGGACATAAAGTAAAGTCACGTGTTGGTTATTGTATAATGTCGACTGACATTTTCAGGAATACATAGTCATGGAAATTTGCCAAAAAGTCATGGAAAAGTATTGGTTAAAATGCATATGAACCCTGTCTTTTTCATAATAATAACAATAATAATAATAATGGGAATATGTCAGTGGAAAGCTGCTTTGGTTGCCACACATAGTTCTAAAAAGTTAACACTATGCAATATTCTGTACTATTAACTATAAATATAGTACTGTATATGATTTTAAATCTGATATAGGGCTGCACGATTAATCTAATTGCCATCGCGAGGTCACTCTGTGTGATTACATAACCGCAAAACATATGAGCGATTTTGAGTAAACAAAAAGGGACACTCTAGTCTTTGTGTGCACTGCAGTCTCCCAACGTTGTAACCGCCTTCACTTTAAGCCCGAGACACATCGAGCCGATAATCCGCCGTCTGACAGTCGGGCGAGGTCAGTGACTCGAGTCTGTTCGGTGTGTTCCGCGCCGTCGTCCGTCCGAGGGGTCGTCGGCCTTCATTTGACATGTATAATCGGCGGGGCGGGCACTGCCGGCAGTCGGACTCAAATGACCCATCTGATTGGTGGAGAGCTAACCCGGAAACGGAGAGCAGAATGAGCTTGACTAGAGTCTCTCAAAATCTGACGAAAATCTTTGTCGATCTGAAATGAAGACAGATTCAGAAACTGCACGGCCTATTTCTCTCTTAAAATGTTTTCAGAAACATGTTTCGGTGAACTATTTTAGTACAATATGAGATCGTATTCTGAATAAGCCGCCATGACAGTCTGTCTTTGAATTTCCGGAGAAACCAGACCCACGTGACGCGTTCGTCCAATCAGCTGCCGGTTTTCATTTTTGGGCGACAATACAGATTAGCGCCGCCTGCTGTTATGGAGACATATTACGTCTCGTGGCTATGGTGTGTTCCGAGGCACTTTTTGGACCAACTCGGCGACACTGATCAGTCCTACTGCCTTTTCTGCCGAGGGTCGGCCGTCTGGTCGGTGTGTCTGGGCCTTTACTGGCCGTATTAACAACAGATGAAGCCACCGTGTCTTAAGAAGCTCGTTGTTTTATTGTTCATTGTTGACTCACCTTCCATCGCCTTTGCTGTCTCTTTTTCCTCTCGCTTTTCTGTCACACGGCCGCTACGCTAACTCTCCGATACTGCTCTCGGTCGCTCTTCCTCATTGCTTGACCAATCACTCACTGACGTCACTCAACAACGAACGATTCTCGCTCTCACTTAAGGCTGTTTTATGCTTCTGCGTCGAATCGACGGCGTACTCCCGCAGACCCCTCCGCGTCACCGCGAACCCCCCTCCGAGCCCTCGGCCGTAGCTGGACGCGCACCTCCAAAAATGTGTAACTTTGCGCCGAGGCGACGCAAGGACTGTGATTGGTCAACTCGTCCTGTGTGTTGATAGTCGGTGTTTCAAGCAGCCTACCGTAGCAACATGCTAGTTCAATGAGCTCTGCAAATAAACATAGACCGAGACATATTTTGGTTACAATGAGGGGGTTATCGGTTTGTAAAGTGTCTGTATGTCAGTAACGTTTTTGAAATTAGCACTTCGCCAGCAAGCAGTACTTTGTGGGCAGTTGTGCTAAAGTTAGCTTGCTAACATAACATAAACTGGCTGGCAGACACACAGACACAGGCGACAGTGAACTTCGAAGCCACACACCCCGTAGCGTTGTGGCGGTGAAATGCACCGCGATGCAAAGCAATCCCCACGCAGAACTCCAGAAGGGTCACGACGCCGTAGGAGCGACGGCGTGGACTTGACGCAGAAGCATGAAACAGCCTTTACGCTACCATCGTAACGACCACAAAACAGACGTCAGTCTGTTTAGGCAGTAGCGGTTGGTATGGTCACGCAAGTATCAGTGTAGATTTAGTATATTTTGTAACCTAATCACTAGTTACTATATTGCATCCATCTTTGATGTCATTGTTTATTAGGTCATGCGAAATGTATTATCAAAGAGGTTGACCTGGTATTATTTTAATTAAAAAAATTGCATTTTCTTATGTATTGTTTATTTCATTTGTAATGTTGAGCAAAGCAAAGCTGTCTATTTTGAAAAGATTTTTTTTTGTTCTTTCATTTTGTAAAATATTAAGTTATTAAAAAAGTATTGCACCTGTTTTGTTTATGTATTTCTTTTTAGGCTCTTTTAATTTGTATGTTTAAATTGAGACATTCACATTTCAAATTACATCGCAATCGCAGTATTGTAAATCGCAATATGACTTTTTCTGAAAACCGTGCAGCCCTACTATATATAAAGTACAGTATATGATTTTGATGATTATATCCACCTTAAAGATGCACAAGTCAATGTTTTTATATTATAGCAACACCAAAGATTCTTTTGTACCTTAAAATAATGTTTCCAAAATCGTTTCAGTGGTTCATCAACTCGTAACAGGGTGAACGGCACTTCTGCATTCACTTTGCAGCCCTCTATCGGCTATAACCGCACTATGCAAGTTTGCCAGATCAGGTAGCGGATCTGTATCTGTAATAATGGTAACGGTAATGGTAATGGACAATTCCACTTCCAACCTGTAGGGGGACCAAAGTGGAAAAGTGCTTTGGTGGTGCTTTAACACTGGATGAAATGACTGTGTGTAATGTGACTGCCGCACCGGAAGGATAGTGACACAGCTTATTTGTACTCAGAACGAGTAGATTATTAATAACATTGTTACATAAGCAGTACACACCGTGTCTTAAACCAGCTTTCCTCACTCACTTACATTGCCTAACTGTGTAGCTGCTTATTCTGGCTCTCTGATGGGTTACACTGTATGTCAGTCTACCTGTATCAACCAATACCTTGACAGGCAGGAAGGGGGAGAGGGGGGGGGGACCGCAGCCTTATTATGAAGCCCACTGCTTTTCTTAAGCACGTCGACGGTGTTTGTGTAATCACTCTCACTGCGAGTCGGGGGGCACTCCAGCTTTAAACCTTTAGATTGAACACATCTTATAATTCATGCAAAATAATTGAATGATCTGGATGTCAGTGTGATTGGTCATGCCTTAAATGACAAACTTACTCCCGTTATTGGGATGCAAAACAGCCTGCCCCGGTTGTTAACGCAATTCAATTCTAAAGTAACTTTGTAGCTGCAGGCGACGGCTGAGTCTGAGAACTGCTGTGCCATGCCTTACTGTAAATAGACTTTCCCCCGCACACTCATGTGTATGTGTTTTGAAGGAAATGCATGGCTGCAACCATTATCCTCTAAAGCATTACCGACCTACAGTATTGCCAAATCCAACAGCTATTTAACATTTCTCTTTTCATTTTGTATCCGTATCTCAGAGCTCTGAAGATGCTGTAGGATAAAATCGCTTTTTGGTGTTTGAGGATGAAGCTAAGACATACTACTACTATATATTGATTTTACATATATATGTTGACTTATAAATTAGAGAATATTCTTCTAGGCTGACCAGCTTTTGCAGACTGACACTTCCTCCTTTCAATCCTTTGCAATCCCTTCTTTACAGTTTTGCTTGAGCGTTTTTGGTTTTGGAACCAGACAGAGGAGTTTAGTGAACAGTAAATTGCTGACTTTAAGAAAATCTAATTAAAAGAAAATAAATAAGAGTATTTCTTTCTGATAAATGCCACAAAAATGTGTCATGGAATTTGAACCCGATGATCTTCCCCTTTTCTCAGCTGGAGATGTAACCGTCATCCATCCTAAAGGCAGGGGTCATCAACTACATTATACATCATCATCAACAATGAAGAACACGAACATAACGATCGCGTCATTCACGTGCATATTAAGTAGCCACATGCATCTGTTTTGGTCTTATAATACAGCCATATGTTTCTCCAGCGGAGAGGATGGCTCGTTCAGCCAGCAGTTAAATTTATAAGAATTTGTCCAAATTTCAAGATTCCCAGCAAACTAAGATAAACAGTTAGACTACAAACAGACAGAAATTCTCTATTTGCAGAGTAGAGCTGTGTTCGCGTAAAACAGCATGGTGGACTGAGCAGACAGAGCAGATTGAAATATCGCTTTCTACACGTTTATGCCAGTCTACACAGGTGAGTGCATTGATAAGTATTGACTTTTTACTCACAAAGGTTTAATTGTAGCCTACTTACAGTAACGAGATTAGCGTGAGTTCATCTGCCCCAGCGCCTATTGGTAATCCTCTTTGTATCGTTCCCAGTCAGGTACTGCGTGTTTTAACGCACACACATCTCGGCTCAGCTGTGTGTGTGGAGCGCGGGCATCGCTGTACAGAATCCCGGCATGTACAATACAGAGATGCAAATACAGGGGCTGGGTTTGTTCTCTACCTGTGTAATGTTATCTGCTGTAAATGCTTGAAATGCTAAATAACAGAACGCATTTTTTCCTCTTCACATTTTCTGAATTCATGATTATTCTGCGGGCCAGACTAAGAGCTTTGGCGGGCTGGATGTGGCCCGCGGGCCGCCAGTTGACGTTGGCTGCTAAAGGTAATTGTTCCTGGTGCTGCTCCATTTGTCCTTCATATACAGCAGCTACAGCAAAAGCAGGACATATTTTCAAAGATCACGTCTGTGTTTGTGCCTATTAGACATCATGGTGACTGCAGCAGGAAGCAAGCTGGAAATTGTGATTCTATTATTAATCTGGAAATGGTACATTATGTCAGCGGTTGGGTCAGGCCCTTTGTATGATTGTGTCTGAGCTGGAAGGGTTAGATTGGTTGGACTGACAAATGTTCTCTCTGTCCCCTTTTATTTGATCATATGGTGGTATTTGAAAATGAAAGAATGTGGTATTTGAAAAGCATATTCCTCATGATTATTTGAATGAATGCAAATGTTGTCAACATTGTTGACCGCATAGATAAATGTTATGTGTTCGGTTTTTCATCAGAGAGGATCTTGAGCAGATGTTAATGGATATGGATTTATAATTGCTCTCAAATGGATTTGTCTCCACTTAAATGTGTGACGTGTATATTATAGAGACAAGCTCTATCTGCCCTCTCATCACTCGGTATAGAAATTGTCAGAACTACTGCATTATCATTCATGTCAAAACCACAAAGGTCTTCCCTTTTAGTGCTAAAGCACGGTGCTGTCATGTTTCTGTTAATCAATAATATTGTGGATTTAGACATTGCCATGGTAGCATGGATTTGGCATTCATTTTCAATTTTAATTAAAGCCCAACCTCTTGCTAATGCCGCACCACAATGATTGCAGATGTAGTTGGTTAATGAGGTGTAGAGTGCTCACTCCGGCCATTGTTCCCCAAACACCAGCATCACTTATTGTGCAAATGTGACATTTAGAATGCTTGGGTATTAAGCGATTGTAGTTCACCGGTGAGCGGAGAAGATTTGATCATGTTTTGTACGATCTGGTTGTTTTTGTTGCATAAAAAGGCACTGACCCCTCTATTGGTTCAGGACAAGCTCATTTATTCATTTTGAAGGCTTAAAAATACTTTCAGTGTTGTAATATATTCAAAATGAAAATGTCAGGCGCTCATTTTAAATGTATCCATTGTTATGAGAGATCTTCATGGCCCTGAAAGTGAAACCCGAACTTGACGTGTACCTGCGTCTTTAAGACCCGAACTAAATGGTACCAACAAAGACCAGAGGCTATAGGTTTACTTTATTTACTTTATTTCATCTGTTACAAACAGTTGGCTCACCAGGCTCATGCTCTTTCTGTTTCCCCTTTTCCCAAACAAAGTCTTCCGATACACTTTTATATTATTATTCAGTAAAGCTTTACTAAAACTGCACTGAAAATGCAAACCTACATCATATTTAAACTAAAATGCATTACACCAACGTCCATGTAAAGCCATAACAACTAGATACGCAGATGACACCCAACTAATTCTCTCCTTTCCGGAGTCTGAAACTCAAGTAGCAGCACGTATCTCGGCCTGTCTGACTGATATCTCTTCTTGGATGTCCACACGCCATCTGAAACGCAACCTTGACAAGACTGAGCTCCTTTTCCTTCCAGGGAAAGGCTCTCCTACCCAGGACCTGACTATCACAATTGTCAACTCTGTGTAGTCCCCACCCAGACTGCTAGAAACCTGGGTGTGACACTTGACGACCAACTAACCTTCACTGCCAACATCGCTGCAACTACCCGATCGTGTAGATACATGCTGCAAAACATCAGAAGGTTAGGTCCCCTTCTAACGCAGAAGGCGGCTCAGGTTCTGGTTCAGGTTCTAGTCATCTCACGTCTAGACTACTGCAACTCCGTCCTGGCTGGCCTGCCTGCATGTGCCATCAGGCCCGCCTGCATGTGCCATCAGGCCCCTGCAGCTCATTCAGAACGCAGCAGCTCGACTTGTCTTCAACCTCCCCAAGTTCTCTCACACTACACCACTCCTCTGCTCTCTTCACTGGTTACCAATTGCTGCCTGCATCGGCTTCAAGACACTAGTACTTGCATACAAGGCCACGAAGGGATCAGCCCCAGCTTACATCCAGGACATGGTCAAACCCTGGCCTATACCTCAACCCGCCTGCTCCACTCTGCATTAGCCAACCTGCTTGCTGCCCCCTCACAGCAAGGGAGAACTAATCACTCAATGAAATCCCGACTGTTTGCTGTCCTGGCTCCTAAATGGTGGAATGAGCTCCCTATTGACATCAGGATTGCCGAAAAACTGTGCATCTTCAGCCGAAGGCTAAAAACACATCTCTTTTGACTACACCTCGGATAATGAAGGGGGAAAAATAATATATATATATATACAGTGCCTTGCGAAAGTATTCGCCCCCCTTGAACTTTTCGACCTTTTGCCACATTTCAGGCTTCAAACATAAAGATATAAAACTGTAATTTTTTGTGAAGAATTAACAACAAGTGGGACACAATCATGAAGTGGAACGAAATTTATTGGATATTTCAAACTTTTTTAACAGATAAAAAAACTTATTCAGCCCCTTTACTTTCAGTGCAGCAAACTCTCTCCAGAAGTTCAGTGAGGATATCTGAATGATCCAATGTTGACCTGAATGACTAATGATGAAAAATAGAATCCACCTGTGTGTAATCAAGTCTCCGTATAAATGCACCTGCTCTGTGATAGTGTCAGAGGTCCGTTTAAAGAGCAGAGAGCATCATGAAGAACAAGGAACACACCAGGCAGGTCCGAGATACTGTTGTGAAGAAGTTTAAAGCCGGATTTGGATACAAAAAGCTTTAAACATCCCAAGGAGCACTGTGCAAGCGATAATATTGAAATGGAAGGAGTATCGGACCACTGCAAATCTACGAAGACCCGGCCGTCCCTCTAAACTTTCAGCTCATACAAGGAGAAGACTGATCAGAGATGCAGCCAAGAGGCCCATGATCACTCTGGATGAACTGCAGAGATCTCCAGCTGAGGTGGGAGACTCTGTCCATAGGACAACAATCAGTTGTATACTGCACAAATCTGGCCTTTATGGAAGAGTGGCAAGAAGAAAGCCATTTCTTAAAGATATCCATAAAAAGTGTTGTTTAAAGTTTGCCACAAGCCACCTGGGAGACACACCAAACGTGGAAGAAGGTGCTCTGGTCAGATGAAACCAAAATCTAACTTTTTGGCAACAATGCAAAACGTTATGTTTGGCGTAAAAGCAACACAGCTCATCACCCTGAACACACCATCCCCACTGTCAAACTGTTTGGGCCTGCTTTTCTTCAGCAGGGACAGGGAAGATGGTTAAAAGTGATGGGAAGATGGATGGAGCCAAATACAGGACCATTCTGGAAGAAAACCTGATGGAGTCTGCAAAAGACCTGAGACTGGGACGGAGATTTGTCTTCCAACAAGACAATGATCCAAAACATAAAGCAAAATCTACAATGAAATGGTTCACAAATAAACATATCCAGGTGTTAGAATGGCCAAGTCAAAGTCCAGACCTGAATCCAATCGAGAATCTGTGGAAAGAACTGAAAACTGCTGTTCACAAACGCTCTCCATCCAACCTCACTGAGCTCCAGCTGTTTTGCAAGGAGGAATGGGCAAAAATGTCAGTCTCTCGATGTGCAAAACTGATAGAGACATACCCCAAGAGACTTACAGCTGTAATCGCAGCAAAAGGTGGCGCTACAAAGTATTAACTTAAGGGGGCTGAATAATTTTGCACGCCCAATTTTTCAGTTTTTTATCTGTTAAAACAGTTTGAAATATCCAATAAATTTTGTTCCACTTTATGATTGTGTCCCACTTGTTGTTGATTCTTCACAAAAAATTACAATTTTATATCTTTATGTTTGAAGCCTGAAATGTGGCAAAAGGTCGAAAAGATCAAGGGGGCTGAATACTTTCGCAAGGCACTGTATATATATATATATATATATATATATATATATATATATATATATATATATATATATATATATATATATATATATTGATGCTGCACTTTCATATGGCTCTTTGTAGCATTACCTATTTAAAGCTAATGTACTTGCACTTACTACATGTTGTCTGGAGTTTGCACCTTCAAGGTTTAACACACTTAATTGTAAGTCGCTGTGCATAAAAGCGTCAGCTAAATGACATGTAATATAATGTAGATATGGAAAATGCTGAGATACATGGCAAACAATACTCTGCTACTAGCTTACAGCCATGCTAGCTAACAATTAACTTGGGTTTATGCTTAATTTGCAACAAAACAAAAACACAGCAATCATATTTTGCTTAAAGCCTCTAAAATATCATAATAATATAATGAAATACTGATGGGCAAATAGTGTCCAAGGCAACAACAACAAAGGTGATACATTTACACCGACTCATTAACACATACAAAATGACCAGGAGTGGGCAGTGTAGGACACACATTTCTATCAAACACGTAACAGATTTTATGCAAACGGAGGAAGAACGGCGTTGAAACACAGAAAAACTAATGGAATGTGCACTAGACACTCTCCTGTTACTAAACTATTGATAAACTGATCACGCCGACCGCTCGATAATGTCATGTTATTCATCACGCAATCTTGATGCTCATGTTAAATCACAGTATACCAAACGGAACCAGGTGAAAGTACTGCAAAATGCGCCACAAAT
Source organism: Zingel zingel (assembly GCA_023566125.1). Classification (NCBI taxonomy): domain Eukaryota; kingdom Metazoa; phylum Chordata; class Actinopteri; order Perciformes; family Percidae; genus Zingel; species Zingel zingel. The sequence continues at coordinate 26,039,012 of CM042330.1, forward strand.
CTTTAGGGTTGAGCAGGTTTAGTTTTTGTTTGCATATTTTCAGTGTATAGATAAATAAAGACAAGTGGCTAAGCCTTTAGGGTCCTTTTTTATAAGGCGAAGCCTGTGTGTAATAGAACATGATTCATAAATTTGGGATTTGGTGAGGATTTTCTGTCATAATTTGGAGGTAATACTATTTACTTCTTTCAAGCACAACTAAATCCTTGTTCCAACACATTTAGTATTGTAGAAAGTTAAAGAAATGGACTCAAAGAAAGGGTAAATGCACTGTATTTCAAATGTCACCCTCCTTGGACTGCCTTAGCTAAAGGGCAGTCTTTGATGTTCTTAAACACTCTGGATCTTCAGGGCAAAGGGGAAGTCCCAGTCTTAATTGGCTGGAGCAAAGTACACATCTGAGGCAGGTCGACAGCCTTACATTTAAATGTCACCAGTGGTTAGATCAATTTACCTGGAGAAACCTGCGCAGAGATGCCCAGCGAAGAATCACGGTACTGTACAAACTGGGTGACCTTTCTTTGAAATTGCTTATCCCTTGTTGGCTGTGTGATGACTGGGACTGGCTGAATTTTCTTTATCTACTACTTTCAGTTACGCCATAACACGCCACATGGAATATCAGTCCTTTGTAAGATTGTATTAGTCAGGGAAGGTTGCCCCATGTAGTAGTATGCACTGGGACTGTCAATTTTTCATTCGAGACAAATTAGAATTATTGCATAATTAATTCAAATGTATTTGAATGCGACACATTTTAGAATGACAAGCTAATGTCACTATAAGGCAGCTGCATGTTATAAAGTTGGCACAGAGCCTTACCTTTTATTTATTACCAATTTTTCTCCATCCATGATTTTGAATTTAAGTTGCTGCCCCACATGGCTACTCAAATAGTCTGTTGTAATGATTATACTTGTCTCGCATTGCCAGACCTTCCTCCACAACACTGCGGAGGAGGGTCTGGTGAGTCCACACAGCATCCTGGGATGCGAGAAAATGTGCTCTGGTTTATTGGCATTTCTTAAAACCAATCACAATCATCTTGGGTGGCGCTAAGAGACGTACGGAGCAACGGCGCCTCTGCTAAATAGCCTCGGGAAGGAACTTCTTTTGATGGAACGTGTACGTTCAAAAGTTGTTTTAGTCGTGCAACAGAAAACTCAGACTAAACAGATAGTCTAGCTAGCTTTCTGGATTTAACCTGCAGAGATCTGAGAAAAGGTTAACCATAGTCCTCATAAATCGACCGGAGTTTAATAGGTCAGCACAAAGAAAGCCCATGGTAATGGATATCCGGCCTGAATGAGTGAAATCCGGAGGAATTTCCGTCGGCAATCCGGGAAGTGGAACGTCGTGGATATAGACGATGATTACACTGTCAGCCCGGCTAACTAGTTTTCTCCATTTAACGTTAAGGAACAGAACAATAGCCTAGTTTGCAGATGGGGCAACATGGTATTGAATTGGACAGACATGCAAACAGTCTACTTAACCTTACCATACCTTAGCTATACAGAAGTTGAAATGCACGAGACACCTGATCACTGTGACGTAGACTAGAGACTCAGCCATACAGTCAGGAAACGAGAACAATAAAAGAGCAGATAGCTCCAGACTGTGGTGATTGTAGCCAATGGGTTGTAGCCACTCTTGCAGAAAAAAAACTGCCTTATAAAGCTTTTAATGAAAACTTCTTTTAGAAGTGAACCATGTAAGATTGACATCTGTACCTCTCTTCCCAGTTATATCAAAATGCCACACAGTTTGACCTCAGATGATCTATGACAGGGGTGTCAAACGTATCATAGATTCTATGATAAGTCTTATCCCTTACTTAAAAGACAACATTGCCTGGAGTGCCCTGCAGATCACCGGGTAGCAAAGCGCATAGCATTAAGGCTGAGTACTTACCGCAGCAGCCTGGCTCCCAGTCTGGCTCAGGGCCCTTTGCCGAATGTCTTCCCCTCTCTCTCCCTTTTCCTCTGTCACTATCTAAATAAAGCATAAAATGCTTAAAATATATCTAAAAAAAAGGCAACATTACCTTGGTAGGGGTGGTGGGTGAACGGTTTTCGTCACCGCCACCGTTGTTCTGCCACAACAGGGATCTTGCAATACAGTCATTACTGCAATAAACTGGTTTCAGTGCGCACGCACGCACGCACACACACACACACACACACACACACACACACACACACACACCGATTTTGGTTTTAGCACACACACGAGAGATATCTACTTGCCACAGCTTACAGTTACATCAGCAAGATAAAACATTGAGGAGAAAAATGTTCTTTTCAAACTCTTTCTTCATGTGGGTAAAGATATAAAAGGTTATCTCAGCTTTCGGTTTCTTCAAAGATGTAATTCTCAGTTTGGCTGGTATATTTGTGTTGAATCACAAATGATGTGGCGCCTTTATTTCACTTTGAAATAATAAAACGACCGTAAACGTGAAAAAGAAATAGCCTTTTTGCCAAATATTCTTTATTGCTCAGATCCAGGTTGCCCTGTAACACAGTTCACTCACAACTCATGACAACAGCGTGGCTGTTACAACTAACTCTGAGAATTTATCATGTTACTTCTACTAATTAACCTACATTATGGGGCAGCCTACTCCTCCCAAAACACACATTCCTATTTTTAATTGTTTCTTTCTTAAGATATGTTCACTTACATTTCCAATATAGTAAAAAGAGGTAGAATTGTGTTTTAAATTGAGTATCCCTTTTAATCTTGTGACATGGCTATAATATTGACACCACAAAAATTTTCCCTTCGTACTTGCTTTTAACTTGAGCACCAATGGACGTGTAGACACAAATCTAAAACCTATTGTACACAGTGTTTAAGACGGCTCAGAAATATATTTTTTAGCAAAAACAAAAATAAGACAACTGAACCACCAATCAGCAAGATGTATGGTGAATGTATAGATTTACCTGTAATTCTGCCGGTTCCTGCAAGAGTAATATCATTGATAGTCAGGAGACAATGTTAGTTATATCACTGTAATTTCACATATTTGCTTGTGATGTTTGCATATTAAAAAAGAAACTACAATCTGCCATTGTCTGATTCAGTGTTAACAAAATCTGTCCAAAGTAAAATATTCACTCTCCTTTTGCTCGATTTTGGTCTCCACCAACGCCTGAGGCAGATTAAACTTTACCTTGTGGGCCGTTTTTAAACCAAGGCATTAAGCACCAACACTCAAATGCTCCATAGAGTTGAGAGGAACTGCAGTTACGTAGGTGATAGTCTATATCCACGATGTTCCACTTCCGGGATTGTTCTCATCTGACGGAAATTCCAGTGGGTGTCTTTCTTTTCGGATGTCCGTTTTCGGATGTCCCGTTACTTTCCTCTTTCTTTGTGTTGTAATATTAAACTCTGGTCGATTTGAGGACTATATGAGACTATCTGTCCAATCTGAGTTTTCTGTTGCACTACTAAAAAGACCTTTGAACGTACACTTGTTCCACCAAAACAAGTTCCTTCCCGAGGCTATTTTGCCGAGACACTGTTGCTCCGCTCGGTGGTTAGCACGCCCAAGACAATTTTGATTGGTTTAAAGAAATGCCAGTAAACCAGAGCATGGTTTTCTCCCATCCCAGAATGCTGTGTGGACTCGCCAGACCTTCCTCCGCCGCGCTGTGGAGGAAGGTCTGGCAATGCGAGACTACGTAGGTGATAATTCTGTATGTTGTATTTGTGCAAGCGGCTCCTTACATGTTACAGTCATTTGACCCATTGTTCATACAATAATATTGCCAAGGGCAGCATTATTACATAAGGGCATCCAACTATACAAATGCAACACAAAGAACAGTGTGATTTCAGCAAGCACTCACTTGTTTCAGTGTTCAGACAGGGTTGTCTGCTCTCCATCTTGATTTGTTGTGTTGTCATAACTCCCCCAATGAACTATCTACTAAAAAGTAAAAAAAAAAAAAAAAATAGCCGTTCTGAAGGAAGGGACAATAGACCTTTTCATGGCAGACATTTTTACTTGTCATAGAAGGAAGAGCAAATGTGATACACATTTTGTAAATGATGGTTCAGTTCCATTAAGTGTCCCATGGAGCTCAGCCAGAGATATGGATTGTCTTCGCTCTCCTTTACTTATTCCCTGCCTGTAGGCTTCATGATTAAAGATATGTTAATAACTAAGATTATACTATTAGTTTTGTACACAGCAATCCAAAATCAAGCTCTTTTCCCCATTCCACTTTTAAACACATTTTTAGCAGTTGTAACGCAAGTCACCATATTTATAGAGCCCATTGTGAAATCAGCTTGATTTAAATGAACTGCCTTCATTTCTGTAGGACAGTGGATTTATCAACACCTGTTCTGGCTGAAAATGGAATGAGTTCCTGGTGAGGCTACATGATTGAATGAGTTGTGAATGATTATTATGCAGAGTAAGGTGGAGATTTAGACACAGGTCAGTGTTGGCGGGACACCTGTGACGCCATAGGGGCCCTGG